>CM069442.1:43305190-43642259 GCA_035610835.1 Ophiura sarsii
CCGTAGTGTTGCTTTTAGTTCATTTGTATATTTATGAAAGGTCAATTAAAGGGGCTTGGTCTGATTGTGTTCAAATTTTATCACAGTGAGGTCTTTGCATAATATGACAGACTGGACCTCAGTCTACTCCCATATAAATATCAAATAACAATAAGTGTGCGGTTTTATCTGTAACTTCGTAAGGAATTTGTTTTGGGGTCTAAAATTTCAGTATGATGGTGAGAAGAAAAAAAAGGTCACGGGGTCAAATGCGATCGGACCAAGGGCCTTTAAGTCTTAATTTTTTTCGCAATTCCACCGCGTGAATATGTAATGTAATACAGCGGTCACTCAAACCTATTTTAGGTGGACATCGTTTAGTGAATAAACGATACCATTGATACCATTGATCACAATTGACATGATTGATCACAATATATTGCTTTATAAACTAGAACATTATGGAATCAGAGGAATCCCCCTGCAATGGTTTAAAAGTTATCTTAGCAACAGATCCCAATATGTGTATTATAATGAATGTAAGTCATCCGAACAGAAAATATTGTGGGGTGTTCCGCAAGGATCAATACTCGGGCCGCTGTTTATTTTATTTTATACATAAAAGATATTGTAAATACGTCTAATATGCTTCAATTTATATTACTCGCTGATGATACTACAATACTCTTTTCACACAGAAATATTGAAAGCATATAATAAGCATAGGCCTATACTATGCGTTGGTGCTGCCTTATTTGAATTATGGTATTTTAGCCTTGGGAAATGCTAACAAAACTTCTGTTAACATATTACATAAACTACAAAAGCGAGCTGTACGATACATTATCCAGGCTAACTTCCGAGCACCAAGTAAGCCTCTATTTCAGGAACTCAACATGTTGAATATACATAAATTATATAAACTTGCATTATGCGTGTTTATGTATAAATGTTCAACTGGAGATCTTCCCCTTGTCTTTAATCAATACTATGTTAAAAGATCAAATATTCACAATCATAAAACGTGAAATATGGATCAGTACAATTTGAACAATAACAAAACTAACTTTGCATCTAAAGTCGTAACATCGTCTGCACCCACGGTATGGAATCCGCTACCAAACAATATAAAATATCCCACAAATGTTAAGAATTTTAAAACCCTATTAAAGAAGTATTTCATTAACTCAAACCTTTAAACTGAATAATTTTCGGAGCTCTGTTTCTAATGTTTTGTCTCATGTTTCTTGGTTTTATGTGCAATGTTTCTGATTCTGGTGATAATTAGCTTCTGGCCTTCATGGCCTATTGATTATCTCCTCCATATCATTGTATGTTATTCTAAGTAGTATGTTCATAGTATATTGTAATTGAATTGAATTGAATTGAATCGAATCAGAAGTAATCATTAACTTTTTGCTAAGAGACCTGTATCTTTTTCTGGGTCCCAGAATTCGCTTTATCAACACCTGTTATCACAATAAATATAATCAGAACAGTGATCTGTGAAAATGCTACATGTTGGCCTACTGATAATAGACTACTGACTATAAATAGACCTACTAATAGAATGGAGCTATACAGAGTGTCTCAAAAAAGTAACGTAAGTTGTCGAAAATAACCAATGGTTTATGACAATTGACCGAGCTGTGAGTGTTGCAAATTTGCAGATTACGTACACATTCTTCACCCACGCCATTATAAATCCCGCGCTTTTTTTCCGACGCCGCAGTGATCGATCGTTATGCTGCAGTAATTACGGTCTTGTGTGCGTGAAATTGGCAACATTCACATCTCGGTCAATTCCATACACCATTGCCTATTTTTGACAACTTACAGTCGTTGGTATCACAGGGTACCAAATTGGAGCTGGCGCTATACCCCGGCGGTGTATAGTAAAATATGTCATGATATATCAAGCTTAGATTTAAAGCCATGACCTCTTCAATGAGTGGGAACTTTAATTTTTGCGATGTTTAGGATGGTAGCTATAATATAGCCAATCTATAAATAAAATATAAAAGCATAACCGGCTATAAATCATCAATAAGTTCCATTAGGCTAGTGTACAGGGATAGCGCTTGATTCGCAGTGGTCGGCATCTCATAGTTCTCGATATTGTTTCCAATGATCAATTTGACAACGTTTACAAAATCATTGCTACACCCATACGGAGGATATTCTTCACAATATTGAATCGCCGCTTCATCTAAATCGTTTTCGCTAAATAGTAAGGTTTTTGACTGGTCTGTGGCCCCAAAACGCTGTGGTAAAAAGTACATCATATTTGGTTTTCCTGATGGGCACTCGCGATTATTTTGAGGACGAATGCTGTGGTTGTTCCACAGTTCAACTGCTCTGTCAAAGTCGGCTTGCAAAACGCGTGTAAAGCAAAATCTCATACATTCAACTTGGACTGGGTCACTGTTATCAAAAACACCGTCGTCTCTCATGTCTTTGAAAAAAATTATCCAAAAGTGAGTCACCATTCTACGAAGCTGGCTCCAAAAGCACTCCACACGCTGGTTTGCCGTAGATCTACCGTATCTGAAACTACGGTATCCAGATAGACTATCATTGTGATCTGATCGAAGTGCAATCTGAAACAATCTCACACGACCATTTTCTGTTCCGCGATCACTTCGCACAATTCGTGGCACACAGTTTAAACGCTTGATAGTTTCCAAATAAAACCCGGCAATAATAGCAGGGTTGTTGTTACTTCTTCCCACATGCAACCACAATACTTTTCGGGAAAATCCGTCTATGCATGCGTGTACCGCAAAACCGAATTGTTTGAGTTTGTCCAAGCCGTCAATATGCCACACATGGTTAGGCCCTCTGCATATGTATTGTCTTCGATGGAGACGACCGCGTGTCCTTAAGGCAACCCCTTCAGGGTCCATTACGCCAAGAAGCAATCTTGTTACATTTTGGCTGACACGTAAACCGTAAAGAGTGGTCAACCGTTGCCACATCATGCGATATCCAAGTAACCTTCCGCTTCCATTCAATTCGGTAGTGATAGCATCCACAATGTCGTTCATATTGGATGGTCTTCCACGACTATACAAGCCGAGACGCCACATCAGTCTGCGCAGATGTCGAAGGCTAAACATCATTCCATGTCTCATTGTGAGAAAAGTATGGATTTGCATGGCTGTGTATCCCATTGAAAAGTAAATGACCATAAGTTCTTCTCGGTTCATTGTATTGTTAATTCCAAATTCCACTTCGATGGGATCAGGAGCTTCAATCGAGTTTATCACCAGAACAAGGCACGTGATAAATAACTGAAAGAAAACAAAAATAATATTATATGTAATTAGTAAGTGCACCAGAACTAATCCACACCAACTATTTTGGTGCCTTTTGGGTCTAAATAGGCGCGTAGCCAGCCCTGTCGTCCCGTTTGAATGGTTTCCTCCCCACATCAAGGGCCGTACCAAGGCAGTCAAACCAGAGGGGCAAAATTCTTAAAGGTGGTTGTTCCGATCATTAATGGATTCATCTATCTAAGTGGGGTTTTTGATATTAGATGAAAGCCCATATTTTTCTGATCATGCCTGTGAAATTTTACGAACATCAGAGGTTGTTTGTAAAAGATATAAGCGAAAACGTAGCGAAAGTTCGGTTACCACAAAAATCACAACCTATGAATTTTTGCAACGTTTTCGGTTGTAACTTTTGAAATTAAAATCTCTTGTATCTAACATTTTACAGGTGTAATGATAAAAATACAGGCTATCATTTGATATCTTTATAGCAGTAGACAAATCAACCCGTATGCTGCCTATTTGGAAAATAAGCATATGACCTTGAGTTTGTGCCCTTGACCCTGCAAATCAAAAACTACTATAGATTTACAGCTCATACTTTGGAATTTGACTATTTTCGTGATGCTCTATCATATATAATGGAAAACATCGACTTATATTTCTGGCCACAAATCGGAACAACAACCTTTAAGGGATTTTGTGAGAATTTCGATTTGGTCAAATGTGATCATAAATGCATTTTAGCAACCAGTAAATGCGTATGTTGCAACGAAAGATCGGATCCCGATCTTTTGTAGAATATTCCAATTTTGTTGAAAAATCTTGCAAATTCTTCACAGGGGTTGTTCTATAGGTAGTGAAAATATACATGGGTGAAAATCAATCAAACTATACGAACAATTTGGCACCAATTTCAAGAAAATTGAAACATTCTGTAAAACATATGACCCTATCATATGACCTTTTACCGACAGCATCAAAAATAAATGTCGTCGATATGGCAAACTATACATTTTTGTAATCCTTAGGAGCATAGACCTATGAGTAAGCTGACATACTTTTCCACACGATTGGAGCATTTTTATAATTTGATACTGTGTTAACGATGGCCGTCATACTGACATCTGTGTAAATTGTATTGAATCAAACATTTTCTGAATCGTTATAATGCAAGGTTTTCAAAAAATGTATAGTTTTGCTAATCTCCTTTCAAATTCACGCAATTAACCTGGCTAGTATTTATTGATAAGCTAGCTGAAAACCGGGTGAAAATCCGATATTCCTAGGATTTTTAGCTCAAAATTCAATTTTCGCCGATTTTACAGGGATTTTGATGAAAATCATGATTTTTCCGGCTCGCGGCCTTTGTGACGTCATTATGACGTCATATTTGGCCCGTTGGTACTTGGTATGAAAGGAAAGAGGATGCTAAGCTATCCATTAGTAGCAACATCATATATCGGGGGTGTAATAACACCCCCTACACCCCCCTGCCCTTAGTAAGACGTGTTACAGAAAGTGACTCACTAAGACGAGCTTACCACACAAACCTATGGCAATGCATGACAACTAGTACCTAAAGGCCACCACGTGGCGGACTAGAGTCCAGTGGTTCCCAACCTATGGGGCGCGACCCCAGTTGGGGTCGCGACGCACTTTTTGTGGGGTCGCGGACTAGCCTAATTTAACAAAATAAAATGTTATGTTTTTGTACTGTACTTTAGTGTACTGTACTGTATAGTTATATAGCAAATATCATGGTAGCACATTTCAAAAGGTTACAATTTGACCATTTTAGCATAAAATATCAAATTTTGGTGCGCTACGCGCACATTTTATCACCATATTAGGTATAAAAAGACCAAATGTTGCAATTTGCTTACCAAATTAGTTAAAATTATACCAAATTTGACAGTTTTAGCGTAAAATGGTAAAACAAATAGCACGCATTTTTCAATTCTTCCCCCCCCTAAATGGTTTCTTGCGCTCCCCGCTCCCCCCACCCCACCCAATTCATTATGCTGGTACCGCCACTGGTGACTTTGTCCTGTGAGGGGTCGTGCTCTGATGCTGGTTTCTGAAATGGGGTCACCACCAGAAAAAGGTTGGGAACCACTGGACTAGACTGTAGTGTTAAACCAAAGTATGGTTAAACCACATAATATTTTGGTTAAACGGCGAGATTGGTCTCGTTCTATAATAAAGTGTGATATTATGATATCACTAGCATATTAATTATATAATACATATGGTAGGTCTACAGTATGCCTACTTACCAATTCAAAATACATCTCTAGCGGCGTTTTCTAGCTGCTCCTGGTCTCACAAATTGGGAAAACGGGATGAAAATCCAACGAAGAATATGCAATGCGGTCAGCACGTTTTCAACAAGACGAACACAACATTCCTACATTATTTGTGATATATAGGATATCTCTGATACCATTATTTCTAAGATAAATTGTTTTAGCCACCCTATTTCAGCGATAAGTCATAGATTCCGAGATAAGGCATTGCTCATATTATTATTTCTAAGATAAATTATCTTATAAACCGCTATTTCAGAGATAAGTTTTCTTTGAAATCTATATTTCCGATATCAAATAACTTTGAATCATTATTACCGAGATAAGTCATTGCTGATATCAGTATTTCTAAGATAAATTATCTTATAAACCGCTATTTCAGAGATAAGTCATCTTTGAAATGCATATTTCCGATATCAAATAACTTTGAAACATTATTTCCGAGATAAGCTATCTCTGATACCATTTATTGTAAGATAACTTATTTTAGAAACCGCTATTTCAGAGATAAGTCATCTTTGAAATGCATATTTCCGATATCAAATAACTTTGAAACATTATTTCCGAGATAAGCTATCTCTGATACCATTTATTGTAAGATAACTTATTTTAGAAACCGCTATTTCAGAGATAAGTCATCTTTGAAATGCATATTTCCGATATCAAATAACTTTGAAACATTATTTCCGAGATAAGCTATCTCTGATACCATTTATTGTAAGATAACTTATTTTAGAAACCGCTATTTCAGAGATAAGTCATCTTTGAAATGCATATTTCCGATATCAAATAACTTTGAAACATTATTTCCGAGATAAGCTATCTCTGATACCATTTATTGTAAGATAACTTATTTTAGAAACCGCTATTTCAGAGATAAGTCATCTTTGAAATGCATATTTCCGATATCAAATAACTTAGAAACATTATTTCCGAGATAAGCTATCTCTGATACCATTTATTGTAAGATAACTTATTTTAGAAACCGCTATTTCAGAGATAAGTCATCTTTGAAATGCATATTTCCGATATCAAATAACTTTGAAACATTATTTCCGAGATAAGCTATCTCTGATACCATGATCTGTAAGATAACTTATTTTAGAAACCGCTATTTCAGAGATAGGTTTTCTTTGAAATCTATATTTCCGATATCAAATAACTTTGAATCATTATTACCGAGATAAGTCATTGCTGATATCAGTATTTCTAAGATAAATTATCTTATAAACCGCTATTTCAGAGATAAGTCATCTTTAAAATCCTTATTTCCGATATCACATAACTTTGAAACATTATTTCCGAGATAAGCTAACACCGTATCACTGATACTGGGATGAGCCATCATCGAAATCTATGTTTCAAAATAATGATATTATTGAAATCATTATTTCCAAGATAAGCTAATACCGAATCATTGCTACTGAGATAAGCTATTATCGGAATCTCCCTTTCAAAAATAATGGTTTTATTGAAATCATTACTTCTGAGATAAACTAACACCGAATCATTGATACTGGGATAAGCTATTATCGAAATCTCTGTTTCAAAATAATGATATTATTGAAATCATTATTTCCGAGATAAGCTAACACCGAATCATTGCTACTGGGATAAGCTATTATCGATATCTCTGTTTCAAAATAATGATATTATTGAAATCATTATTTCCGAGATAAGCTAACACCGAATCATTGATACTGAGATAAGCTATTATCGAAATCTCTGTTTCAAAATAATGATATTATTGAAATCATTATTTCCGAGATAAGCTAACACCGAATCATTGCTACTGGGATAAGCTATTATCGATATCTCTGTTTCAAAATAATGATATTATTGAAATCATTATTTCCGAGATAAGCTAACACCGAATCATTGATACTGAGATAAGCTATTATCGAAATCTCTGTTTCAAAATAATGATATTATTGAAATCATTATTTCCGAGATAAGCTAACACCGAATCATTGCTACTGATATAAGCTATTTTCGAAATATCTCTTTCAAAAGTATTGGTTTTATTGAAATCATTACTTCTGAGATAAGCTAACACCGAATCATTGATACTGAGATAAGCTTTTATCAAAATCTCTGTTTCAAAATAATGATATTATTGAAATCATTATTAACGAGATATATGATATATTGTATTAAATTATTACATGTTTCCAAGATAATATCTTAGTAACAGGGTAGAAGAAACGTGTTTCAAAGTTATTTATCTTGGTATTATGGTAAATGGATGGTCACAATGCGCTTCCGTACGTTTCTGAATAAGCTATCATTAAATCACAATTTCGGATATAACCTATGTTTGAAATCCCTTTATCAAAGATAAGGCATCTTTGAAATCATTAATTCCAGAACAAATTATCTTTGAAATCATTATTTCTGAGATACGCCATCTTTGAAATTACTATTTCCAACATGAGTCATCTTTGAAATCCATATTTCCATTATAAGCTATATTTGAACCATAATTTCCGAGATAAGTCATCTTTGAAATCCTTATTTCCGAGACAAGTTATCTTTGAAATCCTTATTTCTGATATAAACCATCTTTTAAATCACAATATATTTTCGAAATCGTCATTAACAAGATAAACATCTTTCAATTATGTGATTTAACATTATTTTTCCATGTTTCTAAGATATTTATGCTGGTAACATCGTACAAAAAAGGTCACAATATGCTTCCGTACCGTGCTCTTAAAATTTAAGAAACATAACAAGAAGACGTCCCTCCCAAAAGTATGGAAGCGCATTGTGACCATCCATTTGACCATAATACCAAGATAAATAACTTTGAAACACACACAAAGGCCTATTAAGGCCTACCGTGATATATCTCGGAAACTCTAAATATTTATTTCATAAATACCGAGATGATTATTTTAGTAACGGCACTTACTCATTATATGATACTGAGATATATTTCCTTCATAATACCGAGATGATTATTCCAGAAATAGCAGATACTCATTTTTATTTTTTATTTTTTTTGGAGATATTTACTTCATTAATACTGAGATGATTATTTTAGTAACATCAGATACGTATTCTATGATATTGAGATAATTACTCCATAAATACCGAGATGATTATTCCAGTAATAGCTACTAATTCTATCGGTACAAATAATGAGAACTATCTATAGGCCTATTTCAGAAATATGAAATACCGAAATATATCTCAGAAATATGAAATACCGAGATAAATATCTCAGAAATATGAAATACTGAAATAAATATCTCAGAAATATGAAATACCGAGATAAATATCTCAGAAATATATAATGCTGAGGTAAATATACCCATGAGCGGTGCCAATCAGTCGCGGAGTAGTTTATTTTTCCACACAAACTTCCCACCAATCGCACATGTGAGACTCGCAGTTCAGTCAGATTGAGAAAAAATGGCGGACGACGGCGTGATCAGCAGCGATGTTTGAGTTAACTTGTTTTATTTGTACTAATGAGTATGTGCCATTCTTCTGTGCAGTGACATAAGAGCAATGTTAGCACAATGGCAGTATTTTTTGGGGGTGGGGGCTGGGCAGAATAAATGTTTGAGTTAACTCGCTTTATTCATACTTCTGAGTATTGCAATTTATAATCTACCTCTGTGCAGTGACATTAGAACATATCCTGGGAGGTAGCAATTGTCAGTACCAGGATAAATTTTGAATGAGTCTACACACAGCCGCAATTAAGAAACACAGCAATCAATGTTGTAAAAACACACCTTGTGCACTCACAAATGGCTTATATACACATGCTCTAAAATTACTGCACAGAGGTAGATGAAACGGAATTTATAGCAATTTCATCCATTCAAATTTTACATGCAGAGCTCGATCTCGGTCTCAGGTTTCCAAGGTCTCGGTCTCGGAAGGGCTGGTCGTCTCGGAACATAATACGATCTTATTTAATGAGACTAAAGACGTAAATTCTCCACCAGAATTCTCCGCGTTGGCGTATGCATGGGTCACTGATTTTGTTTTTGTTCAAAATGAACGGATATACAGTGTATCCTGAATATGTCAATATGTACCCAACTTGCTAAAGGTTCCATTATTATATATATTTTTGTTCAAAATATTTGAAAATTAATTGTTAGCGTTAACGAGTTTATATTGCTTAAAACACGCAGAGATTTTAAGACATCCCCAGTGGCACACTGGACTAAGCATCAGTCTTGTAATCTTTTTTCCAAAGTTTGAATCCGGCCGGGACCGTTACATTTTGAATTTTTGTTTTCTGTTTAAATGTTTTAATTTATAAGAGATAAGTGGATTTAATCAGAATTTTTGGTGACCAAGGTTTTTCAAGCTAGCTTAACCTTATGTAAAAAATTGTGCTGATTCAAAAAAAAAGTCTTATTGACCCCACTCAAGACATTTTGGCCATTTTGGCCACTTTTTGGCCAAAAATGACCATTTTTGGTCAAATTTTGTTAAAAAAATCAGAATTGTTGGTGACCATGTTGTGATGACCATATATATTTAAAGTATACTTTATATGTACTTTACGGCTATAAAGTACAATTTAAGTACCTTTAAAGTATATGAAAAGTATACTTTAAGTGTACTTTATTTGTTCCTAGTAACAAAACGTCTCATTTCATCTTTAATCATAGACCCTAAAGACTATACGCGGCTTTGAGCCCAACTACTGGCAGATTAGTAGGCATATGCTTGTGTCGATGGTATAAAAATCAGATTTTTTTAAAATATTTTTATTTTCTGACTCATAAAATCACGGACTATGTCGCTTTAATGTGACGCGGGCAAGAAAAAAATGTTTTTCGGGTAGTCTGAGGTCAAAGATTGGGGTTATAAATTTGATGACAAATTATGAGGGTGGTCGTTAATGTAAGACGAGAATGGTAAAAATAACACGTAAGGCGATAACCAACCCAGGTTCATTCTACTTTCTAGTATGTTTTAATACCCAATCTGGGACTTGATGTTTCAGAGATTCTGGACAGTTTTTCACCTCCATATTTTGAGTTATAACGACATACATGAGATAAACATGAGATCTATAAACAAATTAAGATTTTTGGAGTCATGATGCAACAATTTTTTTAATTTTAAATCTATTGTTTTGAATGTTTTGAATACCATACAACATCACCAGTGCCTTCTATGCCCGGGGGGGGGGGGGGGGGGGGGGGGTTCTTAGTACAAAAGTGGGTATGGGGATGTGCCGCAGATTTGGGTCTCAAAATCAGCCTCCTGGTATAACTATGACCCCTTATTTAGTTGCAAAATTGGTATAATCATGGGGTCACTTTTCAAAGAGAACCCCCCCCCCCCCCGGGCTTTTATGCCTTTATTTGGGGAATAATAAAACAAACATGATTTGAACAGATCGATCCTACTAACTAGTGTTACCATACATTACTTTCACAGGGACCAGTAAAAAAGAAAAGACGTCTTCAGGCTGAGGGTCAAGCATACAACATTCAATTTGGCCTTATGTCCAGGGATACCATATATGACGAGTACAAAGGAATCCGAAAGGGTGGCGGAACAAGGATCATCAAGTTGCATGCGGACATGTCTTACCAAGATATAGTAGAAAAGGGACTACAAGCATTCTTCCCAGGAAAGAAGTCGTCCATCGGTACTCTGTCAAGCTATGACATTGATGGGTTAGGTACATACCAAGGTATCATCCCTGCCGAAGGGTTTGATCTCAAGTTGCTGGTTGAAGCAAACAACGGAGCATCAAAAACAAAAGTATACGTGTTCATCACTAAAAAGGTAAAAAATTGTTGAAATCCACATTGTACTTGCGGAAGTTATACTTGTAAATACTACTGAGAGCCCAATTATCAGCATGTTAATTATTTAATTTGATGGGGGCACTCTTCACTTAATGGGCTAATAAGAGAAAAGTGGGACAATTTATCTGATTCTGATTTGTAACATAAAGTATTCTCTGGTCACAAACAATCATGTTTCACAAACTAAGGTGGATTTAAATAGCCTTTGTTGCCATGTTATACGAATACAATGTGCAAGTGGCGGTGCTGATGCATTAATGATCAATGTCTTATTGATGACTATTTTTGAAGACTAAGTTTGCTGATGTCTTTGTCTTTCATAGCCTTTTAGCCATAGTTCTACAACAACAATAAAAAACTTATGCTGAAAATTCCGCTTGATTCTGACATTCCATTTTCATGTTATGAGAAATTTTGTATATTTTATTTCCCATAGGCTACTGTGTTAAGTTTCTCCATCGCGCATGACGGAGAAACTTTCTGAGCCGTATTTCACCTAAACGGAAGCATATTTTTCTTATTCCTTAGAGATTTAAGTTCCTCCATAAACCTCTATGCAGAAATCCTGATTTTTTGGGAAATTTGGAGCGTTTGAGGGCGGTTCTACGACCAAATCACTGAGCTCAAAATTCAATTTTTCGCCGATTTTACAGGGATTTTGATGAAAATCATGATTTTTCCGGCTCGCGGCCTTTGTGACGTCATATTTGGCCCGTTGGTACTTGGTATGAAAGGAAAGAGGATGCTAAGCTATCCATTAGTAGCAACATCATATATCGGGGGTGTAATAACACCCCCTGCCCTTAGTAAGACGTGTTACAGAAAGTGACTCACTAAGACGAGCTTACCACACAAACCTATGGCAATGCATGACAACTAGTACCTAAAGGCCACCACGTGGCGGACTAGACTCCCCCCTCCCAAAGGCTGTGAGGGGGTTATCTATTAACAATACTCACCGACCGCTACATTCTAACTAATGCCATATAACTGCTACGATCACGGGAATCAGAAACCACTACTACCCACATACCAAGTTTTTAGTCATGGCCCAGACCCTCTGGCCTCCAGCCATACTGCGCCTACATGCCAGATCGTTAGGTCGGAGCGCGCCCTCCCGCGATCGTTGACACGTACAAACAATTTTCTGCCCCCTAGCATGTCTCATTTTACGGGGGTGGACACCAGAAATTGCTAAGGCCCTCCAAACCGTCCCTACCCTCGCAATTTCTTGAGGGCGGGAATGTAGCGGTCGGTGAGTATTGTTAATAGATAACCCCCTCACAGCCTTTGGGAGGGGGGAATCTATGACACAATACTCACCGACCGCTACATTCTAACTAATGCCATACAGACTACCACTGGATCAATGGAGGAGGAAAAGGAGACATGCCAAATGCTAAAAACATGAACTCTCAAAGCGCCCCAGTCAAAGCCAAGATAACAAACCAAGACTAACCCACCCTCAGGGCTGACGCAATATTCCTAGGCAAGGAGACTATACACAACAATCATCACTTACCCCTCCATCTGCATGAGCTGGCTACCTAGGCAGGATCCTTATCTACGCCTGCCCACTGTAAGAGCGGCCGACCCTGCACGTACTTGCTTACCGTAGCCGGCTAGTACGTCTCGCACATATACCTACTGAAAAGTGGTGTCACCACGCCATCCCGCGCTAGCAAATATGTCTGCCAGAGAGACACCTCCGTAAAGGGCCCAAGAGCGCCCGATGGCACACGTGGAGTGTGCGGAAAAGGTAGGCGTTGCGCGGCCGTTTATGTTATAGGCGCTCTGCACAACACTCGCGACCCATCTAGCAATCGAGGCACGCGAGGCCGGGGCATGAGGTGGACGCGAACTCAAGAAGAGATGATCCTGACCCCCCCTTATAGCCTTCGTGCGGCTTAGATAGAATTTTCAAAGAACGTACTGGGCACCATGGTGCATCATCCAACGAACCTGTCGCCTTCCTAAGGTCCGGTAGGACTATGGAGGCTGGAGAAAAATCCAATGACTGGTTCTTAGCCAAAAACCCAACCCTAGGGAGCATTGAAACTCCGTAAGTAGAGTCTTGGCCGGTGGACGTTCATTGAACATACCCTTAATGAGGCTCGATAAGGCCGAATTATTAGACATTGAAGACCGGTCAACGAACCCATGATGCACTGCACCAATGGCGGACCTGTACCCCTGGACCGTACGCGCTTGAGCGCCGGACTGGAATACGTGGACCAGGAAATCGGCCACTCGACCTACAGAGGCAGTGAACATATCAACCTCATGCTGTCGACACCATCGCTGGTATCTAGACAGTCTCGAATTATAAGAGTATCGGGTCGAAGGTCTCCTTGCCTTTCCCGCGAGAAGGGAAGCCTCCTCAGAAAATCCCGCCGCTTGGAACGACAGTTTGAAATGGTCCAAACAGTCAGGCGGAGGGCCTGTATTGTGCGCAGCGGGACTATTCCCCGAAGAGCGGGAACAGACAAGAGACCTGACCGTACCGGTAGAGAAACGGGCTCTGCTACTAGCAGGTCCGTCAGAAGCACGAACCACGGTTGCCGGGGCCACCAAGGGACTATCAGCAGAACCAAACAACTGTCGGTCTGCGCCACCTTGTTGAGGACCCGCGGTATCAACGCTATCGGAGGGAAGGCGTAGCCGATCACACCTGCCCAACTCTGGGACAGCGCGTCGACGCCTACCGCTCCCTGATCCGCGCCTCTTGCAAGGTAAACCGGCAACTGAAAGTTGTCGTGTGCGGCAAATAGATCCACGTGCGGCCGGTCCAGCCGGGCAAAGATCTGATTGCACACCCTTGGATCCAGTCTCCACTCCACCGATGAACCCCTCGCTGGGCGGTCCGTGGTGGGGGGACGAAGCCGGCGAGACAATGCGTCCGCCAGGGTGTTGTCCTGACCCGGGAGATGAGAGGCAACTAGGGATATCCCCCGCTGCCTGCACCACCTGAGGAGCCTGCTCACCTCCATGCAGAGGGAGGCACTCCTGGTGCCCCCATGCTTGTCTATGTACTCCACCACTGTCATGTTGTCGGACCAGACCGCAACCCTCTTTCCCTCGACTAGCGGTAAAAGCTGTCTGAGGGAGAGGTACACCGCCCAAAGCTCCAGAATGTTGCTGTGAAAACGAGCTTGGGACCGGGTCCAGACACCTGACCGGTGGTGGTGGAGGAGGTGAGCCCCCCCCCCCCCCCCCCAGCCCTGCTTCGACGCGACCGTCGTCAGGGTCACGGAGGCTAGAGACTGCGGAAAGGGTACTCCTTGTCGCAAGTTCACCGGGTTGGACCACCACCTCAGGGAGGCATGAAGGTACGCTGGGATCGTAATCCTGTGCCCGAGCGGGTGGAACCACGCTCTGTACTGCTGTAGGAGGTGCCGCTGCAGCGGGGGCCTCCATAACCTGCAGTAAGGCAGGACATCGACCATGCTGGCCATGAGCCCAAGCATTCTGAGAACCAGACGGGCCTCTGCCCATGAAACCCTGAGGAGTGACTTCGCACACTTCACTACTGAAGCAATCCTGTCCTCTGAGGGAGAGACTAGCCCTTTGGTAAAGTCGATCTCGGCCCCAAGGAACTGAATGCACTGTGACGGTATCAGGCTGGATTTTTCGTGGTTCACTATAAACCCCAGCCGCGAGACCAGCTCGCATACCACTCGAACATCCTCCTGAAGACGGAGGCGAGACGGAGCTACTACTAGCCAATCGTCCAGGTAAACAAAAATCTTGATCCCCTGACATCTCAGAAACTCGGCCACCGACTTTACTACCCGAGTAAACGTCCTGGGCGCCGCTGAGAGACCAAGGGGCAAGACCCTGAACTCGTACGCTGCTCCGTTCAAATGGAACCGGAGCCAGCGTCTGGCCGACTCGTGCATTGGAATATGAAGATATGCATCCTTCAGGTCTAAAGACGCTCCCCAAAAACCCGGGCGGAGCACCGGCAGAATAGCTGCCAGCGTCTCCATCCGGAATGGGGGCGGACGCATATACACATTCAGAGGCTTGAGGTTCAGAATGGGTCTCCACTGTCCCGACTTCTTCGGAGTCAAAAAGAACGTGGAGTAAAACCCTGGCTGGGTGCCTCCACCCTGAACCCTCACTACAGCCTTCTTCGATAGAAGCTCCCTCACCTCTGTCAGGAGGGCGTCCCTCCTGTCCACGCCCTCCTGTCCATCTCCCGGGGGATCGGAGTCCTGCGGACCCGACCCGTGCCCGGAGAAGGGGCAGTGAATTCCAGGCGGTAGCCGTAGCGTACCACCGACAGGACCCCTTGGTCCGAAGTCACTGCCTCCCACTCCGCGGCAAACTCCCGGAGACGGCCACCCCCTGGGGGGGGGGGGGGTTGGCTCCCCGTAACAGGTCAGGCTGAGGCCTGGGGACCCCTCTTGGGGCGCCCCTACCTCGGCTACCTCTCCCCCGCCCCCGGGCTTGAGGATAGGACCCTCCACGGCCTCTGCCGCGAGATCCGCCTCTAAAGCCTCCGCGAGCGCCTCCCCGGCCTCGACTAGGGACCTGAGGGGGCTGAAAGACAAAGCCCTCACCCTGGGACGTCCCTGGCGGTGCGCCCTGTGCCGCAGGTGCTTGCCTACCGCGGCCTCCACCTCTACCCCTAGAGGGAGGACCCACCGGTTGGTAACCTGCGTAGGCCCCTCTACCAGTACCCCTGGATCTTGACCTCCTTCTTCTGGCCCTGCCGCCACCAGCGGCAGCGACCGACTGACGACGCACTAGCTCTTCCTGCAGGAGGCCCTCCCAACCGTCACCGAATAGAGTACGACCGAACGGGGCGTTCAAGAGAGAGCGTCATCAAGTGAGCCATCACGAATGTCTGGAGACTGGCCACCTTTAGACCATCCCTCGCAATGTCTTCTAACTTGCGCATACTCGCATCTCTAACTCTATTCCACGCTGCTACCCTGAAAGGAGAGGCCTTTCTACGAGGTCCCTTTCCCTCCACACCAGCCGGCACGGGTTGGACAGGCACGCAACGAGAACTAGTGTCGTTCTCCCTTTGCCGGAAGCAGGTCTCCGGGCATTTTGGAGTCGCCAAAATGTCCTCGTCCGCTTGCCGACTCTCTATCAGCTTAGCCACCACCGGATCCCTCACCACTTGCTCTTTGGACACGGCCTTCTTCTGGACCTCCCCAACTAGGAAGCGAACAGAAGACGAGACCGGGACAAGTGGGATCGGCCGAACCTGTCTCTGTCCACACCTGGACGGGTTTGCAAACCCCGGGTCCCCTTCCTCCGTCGGAGGACAGGCCGCCGGGTCGTACAACACCGGCTGAGACGTATCGCTCAGCACCCTAGCGATAAACGGACCCGCAATGGAAGGATCGAGGTAATCTCGTTCAAGACGAGCTACCCCTTCCCACTCCACCCATGAACCTGACATGGAGCTAGCTGCCACCGAAGCATCTGCTACCGACCTCGCCCGGCTAGACTGCCGGGGGTCAAATGCAGCTGATGCGACGCTACCCGAGGCGGCTACGAAGGAAGGAGCCTCCTCATACGGCTCCTCCTCATAACCCCCCTCATCATCATCATACTCGCCCAGAGGATCATACTCATCCCCCTCACCCTCGCCAAACTCTCCTTCGTACCCCTCCTCCGGATACGGTTCATACTCAAAATCCTCCGTTCCCGTCCCTGACCCCACCTCCGACTCCCCGGAAAACCGAGGATCGGGTAGCGGCGCCGCCTGGCCAACCCAGCCATCGGCAGGCGCCGCGACAGCCCACGTGCGCTTCACGCCCCGCATCTGCTGACCTAGCGGTGGGATAGGAGCGGCTGCGGCCTGAACCAAAGCCGCCTTAACACCTGGCTCCTGAAGAGACGCCAAAACTGCATCCCGAACCATCATAGACAACGACATAACCTGACCCTGACTAGGAGCAACCAAAAGGTCGCCTTGCAACGGGACCTCGGCGAGACCCTCCCCCGTCTGGTTTCTAACCACGGGAGGTCTCTCACCCATCACTGGTGACAGGTATGGAACCTGAACCTGAGGTCTACCGCTCACCGGAGGCGGGAGCCTACTATGGCTCTCCACCGCTCTCCTGGTAAGGCCTCTAGCCAATACACCTTGCCCCTCTCCTGCCCGCGCCTCTGCGCTTGGGCCAGCGGAGGAGGACCGGGATATCTCCCCCGCGTCCCTCACTCCGCGAGGCGGACCGGATAGACCTACGCTACCTGCCAGTCCCCGAGGGGAGGACAACCCCTGGCTGACCCTCAACCCTCCCGCCTCACGAGAAGCCGTGTGCGGTACCTTACGCCTTATCTCCGGGGGCTCCTCAGCCGCCCAACCAGATACCGTGGACCGAGACTGACTCTCTCTAAACGCGGGATAGCCTCGAGGACTATCCGCGGAGACCAGTACTCCAGGCCCTGATACCTCTTCAGTCAACTGCCGGTTCCGTTCTACCGAAGACAAGTCTACTAAAAGACCCTCAACGGGAACAGGCTCTACGGTCTTAGAGGACTGATCTTTCTTACTGCTGGCCTTATAGCCTGCGGTAGACCCCCTTTAGGGGCACTCCCCGCGGCAGCCGGCTTACCTGCCTTCCCAGCTAGCTGGCCTGAGGGAAGGCCTTGTGCCTTACCACCCTCTACCCCCGCTAGCAGGCTAGGAATTATTTCTTTCTTACCTACCGACCTACCTCCCTCAATAATCACCTTACCACCGTTACCCCCACTAGTTGCAGCGGCTTTCTTAATTGCCTTTTTATTTGCCTTAGCCTCGAGTCTTTTCGCTCGCACCGTCGCACACGCTTTAAGGCGCTGTGCAAACTTAACGCGGAACTCATCCCAGCGTGACGGCGACCAATGGGCATCAAAAATACAACCCCGTTCCGGAGTACACTCACGACAGATAATACATAGGTCGTGTTGGTCTATCTCAATAGACTCAAGAAAAGCCGCGCAAACGGCGCACTGGCGCGACGCAGGAGAACGTGGTACGGCAGGGCCGGTCGGAGGTGGCTCAACAGCTTTATCCACCTTTACACTCACTCACTGAAACAGCAATGAAGAAAAACATTGTTAACATGAGAAAAGTGCACATTTTCAGGTAAAAACCGAAAAAATAAGACACTGGTAACCATACACGGAGGACGGGGGTAGGTGGAAGGGATAGCCTGAACACCCCCCAAACAGTCCCACCGAAAAATCCCCGAAAAAGACTCAGGAAAGAGGACAAACAGCCTCACTTCCGGTCAAATAATACTACTTCCGGTTTGGAAAAAACGGCGTGGGCTTCGCCACTGTCTGGGCCCGAGGCCCAGACATGCGCAAACACAAGGAGGGAACACCCCCACCCACCTGAGAGACCCCTACCCCCAACACAATCCCTCCGTGACTGGAAACCAGGTCTTAAGGATAAAATAAGACAGAACATCGTAAACCTGTCTAGGAGCCTTAACCTACTATTATTTGCAAAGTAGGAACAAGAGATAAAAGGGAACCTATCTAGACGCCTTAATATTGAAAAACATCGAATCTGTCAACAACATTCCAATGAAATTAATGAATAAGGAACAGTCTCTAGATACCCAAAGCCAGACGATCGATCTTATCTAGCCAACAGATACTAGTGCAAGGGTGAGATAGCACAATCGAGAACATTCGATACAATAGTTTCTAGACACCCCAGAATGACCTTCTCTTGAAAATCAAAATGAGATGAAAGAAACCCTATTTATCATTCTACAGCCTTACAAATACCACCATAATGAATGAGACTAAAAGGTGGAATTATGGTATATATAAGTAACTTACTTGGAGGCTAATCCAAGAAAGAAACTGGGGAATTAAATAGTGGGAACCTGAATGGTAACTGGAAATACGGAACAAAGGATCCGAATTCAACAGGAAGGTACATACACATTCACGCCACAATATATCGAGTAAACAAGGCGTAAAAACGGCTAAAATACGGCCTAACAGTAACAAGAGAATAACATCCTCCTAGCATTTTGATACTGGTTTACTCACGACTATCCTCAAACAGTCCAGAACTTCACAAATCCGTTCTATATTCCTCAAAATCCCGTAATTCGGTGGAGCTTTCTCAGAAGCGATCCAGCAAAAAAGCAGAAAATTTTTGTGTCAACGATCGCGGGAGGGCGCGCTCCGACCTAACGATCTGGCATGTAGGCGCAGTATGGCTGGAGGCCAGAGGGTCTGGGCCATGACTAAAAACTTGGTATGTGGGTAGTAGTGGTTTCTGATTCCCGTGATCGTAGCAGTTATATGGCATTAGTTAGAATGTAGCGGTCGGTGAGTATTGTGTCATAGATTGTAGTGTTAAACCAAAGTATGGTTAAACCACATAATATTTTGGTTAAACGGCGAGGTTGGTCTCGTTCTATAATAAAGTGTGATATTATGATATCACTAGCATATTAATTATATAATACATATGGTAGGTCTACAGTATGCCTACTTACCAATTCAAAATACATCTCTAGCGGCGTTTTCTAGCTGCTCCTGGTCTCACAAATTGGGAAAACGGGATGAAAATCCAACGAAGAATATGCAATGCGGTCAGCACGTTTTCAACAAGACGAACACAACATTCCTACATTATTTGTGATATATAGGATATCTCTGATACCATTATTTCTAAGATAAATTGTTTTCGCCACCCTATTTCAGCGATAAGTCATATATAGATTCCGAGATAAGGCATTGCTGATATCATTATTTCTAAGATAAATTATCTTATAAACCGCTATTTCAGAGATAAGTTTTCTTTGAAATCTATATTTCCGATATCAAATAACTTTGAATCATTATTACCGAGATAAGTCATTGCTGATATCAGTATTTCTAAGATAAATTATCTTATAAACCGCTATTTCAGAGATAAGTCATCTTTAAAATCCTTATTTCCGATATCACATAACTTTGAAACATTATTTCCGAGATAAGCTAACACCGTATCACTGATACTGGGATGAGCCATCATCGAAATCTATGTTTCAAAATAATGATATTATTGAAATCATTATTTCCAAGATAAGCTAATACCGAATCATTGCTACTGAGATAAGCTATTATCGGAATCTCCCTTTCAAAAATAATGGTTTTATTGAAATCATTACTTCTGAGATAAACTAACACCGAATCATTGATACTGGGATAAGCTATTATCAAAATCTCTGTTTCAAAATAATGATATTATTGAAATCATTATTTCCGAGATAAGCTAACACCGAATCATTGCTACTGGGATAAGCTATTATCGATATCTCTGTTTCAAAATAATGATATTATTGAAATCATTATTTCCGAGATAAGCTAACACCGAATCATTGATACTGAGATAAGCTATTATCGAAATCTCTGTTTCAAAATAATGATATTATTGAAATCATTATTTCCGAGATAAGCTAACACCGAATCATTGCTACTGGGATAAGCTATTATCAATATCTCTGTTTCAAAATAATGATATTATTGAAATCATTATTTCCGAGATAAGCTAACACCGAATCATTGCTACTGGGATAAGCTATTATCGAAATCTCTCTTTCAAAAATATTGGTTTTATTGAAATCATTACTTCTGAGATAAACTAACACCGAATCATTGACACTGAGATAAGCTATTATCGAAATCTGTTTCAAAATAATGATATTATTGAAATCATTATTTCCGAGATAAGCTAACACCGAATCATTGCTACTGGGATAAGCTATTATCGATATCTCTGTTTCAAAATAATGATATTATTGAAATCATTATTTCCGAGATAAGCTAACACCGAATCATTGCTACTGATATAAGCTATTATCGAAATCTCTCTTTCAAAAATATTGGTTTTTTTGAAGTCATTACTTCTGAGATAAACTAACACCGAATCATTGATACTGAGATAAGCTATTATTAAAATCTCTGTTTCAAAATAATGATATTATTGAAATCATTATTTCCGAGATAAGCTAACACCGAATCATTGCTACTGGGATAAGCCTATTATCGAAATCTCTCTTTCAAAAATATTGGTTTTATTGAAATCATTACTTCTGAGATAAACTAACACCGAATCATTGACACTGAGATAAGCTATTATCGAAATCTCTGTTTCAAAATAATGATATTATTGAAATCATTATTTCCGAGATAAGCTAACACCGAATCATTGCTACTGGGATAAGCTATTATCGATATATCTCTGTTTCAAAATAATGATATTATTGAAATCATTATTTCCGAGATAAGCTAACACCGAATCATTGCTACTGATATAAGCTATTATCAAAATCTCTCTTTCAAAAATATTGGTTTGATTGAAATCATTACTTCTGAGATAAACTAACACCGAATCATTGATACTGAGATAAGCTATTATCGAAATCTCTGTTTCAAAATAATGATATTATTGAAATCATTATTTCCGAGATAAGCTAACACCGAATCATTGATACTGGGATAAGCTATTATCGAAATCTCTCTTTCAAAATAATGATATTATTGAAATCATTATTAACGAGATATATGATATATTGTATTAAATTATTACATGTTTCCAAGATAATATCTTAGTAACAGGGTAGAAGAAATGTGTTTCAAAGTTATTTATCTTGGTATTATGGTAAATGGATGGTCACAATGCGCTTCCGTATCATGGTGAGATAGATTATCTCGTCAAGTCGATTTCACAAAAAGTAGATGTTGTCATGGTGAGATAGATTATCTTGCCAAGTTGACTTCATAAAAAGTGAATGTCGTCATGGCAATATAGACTTTATCGTCAAGTCGACTTCACAAAAAGTAGATGTTGTCATGGTGAGATAGATTATCTTGCCAAGTTGACTTAATAAAAAGTGAATGTCGTCATGGCAATATAGACTTTCTCGTCAAGAGAGTAAATAGGAAAACGTGTCCAGCATTATATTGCAGGTATCATGAATTTGTTCATTGTTGATTTTCTAATTTTAATATTTCTGGGACACCCTATATTGATTACCTTTGTATCTTTTGATATTTTTATGAGTTTTTGTAGTACTTTGAGCTAAAGTAATTCCCAATTTGTCAGAAAGTTGCCAAATTCAACAACCTTTTTCTATGGGAGGTTCATTTGACTGTTACACAAAACCTGTGTTCTATCTGTGTTGGATGATAAACATTGTCAGGAAGGTGAGAAGCACAAACATACAATTCAATTTTCCCAAAAAAGATTTTTTATATTTCAGTGCAAGGTTCCCTTTCCGACTATTTGTGAGATACTTAAATAGCCTGAGCTCGACTTCAAGAACTCCAAGTAATATATACCAAGGTAATTTCTCAATTTTCATTTCTTGTATACCCAATAGGTAATGATTCATCTCCTAGTGTATCAGAGGAAACCCACCAAAATCAATCAGTTGGAACACCGCAACAGCCAGCAGTTGCAACACCTGCCCAACAGCCACTTGGAATACCCCACCAGCTTCTAACACCCCAACAGCCAGCAGTTGCCACATTGCACCAGCCAGCAGTTGCAACACCTGCCCAACAGCCACTTGGAACACCTGCCCAACAGCCACTTGGAACACCCCAACAGCTTCTAACACCCCAACAGCCAGGAGTATTCCTGACCCAACAACCAGCTGGAACATCCCAACAACAACCACAAACACCCAAAACATTTGCAGAGGCGGGAACACCACAGGTATGCACTGGTGTAACCCAGATAGAAAACATGAGGATGATGTCAGCAGATGTTATTTTTTGGCACAATTAAATGCAGGTCAAGTCATCTTTTGAAAACCGTATATCATGTATATTACATTGTTTAGTACCGGTACTTTAAGGAATGAAAACAGTGTCACAAAGTTGATTAGATTTGAACTTCATTCACATGTGCAAACAGTAAAATAACAGCTTCCAACATCAGCCCCAGTTATACTGTCATTGGGTCACATTTATATATATTCAGCTTGTTCACCATGCATGTTGTATACTGGCAGACTGAGTGTGTTTGGTATGGAAGCTTATAGTGATCATTCGTTTTACCCTGTTATCAAGATAATAACATGCAGTCAAATATCGCAGAAATACAAAATAATTATATGTCATATTCCTGAATTAATTATCTCAAAAAAATAATGATTTTTCAATCTGTTTCATTGATACAAAACTATTGGATTTGAAACGCGGATTAACAGGCCATGTTACCAAGATGATTCAATTCATTATTTTGTAAAGCTGAGATAATCCATATCAGAAACAAAAATTAAATATTTTGTAAAGCTGAGATATTCCATATCAGAAACACAAACTAAATATGTTGTAAAGCTGAGATAATCCATATCAGAAACAAAAATTAAATATTTTGTAAAGCTGAGATAATCCATATCAGAAACAAAAATTAAATATTTTGTAAAGCTGAGATAATCCATCAGAAACACAAATTAAATATTTTGTAAAGCTGAGATAATCCATCAGAAACACAAACTAATGTTGTAAAGCTGAGATAATCCATATCGGAAACACAAACTAAATATGTTGTAAAGCTGAGATAATCCATATCAGAAACAAAAATTAAATATTTTGTAAAGCTGAGATAATCCATATCAGAAACACGAATCAAATGTTTTGTTAAGCTGAGATATTTATCTCAGAAACACAAAATATTTATTCTGTAAATCTACGATATTTAACTCTGTGGCCCACAAACAAATATTCTGTAAAACTCAGATAATTATCTGAAACGCAAACTATATATAGTGATCATTTGTTTTACCATGTTATCAAGATAATTATCTCAAAAACACAGTCAAATATCTCAGAAATACAAACTAATTATTTGTCATATTCCTGAATTAATTATCTCAGAAGCATAATGAATTTTTCAATCTGTTTCAATGATACAAACACTATTGGATTTGAAACGCGGATTACCAGGCCATGTTACCAAGATGATTCAATTAATTATTTTGTAAAGCTGAGATAATCCATATCAGAAACACAAATTAAATATTTTGTAAAGCTGAGATAATCTATATCAGAAACACAAATTAAATATTTTGTATGTAAAGCTGAGATAATTATCTCAGAAACACAAAATATTTATTCTGTAAATCTACGATATTCAACTCTGTGGCCCACAAAATTATATTCTGTAAAACTCAGATAATTATCTGAAAACACAAACTATTTATAGTGATCATTCGTTTTACCATGTTATCAATATAATTATCTCAAAAATACATTCAAATATCACAGAAATACAAAATAAATATATATGTCATATTCCTGAATTAATTATCTCAGAAACATAATGAATATTTCAATCTGTTTCAATACAAAAACTATTGGATTTGAAATGCGGATAACCAGGCCATGTTACCAAGATGATTCAATTCATTATTTTGTAAAGCTGAGATAATCCATATCAGAAACACAAATTAAATATTTTGTAAAGCTGAGATAATCCATATCAGAAACACAAATTAAATATTTTGTAAAGCTGAGATAATCCATCAGAAACACAAATTAAATATTTTGTAAAGCTGAGATAATCCATATCAGAAACACAAATTAAATATTTTGTAAAGCTGAGATAATCCATATCAGAAACACAAATTAAATATTTGGTAAAGCTGAGATAATCCATATCAGAAACACACATTAAATATTTTGTATGTAAAGCTGAGATAATTATCTCAGAAACACAAAATATTTATTCTGTACATCTACGATATTTAACTCTGTGGCACACAAAAAAATATTCTGTAAAACTCAGATAATTATCTGAAAACGCAAACTATTTATAGCGATCATTTGTTTTACCATGTTATCGAGATAATTATCTCAAAAACACAGTCAAATATCTCAGAAATACAAAATAATTATATGTCATATTCCTGAATTAATTATCTCAGAAACATAATGATTTTTCAATCTGTTTTAATGATACAAAAACTATTGGATTTGAAACGCGGATTACCAGGCCATGTTACCAAGATGATTCAATTCATTATTTTGTAAAGCTGAGATTATCCATATCAAAAAACAAAAATTAAATATTTTGTAAAGCTGAGATAATATATCTGAAACACACATTGAATATGTTGTAAAGCTGAGATAAAATTATTTTAGAAACACAAAATATTTATTCTGTAAATCTACGATATTTAACTCTGTGGCCAACAAAAAGAAATTCTGTAAAACTCAGATAATTATCTGAAAACGCAAACTATTTATAGTGATCATTTGTTTTACCATGTTATCAAGATAATTATCTCAAAAATATATTCAAATATCACAGGAATACAAAATAATTATATGTCATATTCCTGAATTAATTATCTCAGAAACATAATGATTTTTCAATCTGTTTCAATGATACAAAAACTATTGGATTTGAAACGCGGATTACCAGGCCATGTTACCAAGATGATTCAATTAATTAATTAAAGCTGAGATAATCCATATCAGAAACACAAATTAAATATTTTGTAAAGCTGAGATAATCTATATCAGAAACACAAATTAAATATGTTGTATGTAAAGCTGAGATAATTATCTCAGAAAAACAAAATATTTATTCTGTAAATCTACGATATTCAACTCTGTGGCCCACAAAATTATATTCTGTAAAACTCAGATAATTATCTGAAAACGCAAACTATTTATAGTGATCATTCGTTTTACCATGTTATCAAGATAATTATCTCAAAAATACATTCAAATATCACAGAAATACAAAATAATTATATATGTCATATTCCTGAATTAATTATCTCAGAAACATAAAGACTTTTTCAATCTGTTTCAATACAAAAACTATTGGATTTGAAATGCGGATTACCAGGCCATGTTACCAAGATGATTCAATTCATTATTTTGTAAAGCTGAGATAATCCATACCAGATACACAAATTAAATATTTTGTAAAGCTGAGATAATCCATATCAGAAACACAAATTAAATATTTTGTAAAGCTGAGATAATCCATCAGAAACACAAATTAAATATTTTGTATGTAAGCTGAGATATAATCCATATCAGAAACACAAATTAAATATTTGGTAAAGCTGAGATAATCCATATCAGAAACACACATTGAATATTTTGTATGTAAAGCTGAGATAATTATCTCAAAAACACAAAATATTTATTCTGTAAATCTACGATATTTAACTCTGTGGCACACAAACAAATATTCTGTAAAACTCAGATAATTGTCTGAAAACACAAACTATTTATAGTAATCATTCGTTTTACAAGATAATTATCTAAAAAACACAGTCAAATATCTCAGAAATACAAAATAATTATATGTCATATTCCTGAATTAATTATCTCAGAAACATAATGATTTTTCAATCTGTTTCAATGATACAAAAACTATTGGATTTGAAACGCGGATTACCAGGCCATGTTACCAAGATGATTCAATTAATTATTTTGTAAAGCTGAGATAATTTTTATCAGAAACACAAATTAAATATTTTGTAAAGCTGACTTAGCTGAGATAATGTAGGCCTATATCAGAAACACAAAATTAAATGTTTTGTAAAGCTGAGATAATCCATATCAGAAACAAAAAATTAAATATTTTGTATAGCTGAGATAATCCATCAGAAACACAAATTAAATATTTTGTAAAGCTGAGATAATCCATATCAGAAACACAAATTAAATATTTTGTAAAGCTGAGATAATCCATATCAGAAACACAAATTAAATATTTTGTAAAGCTGAGATAATCCATATCAGAAACACAAATCAAATATTTTGTTAAGCTGAGATATTTATCTCAGAAACACAAAATATTTATTCTGTAAATCTACGATATTTAACTCTGTGGCACACAAACAAACATTCTGTAAAACTCAGATAATTATCTGAAAACGCAAACTATTTATAGTGATCATTCGTTTTACCATGTTATCAAGATAATTATCTCAAAAATACATTCAAATATCACAGAAATACAAAATAATTATATATGTCCGATGGCATATTCCTGAATTAATTAATTATCTCAGAAACATAATGATTTTTTCAATCTGTTTCATTGATACAAAACTATTGGATTTGAAACGTGGATTAACAGGCCATGTTACCAAGATGATTCAATTCATTATTTTGTAAAGCTGAGATAATCCATATCAGAAACAAAAATTAAATATTTTGTAAAGCTGAGATAATCCATATCAGAAACACAAACTAAATATGTTGTAAAGCTGAGATAATCCATATCAGAAACACAAATTAAATATTTTGTAAAGCTGAGATAATCCATATCAGAAACACAAATTAAATATTTTGTAAAGCTGAGATAATCCATATCAGAAACACGAATTAAATATTTTGTTAAGCTGAGATAATTATCTCAGAAACACAAAATATTTATTCTGTAAATCTACGATATTTAACTCTGTGGCACACAAACAAATATTCTGTAAAACTCAGATAATTGTCTGAAAACGCAAAACTATTTATTCTGTGAAACTCATCATACCAGGGAGGTGTTATAACATCTCTCTGATCATACCGTAATACTAGAAAAGTTTTACAGCACACGTGCACATTTCGCAAAATGGAGTCGGTCGAGGTGCCCGTGGAGGAGAGTGGAGCAGCTGCTGTCCCTGTCTTATTCATTTTGGAAGGAACGATGAAAGAAGCAGAAGGAAGGAAAGGACAGGTCCTGTCCTCCCTCATAGATTTAGCCAAATCGGTAAGGACGTTCACTTTTACTCATATTTTTCAAAGTCAGTTGGTTCCATGTACATTATACGGCAATGACGTAAGCTTACTTCCCGGGGCTTGTCTTAAAGGGCCATTCAGTGATTTGTTGGAGGCTGCGCCCTCAATTATGATAAAAACTGGGATTTTTATATTTTTACAATTGTATTACATGTATGAACTTACACCTATAAGGAATCAGAAAAATCGGCCCTCTTTGTACAACAAAACGTTGATTCAAAAATGCTCGTGGCCGTCAACGAGCATTTTACACCAGAGTAGTCACGCAATTGACGAACGTCTCGTACTACACGAATACCCCAAAATCGAATTATTTTAAATATCACTTTTCCGGTTATAACAACTTCATAAAATTATCATAAAACTCTTGGGGATGGAGAAACATGCCAAGTCTAGTCTAAAAGTATTATTTTAATGTATTTTAAGATTTTTTACATCACTCTTCGTTATCGGAATACGTATAAAGGTATATATTTAATGTTGCCACTATCATTTTCGTCGTTCCCTGGATAGCTCAATTGGATAGCGCGTCGGATAGCTGATCAGAAGGTCATGGGTTCGACTCCCACGAGCGGCGTACTTTTTTTATTTTTTATTATTCAGTCATAAAATAACGAATTCTTTTTGTTAACAATTACAATATTTAAATTATTATTTGATGAAGTTTACAAATCCTTTTCTATTGCTTCTCAGAAATAACATTGGTTTTATTTTGAAATTTAATAATAGGCATACACGGTACGGCTTTTTTAAAACAAAAAACGAAATTGTTTGAATTCGTGTTGCCGTTCTATATAATACAATATCAGGGGTGTTGCCACACTGAATCGCCTGTTCACCGTCGTCCGCGGATACATGGTATTTCAACATATTTAAACATTGTTTTAATCAAGGTTTGTTGTGTTTTTGTGAGTAGAAACAACAATTATGGCAATTGCTAATGTTAATCTTGAATTATGAGGTAAAAAATTTAAAAAAAAAAAAATCAACACCACTCATGGCCCCTTTAATACAAAGTGATGTGTTGAAAGCCTGCGCCCTCAATTTGGCTCAATTCAGATAAAACCCGTGATTTCTACATATTTACAATTATATTACATACGGTACACACACTTCCAGCTGAAAGGATTATGAAAAATAAGCCGCCTTTGTGCAATAGGCCTAAATTATAAAAGTCATTTCAAAAATGCTTTCTGCGGCTCTGAAAGCATTCTATTCATTGCGAATATGATTGCGAAATAACGATACATTCAAATACGTATTTGCCACATCAATTGGGAACTGCCTCCGTGGCGGAGCGGTTAAGGCGCTGGCCTATTGACCGGGTACGCTAACTACTTTTCCCCCGCGTGAGTTCGAAATCTCACTGGGGTCACTTATCTTTTGTCTTTATTTTTCTTATATTTTGAAGTAATTATGAATCGTATCGCTCTGTAACTCAGAAAATATTTATGATTTATAATCAGAAATGTTAATCTGCAAGAAATCTACTGTCTAAAAAAATAAATGAGTAGGGGAGAGCCCAGCTAACACACAACGTTCTAAGAACGTTTTTGAACGTTCTAAGAACGTTGTGAACGTCCTAAGAACGTTTAAGAACGTTCTTAGAACGTTGTGTGTTAGCTGGGAGTGGGGTTGGTTGGAACATTTTTCAGAAAAATGACTCTATAACGCAATTAAAATTGATTCAGGATTCAATAACTATATCAGTTCAAGCATACATGTGTGTGTTAGAAATACAGCATATAACATTCTAAGACTTGTTTATGTTTATTAAAATAATCCACTTTGAAAAAATTATCTCAGCTGTTTCAACTAACCCCATGCATGGGGTTGGTTGGAACATGGCAGATGTTTAAGCTTATTGTGCAAAACATGGCATACAACTGCACACCTATTTAGCCTTTTTTTGAAGCTTAGTATAAGAGCCTAACATACCAAAAATATAGCCACATGAATCTACAAACATCATAGAGATAATACAATACAAAATTTCTTAATGTCAACAAATTTAAAAAAAGTTGAAAAATCAATTTTTCCTTTCTAACTCCAAGAAGACTGAGACCCATGTGCTGTAGGCAATGTGGTATGTGGGGGTTGCTTTTGCACACCACCCGATGGCAGTGTTTCTAGAAATTAATTGTTGTTTTTTAGGAAAAATCTCAATGTTTCAACTAACCTCGCGTTCCAACCAACCCCACTCTCCCCTAAGGGCGCTCTAAAAAGATCACTTGATATGCCTTTAATTCATGCATCAAGCAACTTGCATAGCCATAGGCGGCCTACTAATACTATAGGTAAATTAATAATTGAACGAACATAACTAAGCAGCGCAGCGCGTACATTGCGTGAAGCGCGCACAACCATTTGCGTGATAATTTCGGGCGCGTTCATCTTTGTACTGCGTTCATGATGTTCGTTCAATTATTAATTTACCTATAGTACTTTAAAAATATACCTAACTCAGTGTACGGGACGCAGGGACGCGATGGCTAAATATTGCAGCCGTTGCTGATTGTTCATTGTTGTTGGGCTTCATCGTTTATATTCTCCCAGGGGGGGGGGGGGGGGGGGGGTAAGTTTCAAAAATTGGTAGGCACCCTACAAATGATATTCATATCCTTATGAATATGTAATGTCAGATGCGACCCAATCAAATGTCCCAGATTCGTAAATATCGTACGCATGCGCAGACATTTGAAACACAAACTTTGAACGCTACGCGAACCTTATTTGGCATCTGTACGCGCAAGGTTCACATTTACGCGCATCAATGACTTCTGCGTAGTGAGTTGCACGTCAGAATAACCGATCGCGCCAATCACTTACTTGCACGTTGCTATTTTGTGTTTAAAACGCAGTTGATTCATTGGAAAGTCCTTTTTACTTAGCAGGCTATTCAATTAAATCACGGGGCGGTTAAGGTATAGGCCTACATTATATGATGAATAGAGACAATATTTTTGTGATTTTTGAGCAAATAATGTGTTTGTTCATAAAGATTCATTGTATTACGTTTATGAATGAGGGAAAATTCCTCGGTACCAAAGTGAAATGTTATGAATTTCCACAGTAGGCCTACCCTCTAAACAACTGATACGCAGTCATTAATTTTTATATAACGCATGAAAATATTCCTGTCATTTTATTGGTGGAAACTGCATCACGTGACATAAAATAGTTTCACCTTTTCACCCAAATAACGGATCAAGCGGTCAATAGTACATTTTGATGGGAGCTTTTGGACCTGGCGGTCAATAGTTCATTTTGATGGGAGCTTTTGGACGTGGCAGTCGCCCACTTTTTCCCCGACTCGCCCACGCACGCGATTTACGGTAGTGCCCATGACTTTACGGGCAGCTTGCAGCTCAAAGTCTCCCAACAACCGACGCCGGTGAATTGCCGTGTTGTTCTGCTGTTTGTTATTGTTTTTTGGTGTTTAATGGGACTAATTTTAATGCAGTAGCAGTGGCGTAGCCAGGGGGGGGGCAGGGGGGCCTTTGCCCCCCCTAAAATTATCCCCGTCGGTACACACCGGTTGCCGTCGGTACATTCGTGGTTTTGATTAAGTGATTTTGTTGGTAAAATTCGTAGGAATTAAAGTGGTATAGCAAATTTTCGCGCGCTACGCGCGCATATGTACAAAAATGTTAGTTAAAACCAGTTTTAAACCAATATTTTGGTCCAATTCACGTTAAATAGGGCAAAAAAAAAATCGCGCGTTACGCGCGCACAATTTCAAGCAACAATTATAGATTTATTGAGTCGGTTCATTGAGGCTTTCGTCGGTACAACTTCGATCTTGCCCCCCCCCCCCTGTTTCAAAAAGCTGGCTACGCCACTGTGCAGTAGGCCTACACAAGATAAATATTGTAAGTGAGAACGAAAGATTCTAGGTGAGAGCTATAATAGACCTAAGTTTAAAATCAGTCATAAATAAGTCACAATATCATGACATATCAGAAAGGAGAGTAGACCTACGTTGTACACTTATGTTTATTTTTCAATAGGCCAAAGGCCTAAAATATAATCAAATATAAAATGACAAGAATATTTTCATGCGTTTATATAAAACAAATATCCGGCCTCGATAAAAAAGTAGGCTTATGGTCTCCAGCAAGCTTCGCATTCTACGCGTCCACGCGTCTCAGACGCGTCAACTTCTGAAAGGACGCTTCAACTTGAAATAGGCTAAGGGGTCACCTCGGGACAATATTTCACCCCATTTCCCTCATGAGCAGTCCATATTTGTATACTGTAGCCCTGGGGGGCACTCAACTTTTTTTTTTGGTAGGTATGTGCCCCACCGATTTCAAGAATTGGGGCCTGAAAAACAGACTTGCGGCTACAGCAACCTTTAAAATAAACCGCCTTGTCAATCATTCTTTGATGTATATTGTTAGAGTCCCTTCAATATTCATTTATTGATGAAAATAGTTCAAGTATCAATGTGCGTGTCTGACCACATCATCACATCAATGACTAATCTTTATCGTATGGACATTTTTGACCACATAAAATCCGGTTAAAAAAATTATTTCAAAAAAAGGACGAAGTGTTCTAAAATTTAAGTAATAGTATAGCATTATACCCTAACGCTCCTGAGTACCACAAAACGGCACAGTGCTTAGAGCTTGTGTAAGCTGGCGTTTTAATTTTTCGCTGAAATAATGGCCCCAGGCTATAAACATGGGCGAATATACTCGCCCATGAAGCATTCACCACCGTGGCCGACCGGTAGCGCGCTGGTCTGAGAACCGAGAGGTCCGGGGTTCGAGCCCCGGGGTCGCCAAGAAAGTCTTTGCCCTCGCTTTTTGGATTGGGAAAAAAAATCTTTGGAAAACGCGTAGGAGGTTAGGGTTGCATTAATTAATATTAACTTAAATACTAACTAATATCATAATATCAACAAACCCATTTTGACGTTTAAATTTTATTTTCCACAAGTAAAGGTATTTGATTAAACTAGCGTGAAAGTTTCAATACATTTTCCTCACTCCCCTTAACCAACGATTAATATCCGGGACGAAGGCCTAGTGTTCAGTCCAGTGGCGTAGCCAGCTTTTTTAAACAGGGGGGTTGGGGGGGGGTGGCGGGGCAATATCGTTGTTGTACCGACGAAAGCCTCGATGAATCGTCCCCCCCCCCCCCAAACAATAAATGTTGTTTGAAAATGTGCGCGCGAAACGCGCGCTTTTTTTTTTTCCCCTATTTTACGTGAATTTGACCACAATATTTGTTTAAAACTGTTTTTAACTAACATTTTTGTACAATGCGCGCGTAGCGCGCGAAAATTTGCTATACCACTTTAATTCCTACGAATTTTACCAAGAAAATCGCATAATCAAAATCACGAATGTACCGACGGCTACCGGTCGGTGTGTACCGACGGGGATAATTTTAGGGGGGGGCAATGGCCCCCCCCCCCCTTGCCCCCCTACTGGCTACGCCACTGCTAGTGTTGTATCTAAAGAGATAAAAGCTCCTCCTTTGATATGCACATGTAGGGCCTATATTCTCCTCAATCCCTTAAGTTTACAATCCGGGATGAATGCCCAGTGTTGTATACAGTGGGAAAGGGGAGAGGCGGGGTGTAATTCATCATTTCATATGCTTGATTTGTATAGTTATAATATAATTAATTTTAAAACAAAAAATATACCTAGGATCCGGGGGGGAGGGGCGGTCTTACATTTATATGGTATACGTACATGTGCCTGCCTTGTGGGGTGTTTATTTTCCGCACAAAGTCAGTATAGCGATGGGGTGTTATTATCACAGACCAAAGCGACCAATTTGCATAAATTGGGCCTATTTGGAAGAATTTTGGTAAAAAGCACCCAATTTGTGCAAAATTAGGTGCTTTTTTAACAAATTGGTATACTGATGGGTGGGAAATTGGCCAGAAAATAGGTATAGAGAAAGTCAAATTTTCGAAGTCCGGTATAGTAGGGAGAATACTTTTGCCAAAATCGTACGTGGGTGTCATAGGCCTATAGGTTTCAATCCATATTTATAAAAATCCAGGCCCCACATGGTCAGTTTTTGGATGAGTCCGATGGGATTTAAAGCACTGACACCATGCATTTAATACTCCAGGATGAAGGCCCAGTGTACTAATGAGATAAAAGATCCCCTTTCGATAAACATGTGCACATGTATTATAGGCTTAATTCTGTTATACCCTCCACACTACACGTATCTCTATGCGTCGTTCTTAAAAATCACACACTGTGAATAACCCTGTGAAGGGTATAACAGAAATAATCCGTATTATATCCCGAAACATGCATTTCTCCTCACTCCCCCTTAAAGGCATATTATGTGATCTTTTCCAAGTAGCGCCCTCTAACAATGATTTTTACTATGAAAGCAGATTTTCTTGCAGATTTACATTTTTCATCATCTCATAAAGATCTTTTAAGTTACAGATCGATACGATTCCTTATTACTTCAAAATCATGTTTTGAAAAATGTCCGTGCGGACAATCTATTTTTTTTCATAATTGTAGTCTAAATTCACTCTAAAACTATGATTTTGAGGTTGTTTGTAATCATATTGCTCTGTAACTCGCAATATTATATTTATGATGTATGATCAGAAAAGTAAATCTGCAAGAAAATCTCAGGCCCGTCAGATGGGGGGGGGGGGGGGGGGGGGACTGTGGTGATCGCCCCCCCTTTGAAAATCTTCCCCGGAAAATTTGTCATGTCAAAAAACAGAGAAAATCCCCCTCCCAAAAAAATGACCCTTTTTTTTTTAAATTTGCTATATTTAAATCCTTGAATGTGCGCCATTTTTCACTGTGCACAATTTTTGACTGCGTTTTTTTTCCGTTCGAAATTATTTGGATCCCTCCCCCCCCCCCCCCACCCCCCGCCCACTTACGTGAAAATCCACGACCTGGGTGAATGAAAGAGAAAAAAATTGGGTCTACCTATTTGATAAAATTTTGAGTGAAAACGCCTGCCCCCCCTTTGAAAAAAGATGTCTAACGGGGATGAATCTGCTTCAATCTTTTTTTTAGGATTGAGGGCGTCCCCTGGAAAAGATCACATACCTTTAACCCATATATCCGGGGGGGGGGGGGGGGGTATGGATGCCCAGGGCCAGTGCTGTATTTAAAGTGGGGAAGGGGAGGATTATTTAATTTGATCGATTTATAAAGTTATAATTTAAAAATCGAAAGCTCAAATGTATACCGAATTGAATAGCGAAAGCCTGGCGCAATTCATCATTTTATTTGATTGATTTATCAAGTTCTTATTTTAAAATCGAAAGCTCCACCCTTTAATCATGTTAACTTGTACATGCACATGTGTAAATCCGAATTGAACACGGATTCAAACAATTTCGTTTTTAGTTTTAAAAAAGCAGTATTATTAAATTTTAAACATATAATATCCAAGTTTATGTTCTAGAAGAAAAAGAAAAGAAATTTGTAAAATATCCCGTTTTTTATGACTGAATAATTACAAAATAGAAAATTTCAGCGCTGGCTGGATTCGAACCCAAAACCCCCGCCAAAACCATTCAACAAATGTCCATTCAAAATAATTATGTGCTGAGTGTACAACGCTCTAACCAACTGAGCTAACCGGGCAAACTGGATGTAGAAGATAATATAAATAGATTTATACCTAAGAAGAATTAAAAATTACATAAACGATATAAAATGTCAAAACAATAATACTTTGACTGGATTGGGAATGTTTCCCCACCCCCAAGCGTTTAATGATATTTTATGAAGTTGTTGTACCCGGTAGAGTGATATTTAGAGTTTTTCGATTGGTATCGGTGTTTTACATGTGTCGGTATGGGTGTTTTTCAACTGAGAAGTGTTGCTATAAATGGTGAATAGCAAAAAGGCGCCCACTGATCTTTATTGACACGTCTCATGCAAATCCAGGCATGTCTTTTGCATAGGCTCAAATCACGCAAGATAACGCAAAAAGACGCCCCAATCATGCCCTTGAGGCAGAGTTTAGCAACATCGTGAAGTGACTGTTTACCGTGGTTTGTGATACCTCCGTTCACAAATGCGAATTCAGACTTTCGTTAAAAGATTATTTAATAAGCAAAAAGGAAAGGATTTAGTCGGCCATGAGGGTTTTAATTAGTAGATAATGGTTAGTAAACAAACTTTTAAATACTCATACCGACTTTCAATCCTTTGGGGAGTGCAGAGGGTGATATCGGTTTCTCCGAGTGAGCGCAAGCAATCATGGGTAATAGTGTGATTTTAGGACTCGCGTACACTTTCCGTGATTTGTAATATAGATTGAGACATAAGACATGATGTGATCATCATCATGTTCTTTGTTTATTCATCATATTAATTAAAAGCAAATAAAAGTTATCAAAATCCTTGTTGAAATGAGGAAATCCACAAGCATACAATAATTTAATACAACAACGTAAATTGCACTGCACGCGCTAGACAGGAAGGGCTTAAAGGGGCATTAAGAGATGTGGTGGAGGCAGCGCCCTCAACTACAAAAATATATGTTAAAAACTGGGATTTGTATATTTTTACAATTGTATTACATGTATGAACTTACACCTATAAGGATTTTAAAAAATCAGCACAAAACGTCGAATAAAAAAATGCTGGTAGCCGGCTACCAGCATTTTACATGGTTAAGGTTGGTATTCAAACATATGTAAAACATTGTCTTAATCAAGTTTTGCTGGGTTTTTTTTAAAATGGAAACAACAATTATAGCAATTTTTAATGTTCATCTTGAATTCTAGAGGAAAATAATTAAAATTTAAAAAAAAAATAACATGACACTGTGTCCCTTTAATCAATAACCATTAACGGTCGGTAAATTGGATTTAGTATTCCCATCAATATTATGAATATTAATGTGGACTCAAACAGTGTCAAAGAATGATTGAAAAGGCGGTTTAAGGTCGCGGTAGCCGCAAGTGAAAATCAGGGTCTCCCAAACTGAAAGTCCCACAAATCGGGTCTCTGGAAGACTACAAATTTACCCGATTTCTCTTGTTTTTCCTGAAAATTTTGGCTGAGAATCAACAAAATAGACATTTTTAGCTGATTTGGAGCTACTTCTGAGGAAAAATACCTAAAACAGGTCCGAAATAAAAAGTGGGGTCTCCGGAGTTCAAAAAGGGCATGAAATGGAGGGTCTCCAGAACGAAAAAAAAACGACCTGAAAAGGTGGGTCTCAAACAGGGCACATATACCCCACTTTCCAATGTGAGTGCCCTCCCTCGGGGTTGATAGTCCTGTTAGCTCTTCTTGTCGCTAAGCGTGTGCGGCAAGCAGGTTTGTATCTAGACATGACAAGATGCATGGATGTCATTGGATACACGCCCGGGGAGGGGCACTCACGGGGGTAGGGGGGGGGGGGGGACACTTCTGCTTGACGTAATAGGGACACTTCTGGGGGTAAGTTCTGCTTGACGTAATGGCCCGGGGGGTACTCAGATTTGGTTTGGGCAGGGGTGTGCTGCTCGAGCCTCAAAACCCCTACCCATCTAAGGGTAATTTTGAATTTTGGCATAAAAGGGTTACCCATTTTTAAGGATTTTTATTTTTTTGCGATTTAAAGTCAGAAAATTGGACCCATGTTTAAGGATTTAAAAAAAAAAATGGGACCCATGTTTAAGGATTTCTTGTAAAAAAGTGACCAATTAGAGCAGCACATCCCCGTTTGGCTTAACATGCGAGTACCCCCTCCCCCCCCCCCCCCCGGGTAATGGCACAGTGGCGTTGCTGCTGGAGTGGGAATGGGGCTGAATAACACAGAAAATGAGTTGAAAACACAGATTTTGCGCCCGCCTCGGTTGGGGGGGGGGGGGGGGGGGGGAGGGGGCTGACAAATGACAAACCCAGAAAATGAGATAGAAACACGAATTTGCGCCAACTCATCGCATAGGGAGAACGGGGTTAGTTGAGCCAGTGGTTAAATTGAGCCGCCCCCTATAAAATGGAAAGTAAAAATGTTTTCAACTTTGCATGTCCCTCGGATCGTACTCTCTGGGTGAAGTCTTTGAAGTCTTTATAAAGATCTCTACAGTAAAAATGTCAACCCAGATTTCAAAGCGATTTAGCCTATAGATAATTTAATATGTACAATAGAAAACAAGGCGGTTCTCGAACGGCGCGTCTCGCCTGTTCATCAAAAGTGACTTGAAAGAAATGATGATGAAACATATGATACAATGTAGTACTGTCACAGAGGTATGCATTGTAGTTAATGCAAGGGATTTAATACCTTGAAAAATTTAATCAACAAAAAGAACAAACCAACCCCCTTCCCTACACCAAATCACATCAAGATAGGCCTTACAGATCTTATTTGACCCCAGATGACCTCTGATGACCTTGAAAATTTAATCAGCAAAAAGAACACACCAACCCCCTTCCCTCCACCAAATCACATCAAGATAGGCCATACGGATCTTATTTGACCCCAGATGACCTCTGATGACCTCGAAAAATTAATCAACAAAAAGAACACACCATCCCTCTTCCGTCCACCAAATCCCATCAAGATAGGCCTTACGGATCTTATTTGACCCCAGATGACCTTGAATGACCTCCGATGACCTTGAAAATTTAATCAGCAAAAAGAATACACCACCCCCCTTCCCTCCACCAAATCCAATCAAGATAGGCCTTACTGATCTATTTGACCCCATATTTGACCCCGATGACCCCGAAAAATTAATCAACAAAAAGAACACAACACCCCCCTTCCCTCCACCAAATCCCATCAAGATAGGCCTTACTGATCTATTTGACCCCATATTTGACCCCCGATGACCCCGAAAAATTAATCAACAAAAAGAACACACCACCCCCCTTCCCTCCACCAAATCCCATCAAGATAGGCCTTACTGATCTATTTGACCCCATATTTGACCCCCGATGACCCCGAAAAAATAATCAACAAAAAGAACACAACACCCCCCTTCCCTCCACCAAATCCCATCAAGATAGGCCTTACTGATCTATTTGACCCCATATTTGACCCCGATGACCCCGAAAAATTAATCAACAAAAAGAACACACCATCCCTCTTCCGTCCACCAAATCCCATCAAGATAGGCCTTACTGATCTATTTGACCCCATATTTGACCCCCGATGACCCCGAAAAATTAATCAACAAAAAGAACACACCACACCCCTTCCCTCCACCAAATCCCATCAAGATAGGCCTTACTGATCTATTTGACCCCGTATTTGACCCCCGATGACCCCGAAAAAATAATCAACAAAAAGAACACCCCATCCCTCTTCCGTCCACCAAATCCCATCAAGATAGGCCTTACTGATCTATTTGACCCCATATTTGACCCCGATGACCCCGAAAAATTAATCAACAAAAAGAACACACCATCCCTCTTCCGACCACCAAATCCCATCAAGATAGGCCTTACTGATCTATTTGACCCCATATTTGACCCCCCATGACCCCGAAAAATTAATCAACAAAAAGAACACACCATCCCTCTTCCGTCCACCAAATCCCATCAAGATAGGCCTTACTGATCTATTTGACCCCCGATGACCCCGAAAAAATAATCAACAAAAAGAACACCCCATCCCTCTTCCGTCCACCAAATCCCATCAAGATAGGCCTTACTGATCTATTTGACCCCATATTTGACCCCCGATGACCCCGAAAAATTAATCAACAAAAAAAAAACACCATCCCTCTTCCGTCCACCAAATCCCATCAAGATAGGCCTTACTGATCTATTTGACCCCATATTTGACCCCCGATGACCCCCAAAAATTAATCAACAAAAAGAACACACCACCCCCCTTCCCTCCACCAAATCTCATCAATATAGGCCTTACTGATCTATTTGACCCCATATTTGACCCCGATGACCTCTGGTGACCTTGAAAATTTAATCAGCAAAAAGAACACACCACCCCCCTTCCCTCCACCAAATCCCATCAAGATAGGCCTTACTGATCTATTTGACCCCATATTTGACCCCCGATGACCTTGAATGACCTCCGATGACCTTGAAAATTTAATCAGCAAAAAGAACACACCACCCCCTTCCCTCCACCAAATCCCATCAAGATCGGCCTTACGGATCTTATTTGACCCCATATTTGACCCCGATGACCTTGAATGACCTCCAATGACCTTGAAAATCTAATCAGCAAAAGAACACCCCACCCCCTTCCCTGACATCAAGTCCCATCAAGATAGGCCTTACGGATCTCTAGATATCGCGTCACAACGCGTCTCAAAAGTTTTACGCATATTTGACCCCGATGACCTTGCATGACCCCCGATGACCTTGAAAAATCAATCAGCAACAGAACGCACCACCCCCCTTCCCTCCACCAAGTCCCATCACGATAGGCCTTACGGATCTCCAGATATCGCGTCACAAAGGTATTTCTTAGCACACGGCATACGGCGGACGGCGGACGGCATACGGCGGACGGCATACGGCGGACGGCGGACGCCGGACAGAAATAGTGATAACATAGTCTCTTTCTGATTACATCAGGCGAGACAAAAACCTGTATCTGATTTGGCTGAAACTTGATAAGAGCCCAAATTAATTATGCAAATTATGGAAATTAGCCAAACGCATCCGTGCGTTTTAAGTTCTTTACCTATGTACCAAATTAGATTATACATAGCTTATCTCCTAGTCTTCTATCCAAAATTTTTACTTTTATATTTTATGCATCTATAATTAGCTGCCATATTGGCAACACAGCTTAGGAAAAAACATTGAAAACAAAAAGAAAGTTGTTGGTCGTGAGCCACTTTGACATGAAATATCTCCCCAAGGTCCGTAAGGTATGTCCGATTGAAATATTTTTCTCTGGAACCATAAAGACAACCTTAAGGACTGGTGCGGTAAATTTTGACGGTAAATATAGCGCGCATATAGCGCGCATATTTAAATAGCAGTAAACTCGGCCACAAGAGCGAACCCATTCATTCACTGCAAGACTTGATATAGCAAATACACATGCAGGAGTAATTGAACCGTACATTAGCCTTTCGTTGTGTGACGATGGCCATTGAAATGTGGCGCTGAAGTGAGGTTGATTACTTTGATTCTGATTGTGTGACGTAACCCAATCGTGGTAAAATGGCGGCGCCCATGGGAAGGAAATTACCTGACAAAATCTTGTTTTTCTCAAATACCAGATCAAAGTAGACAGTAATACCCGTAAATATATGCTTAAACATATGCTAACGTTGGGAGAGTTATATTTTCAGAGCATTGATTCCCTTTAAGGACTATTATCCGTCAGAAAAGTACTTACATCACAGGTATAAACATTTTTTCGAATTTATGGTTACCATATTTTGCTCAACACAGTGTTCTATGGGGACTTTGCTTTTTTGGGAATATGCATTGTATTCTCATTTTAAAACTGCTGGTTCAATGCAACTCAAAATTTGTAATTAGGGGTTTTTTGGGGTAGGCTTTCATGTACATTGTAAGGTGAGAGATGGTAGGTGAAAAAATCAGGCCAGGCACCTTTAACAAATGGGTTCTCTGACCTCACAAAAATCAAGCAGCACACCTAAATACTGAAAATAAATTATCAAATTGCCAGAATTTGTCAAAATGTAACTTTTTTGATCTGCTGGTGGCCATTTTTTATTTCACCCATTTTATGCTGGGGCAACCTGGATTTCTGACTTTTTTCCAAAATTTTTCTGAAAATGATCAGTACACATATTGTCATCAAATTAAAGGGTATGAGCATTCTCTGTAAATATGACTTAAAATCGGGCCTCTATAGCAGACCCCCTATTATAAGAAGCCTCATGGGTAATTAAATGGGCTGTGGTTTCACTGTGCAATAATGTCAGTAAATTAATTAATAACACAATTAGCCTACAATGTCTAAATAATAATGTGTGTTTTTATTTAGTTATGATGCAACGCAAGAACCAGAGGAAATGGAAATGGGAAGGTTGGTGAACCATGCCTTTCACAAAAAAGACATAAACTGCAGAATGAAGGTGTGTGAGCGTGAAAATGTACCAGTGCTTTGTTTGTATGCAGTAAAAGACATCATGCCCGGTAATGAGCTACTATACGATTACGGGCTACCAAGTGGATTTAAATTTGATGACGATCACTCAGGATTTGATGATTGCTCAAAGGAATTTACCAGAAAACTGAAAGAATTGGCTCATAAGCGGACGTTTGAGGAGGATAGAGCACCATATGTTGCCATGAAGCTCAGGGAGAATGGAAAGTTCAGCTTTATTATTAGTAGTAACATAGACAGGCAAGGCCAGGTGTGTATCATTATTTAAATACCTTTTGTTTACAAGTTGTTCCAGAATGATTAGAACATGGTTTCATATTGTAATGGGCCAGCAGATTTAACCAAAATTGTGGTACATTCTTATGTTTACTACTGCTTGTATGGCGGTGATTTTTAACATTTTTATCGTAATATTCATCTAGAAAAAAAATAGCAGATGCTTCAAATGTACTGTACATACTACATTTACTAGATGTTTTGTACCCTACACATGACAACTGAAAGAGGATAACATGTGGAATGCCCGGTCCAAATATATGATCATGTAACACAATGTGTCAAAGGACAGAAGGTCAAAAATGTTGTATGTTTGTAGGAAAACGATACAGAGTTTGGATTTTAGACTTGATGAAATACAAAGAAGTTTGTCTGGCAAAATTCTGGGGGGATACTAAATACTCAACTTTGATTTTGATTTTTGGTGTAGGCCTACTCGTTGCTCCACTTCCTGAATTTTTGCAGCTTTAGATGGTTGCATTTAACTGGCACAGTTCTAGATTATACTACTTGCGCCACAGTCTAAAATTGATGGTAGTTCATCATGGATGGCATCAATCCACTTTAGCCTCTTACCATGTTTTGTGCATCCATAGAGTGTAAATTTGTTAGCCAACCCTGGTCTAAATAAATTATTTCACTGTTTGTGATACATACTTTTGAATACTGTATCATGTATGCATGGACTTGTGAGATACTAAAAGACACATGTTTGAGTCATCGAAACATTGACTTCGATCAGTATCAAAATAAATAGCACAATCTTGGTCATTTATGTTGCAAATATTGAACCAATTTTGGGTCCCAATTATTTAAGACTAATTCTATGTTTTTAATGATTTCAGAAGGATGTTAAACTGCTGAGCAAACTTTTTTCCTGTGAAGTAGAAAACACATTCACTGCACACACAACACACGTCATAATTAAAACTGGTAAGTAGCGACAAAATATCGTCACTTTAAATCATGCTAGAGCCAGCCACCTTTATCCCCCAAAACAAAAATGAAATATGCATCTAGGCTGTTCTCGTTTTAAATGGGCGATGTACAATGTACTAGCTAGCTCTGTTGGCAATTTGTTCAAATTACTCTTTCAATTTCCTCATTTTTGACTAATTGCTACACAAACTCACAAGTGCATACAACCATAAAATTATATGCAAAAATGTAAAATGTACAGACTTTCAAGCGTTCCTACTTTTTCCTACTTTTTTACCCTTGGTCCTACTTTTTCTCTGAAATTCCTAGTATTTCACTACTTTTTCCTACTTTTTTGTGTTACAACCCTGCGAGAATAAAAATTCATGAGTACCGAGTCGTCATTTCAGGTAAAATGTATCTCTTCAACCTTAGTGAAAGGATCTCTCTCACCAGGTGATGCAGCTCAGTCTTGTTACCATACCTGCCCCCAAATGAATGACTGATGTTGATCTAACTACCAAGTTAAAGAAACTGAAGCATTGAGAACAACCAAAGATGCCATTAGAGTAGAACCTTGGTCAAGTGCATGATATGTCAATTACACCCAGTGCTCGATTTAGAAAGGTGAAATGTACATGCACTGGTGCATGCAGACTTGTTTAGCCTACATGCACAGTTACATGCACCAAATATAACGTTAAATGTATGAAACTTGCTAGCCTATTAGTAACGCCATGTGTAACACTTATCCATCTTTTGTTGCGTACACTGTATGATGCCTTGCAAGTTGAAAGTCACTGTCACTGCTGTCCCAAAAGGGTACTTTTCAGGGTATTTTTCTGCGACATATTTCTTTTGTTTCAAGTACAGTCCCGCTGTCAAAACTTGTTTATGAATGAAACCCACGTGCACGACCTGCAGTCTGGCGCCCTGACTCTGGCTGGTATTCATTTTTTCTTCTACTATGTTGTATGTGCTTGTGTAGTCAAGTTCACCATTAACCCATCATACTACTCAGCACTTGGTCCTTGGGGCTTCGATAATTGCCGTGTTACGTCACACAAAACGTCATTGCTGGCAACCCTCCCGGAGGCAATGCTCTTGTATGACAGGCTTAATTGCCTATGAGCTGTGTATTCACAGTATTTTGTTTCGTAAACAAGGTACGATTTTCGGAAAATACGGCAACATTTACGGGAGTTTTAAGCAAAATTAACTGCAAATTTTAGTGAAAATAATTTGTTATAGGTATTCACTTTCAAAAGGTACAAAATTGGCAAAGGGTGATAGAATAGGGTTAACAGTGCAAGTTACAACTTATAGTATAATTAATGACATTTTTTATTATGTTCACACTTTCAGACGAGAACTTGACATGTGAAAAGACATTGAAGTACTTCCAAGGAATCAGTGCTGGTGTGTGGGTTGTCAGTCATTTATGTAAGTATTCAAGTTACTATTAAGGGGGCACCAAACAAATAGGCCTCATTTTGACTCCTTTTTAAAGACTTTTCAAAATTTCTCAAGAATGAAATCATATTTGAGGTCAATACTGCTAGTGTTTTATCAGGATGGTTTCAAGGAACTTAAAAATATCAATCAAGTTTCAATTGGCTTTTGACCTCTTAAGTCAAGGTCAAAAGTCTATGCAAAATGAAAGTTCTCGATATTTTGAGTCATAACTCCAGAACAACAAGACCTACTGAAATCTAAATTACAATTTTTGGAAAGAGGAGGAAAAGTTACATATAGACTGATACCTTTTTGTCTTGCTAATTTGCTATATTCTATAGATCGCAGAATGAAGAAAACATGGCTTTTAGAGACAATGGTTCGGTGCCCCCTTAAAATAATTGGCATCGTGATAATTATTAAACTATATGGTTGCAGCAAAGTGCACCTTGCAAGTTTCTGATTACAAAGGTGTAGGTAGTAAGAAACCAAAATTAACTGAGGCATCCATGATGGATGAAGCGGTACTTGCCACCAAGGGGGTCACAGCTCCACTATTGACACACGTAGTACGCATGTTTTGTGCTCAGCTCGGTTCCCGATGTACGTGGATAGGAGACAGAATCATGTGTGTGTTGGCCAAGGCGGGGAGGGTACCATCAAAATTTCAGGCCAGATTGCAGACGATATCCAAAAAAAATGCATGTACAGTGCGAATTCTAAAATTTTGCCCATTCAAAATTTAATCAAAAATTTGACCAGGGACTGCAATTTGAAATTTCCAGGAGAGCAGTTGCATGGCTCTCCTGGAGCTGCTTGGGAGAGTTTTGAGGGAGCTCTGTACATCATTTCTGTTTGATGATATGAAGTTAATGGGTCTCTGAGGTGAGCTTTAAACTGTTCTTCTAAGCTAGTTTTAAGGAGAGTTAAAGGAGAGCAACATCGGCACTTGCTCTTCTTAAACAGCAGGACTGACCTTATGTATGTGGAGAGGGTTACAGAGTACTGCATAATAAGTTATAATTTTTTTTAGTGAAAAACCTTGAAATAAATTCTCAATGTCATCCTGTTTATGTGTTGTTCAGTACTTCACCGAATACAAAATTCAGAACCCTGGAATCAAGTGTAATTTATCAAAATTCCCGGGCTGCGCACATGTGCACTTCGTTTGTCACTAGTGGAGGTCACAGCTAATAGCGCCACCAAATTTTGCAGATTCAATAATATTTACTTCCTAGTTTGGAAATCAAAATAGCAACATGCAAAATACAGCATGTCGTAATAAGCATGCAGATATGTATGGAAAACTGCTGTTAACTCACATTTTTTACCCGAATTGTAATTTAAAAAGTGCAGAGCTAGTCTAGATATATATCAAAATTGTGCATGCTAGAGGAATACAAGTAGCTTGGTTTAATAGATGAGTAATATTTGACATTTTGAAGCACGGTTTGTCAGTAAGCGTATGATTTAGAGGTGTGCAACACGGTACCGTACAAAATGAAATGGTACATTGGAAATGATGTTTTTCTAAATTATTTATCACTAAAAATTACTTAAATTGATTTTTGTTAAATACGTAATATAATTATAGCTATTTCTGTAATTTTAACAGGTATTACAAAATTAAAAGTGTAAAAAATTGTGAATTGAAAACATTAAAATATTGAGTCAACGCGCATTTACCCGCACCCGCACATGGAGACACTTGAATGAACAGCGCCTGTGTATTTTCAATAACAATTAAGAAGCACGGGGAAATATTTTTGAATCGGGTGCTGTTTTGTTTCAAGTTAAAAGGGGGTAAAAGCATATCAAAAACAAGAAACCGATGAATTTATCGGGATAATTTTTTGATAGAGAATATCATTCTGCTGAAGAAAAAAAAAATAAAAATCTGAAATTGTGGTCAAAAAATTGTTTTTAGTGTGTAAAAACTATAAGGTCATGCACCATGAGTTGGGATACCTAATTTGGATGACACTTTTCCACTATCAGGGATGTTCATGATGCCATATTTTCCATAATACTTGTTATACAATAATAATTTTGGTGTTATTGTAAAGCCCAACAAATATTCTGTCCATACCAATTAAAAACAATTATTGCTTCTATTTTATCAATTTTAATTGGGAACGATCGGATTAATTAGCAATGTGACAGTTGAGCCGGTGGCTAGGGACTCAGTGGCTAGGGACTTTTGAATGGAAAATCCCTTAGAGTGCATCACAATTCGTGTTTCTTAACATAAATGTTAAAGTAACAATTGATAATCATATGTTAAAGTAACAATTGATAATCATAGTTGTTATTAATTTAACCCTAACACTGCTAAAATCAACAAAATGCAACAGCGTGCATCATGGGGTATTGCGCAATCATTAAAGCCTTCACATGGTCACGGAGTTGTTGGCCGGTCACGACTCCCACTTGGCGTGCTTGCCATATCTGTCGCGGTCCTTCTCAGCCTAAGTCCAAGACTGTCACAGGTTCGAACCCGCGTGCAGCCGCCCCCTTTCCCGAACCTCGTTTTCATGTTACGATGACATAACTGGATTTAGGCGGATTTTGAGCGCTTCTTTCAGTAGTGTGCGTAGGGGTTAGGGTTAAGAGACACGTGCGTGCTTAACCCTAACACTGCTAAAATCAACAAAATGCAACAGCGTGCATCATGGGGTATTGCGCAACCATTAAAGCCTTCACATGGTCACGGAGTTGTTGGCCGGTCAACGACTCCCACTTGACGTGCTTGCCATATCTGTCGCGGTCTTCTCAGCCTAAGTCCGAGACTGTCACGGGTTCGAACCCGCGTGCAGCCGCCCCCTTTCCCGAACCTCGTTTTCATGTTACGATGACATAACTGGATTTAGGCGGATTTTGAGCGCTTCTTTCAGTAGTGTGCGTAGGGGTTAGGGTTAAGAGACACGTGCGTGCTTAACCCTAACACTGCTAAAATCAACAAAATGCAACAGCGTGCATCATGGGGTATTGCGCAATCATTAAAGCCTTCACATGGTCACGAAGTTGTTGACCGGTCAACGACTCCCACTTGGCGTGCTTGCCATATCTGTCGCGGTCCTTCTCAGCCTAAGTCCGAGAACGTCACGGGTTCGAACCCGCGTGCAGCCGCCCCCTTTCCCGAGCCTCGTTTTCATGTTACGATGACGTAACTGGACTTAAGCGGATTTTGAGCGCTTCTTTCAGGAGTGTGCGTAGGGGTTAGGGTTAAAAGCAGACATGTATTCCAGTAATTAAATTACCAAGGTCTTGTTTACTTCAGTGCATCAATAAGGCTAACAAGCAGTTTTAGCGTACTAATTAGGAGTTTTCCCATTAAAACACCATATCAAGAAAAAACAACAATTAAGGAAAAATTGGCCAAATCAATAATCAGTTAATGTTCCTTCTCTCTTGTATCATTAATTGTAAGCTTATTCAGTTGCATTTTAACTAGTTAATACTAAAATAATTAGCTGTAATTAATATTTTTGAATAATTAATTATTTCCTAACGAAGAAATTTTGAACACCCTTGTGTGAATATTTTCTAAGTACACACACTATACATATATATTTTAAGAGGATTTTTTGTGCCCTTTTCAAATATTTGCTTCTCAGGTTTGAAAAACGCTCCTGGAAAGAACAGGAAATACTTTAAATGCAGAACACTAACATCCAAAACTTACTTGTTACACCTTGTTTATTTACTTACACACCCTGAATATTAAATAAAAAATATTTGAAATTAGCATTAAAATTCCTCCCAGAAAATATATAATTTGTGTGGAGGTGCGATGCTTCCAAATTACTATCAAAAATCTCTTCGTTTGTAGGCAATTAATTATTTAATTATGTTAATTAAAGCTGATTATTATGTATTCAGTAGTTAAATTCAACTGGTGATGATTACAAATAATGACACAAGGCAACATAAACACATACTGACTATTCATTTGACTCTTTTTAACCTATTTCTGGCATTTATTGACATGGTGTAGTTTTACACAGTGGTCAATGGGGAAACTTGTAATTAGGACTGTATACCAGCTTGTTAGTCTAATTGATGCATTTAAAATACATAATTCCATGTTTATTTGATTGCTGAAATGATTACCATTAAATTAATACCAGATAACATCCATGATGGGTGTTCTATTAAACAACAAACTAAAATACAGTGAAGTGATTCAACAATTCAGAATTTTACACAGTATGTGAATGAGGAGCTCCCTCGCCACCGGCTCCCTAGCCACCACCGCCGTGATCAATTAACAGATTAATTAGTCCCTATCAAAAAGTAAATGATTACACCATAATTAACTTATTTTATTGCAAAGTATATTTATTTCTCTTTCATTTGACACTATATTTGCCATTCTGTGACAAGAATTAATGAAATTGCAACATAAAAAAATGAAAGGGTAAGGTAAAATGTTACTCCACCGCCAATTTAGGTATCCCAATATATGGCGCATGATCATATAGATACTATATTTATATGCCCAAAGCAAAGCTGAGGTCATAGCATGGTTTGAGATTATAAAGAGCCTATAATACCTTTTTTGCACAAACATGTATTTATCATTAATTTTGTAGGGGCATCTGCTTGTCTGAAGGCTGGTGACCTTTTAATGGAAGAGGGGTTCGAAGTGGTTGGCGACCGCGATAAACATGGCTGTACCAATGCACCGTCCAGAGCGAGGAAACTGAGGAAAGAGAATCTCTTAAATAATTACCAATTGTGTCCAATGGGTTCATTCTCGGACTTCGCAGATACAGGTAATTGCTTCAACATGTCGAAATTAACAGGGTTGGCAAAAATCAAAATTATTTGATTTAAATCTGATTTTTTTTTTATTATTGAAATCAATATTTTTTTTTTTTTATTATTTGAATACTGTGACACCCATGAGGTTGCACACCACTAAATACATCTCCCATAGGGTTACACGTGAAATGCACACTTTTAAAATGGATATTTCTCGACGTTATAAGAAACTGGTAACTTGAAATTTGGTTTCAACTTGAAGATGAAAGCCATGACTACTAACTCAACAACTCATATATGGGGGGTAACCGGCATAATTTTGAGCTAGAGCCTTTTCAAAAAGTACGAGTTGAGTTTTCCTGGTCACACGCAATTGTTGATTAAGATTATTGCGTCAGATACCGGAAATGACCTGAACACAAATGTCTCTGTTAAAATATTAAAAAATCATCATTGCATCAATTTTTTTGGACCTGAAGAACGCTGATGTGTCTGTCAAATTTCACACTATATTAATTTCGCCATAACTTGTAGTCTTCTTCTTCTTCTCGTGTAGTAAATACCCTAATTTTAAACTGTAATTTACAATAGGTCTCCCGTTTCGGCATAGAAACGGGCCGGTTTTGGACTTTTGCCTCAAAGGGGGTAGGGCCAGACGTTATTTAGTGGTGTGAAACCTGAAGGAGACACTTTTTTTATTATTGCCTCATTTTCTTAATCTTTTGCACTTTACATAATGCGTAGTTATGATTTTTGATCAAATATACGACTTCAAAGTGGTAAAAAAAAGTGAAAGACATTGTGCGCCATATTGGCTATGTCAGTAGAAAAGTAGATTTTGGTTACCATGATCCTCGTGAAAAAGGCATACGGCACTATGCTAATCACTTGTTGTAAAACATTTTGCATGGAAGTATTGAAATTACAAGGACATTCTGTGAGGTTGACCTATTCAGTAGACACAGCTTAATCAATTTACCCCCCCCCCATGCCCTACCCCCCCCCCCCCATATACCATATGCCCCCCCCCCCCCCCCCCCCCCACCGCTTACGTTCAACTCTTGCTTCAAATATGTCTTTTTAAATACAATTTAGATCATGTTAGACCCCGCGCCGTTCTGAGAGGGGAGTTTACGGAAGTATGCAAAACTTGTATTCAAATCTTTTTTTCTTCTCACTAGAGCGCAATTCGTTTAATATTATATTTTTGATATTTAAGAAAAAAAGTTTTTCTCCAAAATTTGTTCCTATTAGCGAAATTTAGACCCTCATATTTTGGCCATTTCGATAAATAAACATGATAAACTTTAAATCGTTTAAAGTAATCATGTATGTCTATGGCACGTGTCCGAGAAGTCTTAATGTCGCAGGGTCTTGCATTAAAAGACAGTGGGGTGGAGAAAATGAGCATTTATACACAGCTCTATGGAGAAAAATTTACATAATCGTCGATATCTCGAAAAGAAAATCATTAATCAAACATAATATTTTTTCAAATTAACTTTTTTGGGCAGGGAATATACGGTTTTCTTCTTTAAAAAAAAAAAAAAAAAAAAAAAAAAAAGATAAAAAACTAGATAATGACTTTAATTAGTCAGATTGTAGCTTATTTAACCAAACGGACGGATCTTTTATGATGAAACAGATGTGTATACTAAGAGAACGAAGTGTACGGGCCGTAATAATATGTGTTAGAACCAATTTTAACTAGAAGTCTAGTTATCATTGCCGGCAAGTCAGTTTAGACAGCAATGCAGGGGTGAAGGTCAAAGCGCCTTGACCCTCTGTATAGGTTGCACACCACTAAATACATCTCCCATAGGGTTACACGTGAAATGCACACTTTTAAAATGGATATTTCTCGACGTTATAAGAAACTGGTAACTTGAAATTTGGTTTCAACTTGAAGATGAAAGCCATGACTACTAACTCAACAACTCATATATGGGGGGTAACCGGCATAATTTTGAGCTAGAGCCTTTTCAAAAAGTACGAGTTGAGTTTTCCTGGTCACACGCAATTGTTGATTAAGATTATTGCGTCAGATACCGGAAATGACCTGAACACAAATGTCTCTGTTAAAATATTAAAAAATCATCATTGCATCAATTTTTTTGGACCTGAAGAACGCTGATGTGTCTGTCAAAATTCACACTATATTAATTTCGCCATAACTTGTAGTAAATACCCTAATTTTAAACTGTAATTTACAATAGGTCTCCCGTTTCGGCATAGAAACGGGCCGGTTTTGGACTTTTGCCTCAAAGGGGGTAGGGCCAGACGTTATTTAGTGGTGTGAAACCATGAGTTAGCAAAACAGGCCAGTGCATTGCTGGGTATATGCACAATCCTATTAGGATGTTAAAAAATGAAAAATGTTTTTACATGTACAATTTCAACAACAAAAATCAGGCAAATTTGATGTAAAAACCCTGTCAAATTCTGTACCTTCACAATGAAAAAGTGTCAATAGATAAAATGACATCATAGGGGTGGTTAATTGTATCCAAAAGTTGTAGAATCATTTAAGAATGATGTAAAACAAGTCAATTCAAGAAATAAATCAGTTGAAATTTGTCTGAATTTGTAAAAATGTAAAAACTTGATTTAAAGCAGTGATTTAAAAAAATCATTTGATTTAATTTTTTTTTTGTCATTTTTTAGAACAAAAAATCTAAATCAAAATATTGACAAATTCAGAATCGCTTTAATGCAATCTTCTGAAGATACCATCCACTGATTAAATGCTATCTACTGAAGATTGCAATAAATATCAGGATTGGCATGATTTAAATCAAATGAATTTTTAATCACTGATTTGAATAAGTTTTGTTCAGGTTGATCAAGTTTTGATAAATTTAAGTCAATTTATTTATACTTTATTCTGAACGCTTCTACAACTTTGGAAAGCAGTTAAATACCCCTCTGATATTTCATCCATTGCAAAAAAAGTCATCTTTGAGGTGCAGAATTCAACAAGGTGTTCTGCTGATTTTTTATTATTTCGCGTGTAAAACTTAATTTTCAATATGCAACAATACACTGGTCTTTTTTTTGTATAATCTTAGGGTATTAAATTAAAACCATAAAAGAAAATTTATTTAAACACTGTCTACTGAAGATAGCATTCACTGAATTCAACAATATTTACTGAATATTAAATGCTGTACTGACATCCATTGATTAAAAGCACTGCAATAATATAATAACATCTACATTAGATGTTATATCATTCACTGACTGTTTTTGTTTGTTTCTTACATTGAAAATTGTATATATTTCTACAACATTAATCTGGTTTTGTTTTCTCCAAACAGATCAGCTTCTGTCTCTTCTGTCACTGTGTGGAGCAAGCACAGTGAAGCACCCTGCACAGTGCAGCACCCAATGCAGCTACATTATTGTAGACGATGAAGAAGCCCTTAAAGGTATGCATTTAACCTATTCCTAAACTAAAAGGAAAAACATACATGTACACTGTATACCTTGTGTAAGTATTCCTGTCATCTGATTGGTTTCAAATCGAGCAAATTAACTGTGTTTCCTCCATGGTTATTATATTTTTACCACGCTCGCAAATAGTGCAGAGTATAATTTAATCACAATCTGTACTGTTTGCTTTCAAGATAATTTGTTAACCATAACCGATGACAAGAATTTGATGCCATAAATACTAACTGCGTGTTATTTGGGTTACAGTTGAAATTGAAATTATAGGCTCTTCATTGATCTTGATGTAACCATGAAAGTTTTGTTTCTCCAAAGTGTATCTAATGTGCTTTACTTTGCATGAATATTTTCTAATAAATATATGTTAGAATCACAATTAGTTACAGAAACAGCGATTTGTGCCTAGCGAGAGCTTGTGTCCTGACAGTCCTGTGTAAATCCCATTGGAATGGTCAACAAAAATGGGTCAGCTGACAAATCTGTTACATTTTACTTATTTTGCAAATTCCAATAATTTCATTCACGATTTTTTCAAAAGGGACTGTAAATTAGATGTTTTACAGGACCAACAATATATCATGGTTAGAAAGTTCACATATTGGAATCAATTGCAATCATGCACACTTTTTTTGTGATACCTTGTAGTTAATTACCGCACGGTTTCTGCGGCCTGGAAAAAGTCATGGAAAGTGTTTTCACTTTCCAGGCCTGGAAAAGTCATGGAATTTTGATTAAAAAAACTACAAAAATCATGGAATTTTTTGTCTGTGTGCAGGTTGTTGACATTAAATTCAGGTGCGCGATAAATCACGCTTCTCGATGAAAATTTAGGTTCGCAAAGGCTCGCAACCGCTCTTGCGCGTGCATGTCTCTTTTATGAAATCAGGTCATGGATTTTGTCCAAGGTAGTCATGGAAAAGTCATGGAATTTAGTTTCATGAAAGTGCAGAAACCCTGTGACCATTTTGAGGACTAATATTTGGTGTACAAGCATTATGTGATTCGATTGCTTTATCCATGATAAAAAAAAACATGTTTGAGCTGAATTTACAGTGTACAGTACCATTTGTGTTAAAAAATGGTCCACTGGTTCAGCTCATGTGCATTTGAAGAATTGCAAAATGTAATGTATAATATGAATCCATTTTAGGATGCATAAAGAGTTGTTTTGGTGAAACTTTAATTCATCACCGATGTTTTTCGACGGGGAGTGGGTATTTAAGCGGACAAGTTAGCTCAATCGGGTAAGCGCTCGACTCTAGTGCACTGTGTTCATCCAAGCGTATTAGATCGTGGGTTCGAGTACTGTGAGATTTGGCTGCCTTGTAATTTCCCTGGGCAAGAAATTAACCGCTTGGTTGTCCCGAGTTACCCGTGCGATATATGGGGGGGGGGGGGGGGGGGAGCTGATCCCGGCTGCGATGGTTAATCTCGATGTTTGTTTGCTGATAAGGGAAAGTGCTGAACCTGATCTGTCGCATCCCTTGAAATGATGCTAAATAGTTTATGGAAAGGTTTGGGCCACAGTGATCAGTGACCATGTAAAGCACTCAGACCTGTGGCATGAGGCGCTGTATAAATCTCCGCTATTTTTTTTAAAATTTGCGGCATGGTGTGTTGTCGTGGGCAGTTAGACTATGCGCTTCGGGGTGTGGCCGCTTGGTTGGTATGTTTCCATGGTAGCCTCACATAGATGAGTGACGGGTCTGTCCATTCACAATTTTAAACCTGTTGCTGTACTGCTGCACATCAATTTTGTTGGTCGTGTTTCCTGATGCGTATCGGGGTGCTTCGTCCGATTGTTTGGTGGACTCATTCAACTCCACTTCAACACAATCCACCAACTGGGATGCATCCGACAGAATGGTGTTATATGCAGTGCATCTCCATTACCCAAATCAAATTTCAAAACATTCCCATTATGTTCCAAAATGGTTAAATATGACAGTAGGCCTTGTGGGGACCATTTCTTAAAAGACCCCACAAGGTAGACCAAACTCGTCTTTCCAATAAACCCATTGTGTAACTTGGGGTTTGAACAATCTGTGGATGTAATTCAATAGCCATTTGTCAATGCAGCATCTTTAACTGGAAAGAAGATCATTATCAGGTAGTGAATGTGTATACCAGTCTCCAAGCTATGTATTAATTGTTGATGAAATATGTATTTTCTTTCTTGTAGGTCTATGCACAGAATACAAAGCTCCAGTTATATCCATAGCATGGATTCTCGACTCTATAGCCAAATTTGACGTACAGCCAATTGATGACTATCTGTTTTCCAAAAATGGTATGTATGAAGTAATGATATATTAAAGTTGTATCTGGTAATGGTGTAAAATGTTTATTCTATTCTGTCCAATTTGGCTCTGTGGGATTACAGATGGGTGCATGCTGAAGATGGGCTTCCTTGATGGTTTATTGGTTAGTACGTAGTAGTAATATCATAGATTATTTGATGTATGTGTGTCTAAGATTGATGAGCAATTATTTTTGAGCAAATAAAAAAAATCTTGATCATGATCCCAAAACTGGCTTGGGCAGCTTAGGCCCATCACTTTGGGGATAGTTTGTTCAATATGAATGTTAAGATAGATCACACATGTTCAAAAGCCTTCCATATCGGTACAGGGTTTCAATTTGCAATCTGTATAATTATATACCAATATCCATTGGGCAAGTTTCTTGTGTAGATCAGACTAACAACTGCACATTGTCAACGAAGAATGGCACTAAACATAATGATGCACCTTTCCAAGTTTATGAGTATGAACTAAATGTATGAAGCTTCCACAGAGAATTTTGCTTACCATATTATGTGTGACACATGAATAAACAAAGGCAGCTTGTTAATGGCATCTTTTATTTTTGTTACTGTTAGCATTTGTGTTATTCAGTTGATTTAACATATGATAGAAAAGCACTATTTAAAAACTTTTATTTTAATAAGAATAATTTTGTTGTTAATACAAAACATTTAATGTTTGTAGGCTACTGTTGTTAAAGTACATGTTATGACTTGACAAAAAATTAATATTTAAAGGAAATGTTTTTCAAGTGTTTATAGATTGCTAATTTGACGGAAAAAAGTTACCATTGTCTATGACGGAACTGTAACATTAGCAAGTGTTTCAAATGCTGTAAATTTTGTTAGGAAATTGCTCTTGAAATTTTTGACAGAATTCTAGGATGCTTTCCATGGTGGATACCATATTCTGCCTATTAAGTGCCCAGGGCGCTTAAGTAAGTCATTATGGATGGGCGCTTATTTATTCACAATAACTTGGAAGTTTTCACAGCAGAAAACATCGAATGGCCCAGTTCAGTCACCTTATTACCATTTAGACAAGTAGTTGAGAACTTGCTGGATGGGCGCTTAATGGGACATAGGCGCTTAATAGGCAGAATACGGTAGTCATGTTAGCAACACTGGTTCATGGTACAATGTTCCAATGTTGTATTGTTGTTCAACATATTTTGCAGTTCAGTTACACGATTTTACATATTACACTTAGAAATAACTACAAAAGTAATGATTAAGCCTTTAAAGGACAACTTTACTGGTCAAAACATTGGACTCTATATGGTAAACAAATAATTATCAAGCACATATAGCAAGTGGTTTTATTGAAAACGGAAATATATTAGCCATAAAAACGAATAAAAAACGCCCGTTCTGACCATGCGATAATTAAAATTAGCGCCAATGCCGAAAGTGTCGATAGGATACATGACTTGCAGAGTTGTGCACGATGACGTCAGAGTCCATACACATTTGCAACGGGAACTACGATATGACGTCACCGCGCTGACTCGGTGATATGGGAGTAATTTTACTGGCAGGAATTTTAATTATCACATGGTGAGAATGGGTGGTTTTAATTCGTTTTTATGGTTGATATAAGTCTTTTTTCAATAAAACCACTTGCTGTGGACTCAATAATTATTTGTTTACCGTATAACGTACAATGTTCAGATCACTAAAGTTGTCCTTTAATACATCAGATTGTTAATTGGATAGTACTTTAGCAAAAATGTTGCTAAGATTACTATATATTCCATCTTCAAAAGTCATGTTAGCACATATATCTTTGAACCTAGAATACATAAATCTTTTTTAAAATTTAAAAAAAAAAAATTGTAAAATATTAAAGGTGTGTGTTCAGAAGTTCAAACCGCTGGTTCAATGCAACTCAAAATTTGTAATTGTTGGTTTTGGGGGGCAGGCTTTCATTTGAAATGGGAGATGGCAAGTGAAAAAATCGGACCACCCACCTTTAACAAGAAACTTTATGAAGAGCAATCTAATAACACTTACAGTTTTGTAATAGGACAGAAATCTCTATTTTAAGTTAAATGATAACTTTTGGTGCCCATTATTGTATACAAATATTGACTGCTATGAGTGCCATGCTTAAAATTTAAGGCCAAAAGTGATAAAAAAACCATGCTATTTGTTACCCGAGGCGCTTGCACAGAGGGTTATAGCATGGTTTGAGATCACTGCGGCTATAATTTTAACCATTCCCCGAATAATCAGCAGTCAGTATTTGTTTCACATACCGAATTTAAAGGAATTCCATGGTATGGAAATATATCTCTCCCAACGTTAGCTTTAGTATTATATGTGAGCATATATTTACCACTATTACCGGCTACTTTGATCTGTTAGTTGAGAAAAACAAGTTTTTGTCTCGTAATTTCCTTCCCATGGGCGCCGCCATTTTACCACGATTCAACTGCGTCACATAGTTGAAATCACAGGAATTGCGATCAGTTCCAGGGCACGGGTACTTTACATTGTAATGTACGGCCCCAGTTACTCCTGTACATGTATATTGACTATATGAAATCATGCAGTCCTATGAATGGGCCAGCTCTTGCATGGCGAGTTTTGCCTGTTTAAATATGCGCGCTATATTTGGCCTTTGTGTGACGATGGCCACTGAAATTTGCTGTGAGATTGATGTTGATTTCGTACTGATGCCTATTTAAATCGTGGTTAAATGGCGGCGCCCATGGGAAGAAAATTACGGGACAAAAACTTGTTTTTCTCAAATACCAGATCAAAGTAGCCGGTAATACTGGTAAATATATGCTTACTTATACTAAAGCTAACTTTAGGAGCGTTATATTTCCATACCATGTAATTCCTTTAAATATTTTCGTCATAATTGGTTAAAAGTTCACTTAAAAACTATGTTTCGATGAGTAGGCTAGCTACGCGTACGTACGATTATCAAAGCGTGGCGTGTTTAGCTCGTGCATTTTGTCTTATTTCTCAGGCAATTGTGACTATGCTCCGAGAATAGTTTTTACCATACCTGCACATGAGGGCATGGTTATATTATGCCCGCACTTTTAACCAATCAGATGACAAGATTCTTTAGATGAGGTATATAATGCTTTCTGTCAGTTCAGTTTTTATTTGGAGCTCACTTTCACAACAGTAGCACTCATCTATCCAATGGTAAATCCACAAAATATGTACATACAAAAACAAAGAAAACAGATTTGAGACAGTAAAAATTTCCCTCCGAACTCCGAAATTTCCCTGCAGAATTAATTTTCTTGGAAGGAGCTTCCTGATTTCCACATATTTTACCACCATGATGACATATAATTTTGTTCTCTACCATCTTATTTTCAGCTTGCAGCATAGTAGAAAGCCCAGAAGAAATAATCAGCAACAAGGAAGATAGTGTTGGGGTTGAGAAGATGGAATGCACAGATGGTAAAGGGGAAGGAAGTGAAAATGACAAACCCAATGCTGGTGGCAACAAGTTGGAGGAAATAGAATGTGAAAGAGAAAAAGTCAACAAAGAGCAGTATGGTCCCGGTGCTGAAGGGACAGAGGAAAAAGAAGCTAGAAGGGAGGAATGTGAAGATGACAAATTTGATTCTACTAGTGGTGATGAGATGGAAAACACAGCAGATAAAATACAAGGTGAAGTGGAAACTGGAAGTGAAAATAACAAACCCGATGCTGGTGGCAACAAGATGGAGGACATACAACAACATGAAAGAGTCAACAAAGAGGATTTTGGTGTTGAAGGGAAAGAAGCCAGAAGGGAGGAATGTGAAGATGACAAATTTGATTCTACTAGTGGTGATGAGATGGAAAATACATCAGAGGGCATACAAGGTGAAGTGGAAACAGGAAGTGAAAATGACAAACCCAATGCTGGTGGCAATAAGATGGCCAATATACAACATGAAAAAGAAAAAGTCAACAAAAAGACATTTGGTCGTGATGTTGAAGTAATGGAGAGGAAAGAAGTTGGAATCGAGGAATGTGATGATGAAATGGAAAACACAGAAGAGTGTGAATGTGAAGAAAACATGGAACCTGATGACGTCATATTTATTAGGCATTCAAAGACAAGATTGAATGATCAGGGCGAAAAAGTTAGAGTATATGACAGTATGAATGCATGCTGTTTTTGTGGCAAATTAGTGACTGTAAAAATTGCAAGACACCTTCAAATCAAACAACATGAAGATGAATCAAGAGTTCTAAGAATACTGGCTAAACCACAAGAAGAAAGAAAAAGGGAATGGCGTTTACTGCAAAACAGGGGGAACTTTTTGCACAACCAAAAAGTATATGATACAGGCTGTGGTGAAATGATTCTTCTCCGAAGGCCTCAAGAGGGAATAAAGTACTCCATTGATGACTACAAACCATGCCCCAATTGCTTGGGGTATGTTAGTGCCAACGACCTATGGCGTCACGCACGATATAGGTGTAGTGAGAGAATTATTGGTCCCGCTGAATCACCAGAAGAATTGAAAAGAAAAGAACTGCAGTTAGAAAGTGATATGCTGATGGGCAAATTTAAAGGAGCATCAGATCTTCTTAAGAGAACAGTGTTGTCTACAATGCAAAGAGATAGCATTTTTAGCATTTTACAACATGACCGTTTGATACTAGTGTTTGGTTCGCAGTTGTTGAAAAACCAACCTGAAAGAAAGTACATAGTGGCTGAGAGAATGAGAAATGTGGCTAGAATCACGCAGGAATTGCGAGCACTTGATGATAGTGGCACTTTCATAAGTGATTTCATCTCCCCTTGCAAATTTGACAAAGTGATAGAGGCGGTGCAAAACATTGCTGGATGTGTAACCAACCCAAACAGTGGGCAAGATGAGCTGGAACATCCGTCAGTAGCAATAAAAAGTGGGCACGATTTGGCCTGGATTGCCAGGGTGAAGAGAGGACAGGCTATTCGGGGAAATAGTGACACAGATGTAAGAAATGAGACTGATTCAAATAAGTTCCTAACACTGTACATGGATGAATGGAATACAAGAGTTAGTTCCAGTGCTCGGGCAACTCTGGCAGATCGCCGATTGAACAAGCCTGTCAAGCTCCCAAAGACTGAAGACGTCAAGAAATTGACACAGTATCTGAAGAGTGAAATAGAGAAGAGTGTAAAGACCTTAGAAGAGAACGGTGTAGACCAACCAACATACAGAAGATTGCAAATGCTGACCCTTTCCCGATTGATTGTGTTTAATAAACGTCGGCCAAAGGAAATGTCGAAGTTGTTTATCAAGTCATATCAAGATCATTCTAGGTTTCAAACTGGCATAGATGATCTGGTAGAGAGTTTGACACCACTAGAGAAGAGGCTCAGGAATAGTATGGATCTGATCATGGTGAAGGGGAAAAGAGGGAATCCAGTACCAGCAATCATTCCCAGTGAATGCCGCAAAGCTCTGGATATGTTGGTGACCATGAGAGAGAGAGTGAATATACCGGAAACAAACCCATATGTATTTGCCCGGTTTACACTGGCGACACACCTTCAAGGCGGAGAATGTCTAGACAAGATAGTATCTGAAGTGAAGCTAACACAACCTGAGACCATGAAGTCAACGCTACTCAGAAAGTATACAGCAACAATTGCTCAGATATTGGATCTACCGAAGCACGAGATGAATTGGCTTACTAAACATCTGGGCCATAATGAAGATGTACATCGCCTCTACTACCAAGTGAATTCTTCGACACTAGAACTGACAAAGGTATCACGCCTACTTATGGCAGTTGATGCTGGCAAAGTTGGCTCATGGTGTGGTAAATCTTTGGACAGTATTCAAGTGGATGGTAAGTGAATAAATTTATGTGCTATCCTTCTCATTAAAGCAGTCGGGGCCACTCGCTCGATTGAGCGGTACGCTGGATTCGGCGATGTTGCTGGATCCAGCGTGAAAATCACGCTTCATCCAGCGTGATCAGCAGTTAAAATGAGCGGTGGTGTAAAATACAAAATATAGAAACACTTCACACACAAAAATGTTACCAATCTATTTCTAAGAGAAATGTAACAAATTTTACCAAGTTACAAAAAAATTCACCGGGGAATTTTCTTGCTAGAAGCTTGGGATTTTGGCAAATTTGCCTATATGCATTTGCTTGTAGCAAGAAAATTCCTCAGTGAATATTTTTGCTACTTGGTGAAATTTTTTTAATTTCTCTTAGAAATAGATTGGTAAAGAAATTTTGTGTGAAGTGTTTCTATTTTTTGCTGTATACACCACCCCTCATTTTAACTGCTGATTACGCTGGATGAAGCGTGATTCTCACGCTGGATCCGGCAACATCGCCAAATCCAACGTGCCGCTCAATCGAGCGAGTGGCCCCGACTGAAAGTGCATAATTTTAATCCAGTCTGGATGGAAAGCCACTGACAGCAGGTTCACAGTAGCATCACAGCTCATCCATATGCATTAACACGACGTCATTTGGGTTCTCTATAATGTAGGAGGTCAATGAGGTCACGAGCTGATATATCGGCTTTCCGTCACAGCGCGCACTCGCCCGCAAGCCGCTGTGAGCGGCTCGCTGTAGCGAAAGAGTTAAAAGTTAAAAATTGTTCTGAATTTTTGATAAAATGTTGATGGATATGATCATGACATGTTGAATACCCTAACTTGCAATGCCTTCTAAAAGCACCCCTTTTTCAGAAAGGCATCAATGCCATTGTGTACAATGAGAAGTGTTGCTAGAATCACGCAGGAATTACAAACACCTGATGATACTGGCTCTTCCATAAGTGACTTCTCCCCCTGCAAATTGACAAAGTGATTGAGGCAGTGCAAAATATTGCTGGATGTGTAACCAACCCAAACTGGGCAAGATGAGCAGTAACATCCGTCATTAGTAATAAAAATTATAAACACCATCTATATTAATTCTCTGTCTGTGCGCGCTTTTTCTCCCCCTTCCTGGGGTCGAACGGCGCTCAAACTTAGTGGGTGCAGCTTGGGAGTGCAAGTTTATGTTCGTTAAGGGATCCGACCCCCAGAGGGGCCAAAAAAGGGCCTTTTTACAGGGGAAGGTCCTACGGTGCTCAAACTTCGTGGGTGGGTGGGGTATGGTACAACTTGCATTTCTGTGACATCGGGTAATGGGTACAGGTAAAGCCAAGATTTCTCTGTGTTACAAATCTTAAAATCTGTGTTACAAATATAGGAATTTCAGTGTTTTTCCATGTTACTAAAAAATGCACTAAAACAAGGTAAAATGCACTAAAATTTATAGAAATGCTCTTGGAATTCCTGAATTTCCATTAAAAAACACTCAAAAATGGCCAACTGAACAATCGCAAGAATAAATGATAACATTCGAAAATATATCAGCAAAATTTGTACCTACAGAAGGCAAGATAATCGTAAAATATGCCAACAAATGATGCAATATCTGAATTTATACATGGAATTTCATTGAAATTGGTTGATTTTTGGATGAAATCATGGAAGCAAGCTTAAATTTTGACCATGTTTTGAGTATTTTCCGTGTTACAATCCCGATTTCTGTGAATTTCTCCATTTTTCCGTTTAACGGAATTGGTTTTAGGTACAGGCCTATAACCCCCAGAGGTACAGGAGGCCCCAAAGGAGCCTTGTAGGGGAAGGTCCTACGGTGCTCAAATGGGGTCAAACCGCTTTTCTCCACCTTCCTGGGATCGTACAGCACTCAGACTTGGAGGGTGGATGCAGCTCGGGTTGGGCGAGAGCAAGTTTATGTTCGTAAAGTGATCAGACTCCCAGGGGGCCCCAAAGGGGCCTTTGTGCAGGGGAAGGTCCAATGGTGCTCAAACTTCGAGTGTGGTATGGTACCAGTACAACTTGCATTTCTGACATTGGATAAAGTGTACAGGCCCATGGGGCCGACCCCTAGGGGACACCATAGGCCCCAAAGGAGCCTTGCAGGGGAAGGTATTGCACTGCTCAAACTTAGTGGGTGGTTGTGGTATCTGCAAATGACAATAACCATGTCAGCCGAAAACCTCGAAATACGGGTGACATAGTTTATAATATTTGCTGATGTCGGGGTCAGTTCCCTTGGTGTCTTCCAGACTGAAGCCAAATACACGACTAATACACAAATTATAAATCCAACTTAAATCTTAATCATTTCTGATGTACTTTGTGTTCATACAGAACTTCCGGATCCTGAGGAAGAAGATCAGGACATAGATTCTACAGGTACGTAATTGCTTACTGTTTATTGAAGCAGTATTGCATGTTTGTCTTGTTTTTTAAATAGATTAAAAAGTACATCTTGTTTAAAATTAAGTTCAAACCTTACATTTCCAGGGATTCGAAATTTCAAGCATTTGTCTGAGGCATTTTGCTTATGAATCTGTCTAATTTTTCAGGCATTGACAGGCAGGTAAAAAATGTGTGGATAATATAACTTAACACAATGCATCAGTGTGACATGTGTATCAGTTTAGTACTATCCTTAAGGGAACACATACATGCATAATTTGGTTTCTCTTTGGAGAGCCCAAGTCTGGGCAAACCTTGTGGAGACTAAATGCATCCTGAACATAGCCAGTGGGGACCAGTATGTCCCCACAGTGTCATTTTTGTAGTCTTTGTGGAGATTTTCTCCTTTAATAGGGCATAGGACTCACATGGTATGCCAAGCAGCCCATTTTGCCATATTTAGCTTACAGGAACCTGATGGTTGTCTGCACAAGCTAAACACATCTCCATTACCAAAGGGATTAGTGTCCCACAAAGATGCAATTTTTTATTGCCACACAGGTGATTAACAGAGCTTTATTAACAGTTTTTGTGATGTCCCAGTAGGGCTGCCTTATGTCTCTACATAACACTGAATGGATAATGGTCTCCAAAAGGGCAAGAAAAAAAAGTTGTTTGCTTGCCCTCATCCGACCGACCCTAATTTTGAAAATCAGGAAAAAGTTTTGTTTTTTTCCTTTTACTGTACAAAATAATACGACCCTAATTTGGGAAATTCTGAAAATTTGTTTTTTCTTTACAAATTTTTTAAAATGATAATTAGATTTTTGAACATATGTTTACAATGTTTGTTGGTTATAAAATGTCCAAATATCCAATTATGCTTTAACATGCACTGGGTTTCAGTGTTTGGGCAATTTATTTACACAAACAAAATATGTATTTGTGTGGTTTGCTATTGAATAAAAAAATATATAAAAATAAAAAACTTTTTCCAACCGACCGACCCAATTTTTGAAATTCATTTGAGGGCAAGCAAACATATTTTTTTTATTTGGCCTAAGAGGTGTGTGTTATAGTACAGGGTGTCCCCAAAAGAATTAAACCCTCAAATTAATAAATGTAACATCCAAAATGTTATTTGGAATTTAAAAATTTAAGCAGTATTATTTATGAACTGCGAATTTTAGCTACATTATGAAGAAAACCGTATTTGTTGCAGTTCAGCAGTTACTAAAAAGAAGCAATTATGTAGCACTAGTCAAATAACACTCCATTCCAAGTTTGGTCATAATGAATGATTCCGACAGTAGAGACAAACTAATCAACACATCTCGCACTGATAAAACAATTACCGCTCGTTACTCATTTTGGAGAAACGAACTGTTTCCAATAAAACATGATGTGTTTCTTTTAAATATCTGATCTCAGTTTGTTCTTACTGGTACACTGTAACCATCTTAATCGGTTTGGATATGTTAAGATTATTGTCAAACTGTAATTCCATTCACATTTATACATTGCAATTTTTAAAAAAAAGTAAAGTATGCTTTTTGAAATGCAAGTGGCTCCATTAATAATTTGAATAACCATTTATTGTCCGAAGTGTTTTGAAAGTAAACCCAATTTGAACCTTAAACTAACAAGTTGAAGCTTGTGCTTAACTGGTGCTAATGAAAAGAGATACACTGATAAAATGTGGTTCCTGGATAATTAAAAATCAATTTCAGAATTGCTGATTCTGTTCTGTGAATTTGACAAAATATTGAGCATCTTAGTGGTTCTGCATGTTGCTTGATCCAGTACCCTACATGTAGGTGCATTCAATCACAGTGTACATAATAATTTTATGCTTGCAGAACTAGAACCTGGTCAAGACAAGGAAAATCAAGGCAATTCAACAGCAGGTAAGTAATATTTTAAAAGGGGATTGCCATACATATTGCAGGGTCAGAAATCCGTGGAGAGCTGCGAGAATCCATTTAGATTCATGTAACAAAATTTACGAGAATCTTTAGATTCTCTTTTATTTAATGTGTGTATAAAACTACAAGGTTTGCGAGAGTCTCTTTGGATTCTCGCAATTTTATTTAGGAGAATATTTGCGAGAGATTCTCGGATTCTTGCCGAAATTCTGACCCTAATATTGTGCTTCTCTGTCTCTCATTTGGTGTGTGTCTCAGGTATATATGGCATAGAAAGTATTTGGCATATTAGAACGACTAGACATAAACTGATTGAAAGATACAAAAATGGATGTACAGTGAATCATGTCCACCGATTTATGTTGAATGTCAGGGCAAACAACCTAAGGATAAACTTTGAAAATTGTTAGGCGCAACTGCAAAATATTTCCGCTTCCAAAGCAGTTACCACAATGCTCATTGCTAGGATTTAAAAGCGAATATATAAGAATAGAGCAGTTTCAGGCACATGTGAGACTTTGTCATTTGCCATTTGTTAACTAATGTAAATTACCAGGCCTTTCATGTGCATGCAACGGCTCAATTCTGATTTATTCACCTTTAACCGTTGAGCATTGTGGTCACCGCTCTGGGCGAAAATATTTTGCCGTTGCGCCTTAAATTAACAGCATGCATTCTTGGCTTGGCATCTTTTACAGTATGTCAATTAAGCAATTGCAATCATGATAAAACCATGATAAGCTCTATCTAAAAATTGTCATGGTTGGATGCATCTGGTTTTTACTTTGCTGCTTTAAACTTGTAAATAGGTCAGTAGAAGTAGTAATTTCAACCATCCTCAAATATTTAGACTTCTGGTTGCACTGGTGGTTTTTCACATCAAGCCATAATCAGTGCATGTAAATTTTCTTCTGACCAGGTTAAGGTTAATTGGAGGGTATGCACATTTTCTGTGTAGACATTCATTTATTTGTTACTAGCTTTTAAGTGAGGGTTCAAAATGGTTGGACAGATGGACACTTCTGATGGTTACTAACTCCTTAAAGTGTGCATCATGAGCCCCCATTGTTTGCATTATTTTTGTACCTAGTCTTAACATGTTCCACTTGTCCCAAAACTAATACCGTCCAAGTTTTATTTAATTCAGAGCTCGTCTTACGGGTCCACCACAGGCTCAAAGTCCGAAAATGTGCTTTTCCCATTGAAACATGTAGTTAACTTTGCACTCTAAACACACACTAATGTCTATATGCATATGGATGAGAATAATACAACCATATGAAACGCAAAAATATTGGCATTACATGGGTTTTGCTTATTTGATATTTGCATGAAGTCAGTGCAGTGGTCAACAAACATGTCCTGGTTAGTAAAGGTCAATTGTTAACTATTTTGCGAGAACTTTGAACTGCTTCCATACGGAGGTGATCAGCTTCAAGATTACAGAGAATTGGAATGTGACCAACATACTGAGCCAGCACTAGATATGATAGAAATATGTTAAGTGATAGAAGAGCGAGCCTTTGCAAGTCTGGAACACACAAAAGAATCTCAAAAGAGATGACTATCAAGAGTTTGTTGAGCTGTGCTTTATGTTTGGGGGTGTACATGCAGATTGCAGATGATATAGATAGCAAGCCAATCTGGAGCTCTTCACAAAGCCATGTCTTGCAAATTTATCTTGCGGATATCATATGATCTGTGGGGACCAAGTGTGTGTAAGTGTGTAAGCCTTGTGGGTACCTTATGCATTCTGCACATAGCCAATGGAGACATTTAATATGTGCCCACAAGGCCATTGTCCCCAAAAGGTACACACCAAGATTCTTCATGGCCAGTTTTTTACCCACTAAGGAGTTACTTTACTTCTACACCAATAGGTGTAGCTGTGCAGTAACTTTAGTGGTACTGCAAAGGTACGTCAATGTAGGTAGCCTATTGGTAACTCCTTAGTGGGTACCCACTAACTGGCCATGGAGAATTTTGGTGTGTACTTGTTGTAGAGACTTGCTCTTAGGGGTATTGTCTGTGGGGACCAAGTTTGTGTAAGCCTTGTGGGTACCTTATGCATTCTGCACATAGCCAATGGAGACATTTAATATGTGCCCACAAGGCCATTGTCCCCAAAAGGTACACACCAAGATTCTTCATGGCCAGTTTTGTACCCACTAAGGAGTTACTTTACTTCTACACCAATAGGTGTAGCTGTGCAGTAACTTTAGTGGTACTGCAAAGTTACTTCAATGTAGGTAGCCTATTGGTAACTCCTTAGTGGGTACCCACTAACTGGCCATGAACATTTTTTGTGTGTATTTGTTGTAGAGACTTGCTCTTAGGGGTATGGTCTGTGGGGACCAAGTGTGTGTCAGTGTGTAAGCCTTGTGGGTACCTTATGCATTCTGCACATAGCCAATGGAGACATTTAATATGTGCCCACAAGGCCATTGTCCCCAAAAGGTATTTGTTGTAGAGACTTGCTCTTATGGGTATCGCCCCTTAAAGGTATACCAAATGGGTCACTTTCAGCATTTTACCATTGTGGAGACGTGCAGTTTGACCCCTCAAGCTAAGTGGTTCCCATAAGGATAGTCCCGAACGGACAAATGTGCCCACAGGGAAAATTATCCAGGCTGGACTTGTCATTCACACAAAAGTGGTTGTTTAGGCATGTCAGGTGTGTTAACCATTTTTACATACAGCAGGTATTAAATAATACATTTATTACGACTATAACTATAGCTGACATTTACTAAAATCTATGTTTGTGGACTAGGGGAAGCGATACTTATCCTGACACATGTATACACAAATAGTATTAGGAATGTGGTAGCCATGACATGCCACACAAAGTACATGTATCAAAATAGCTGTCTAATGAACTTCTATTATTGCTCATTATACACTTCCAGATGGCCAGTGGACCAATAAGACTAGGTCCGATTTTGACAAAATTTTGTGTTAGGTATTTATTTCCATAGTGGAACACATCTTTCCTAGGTACAAAATTTAGGGTTACATTTTTTAAATAAGGGAGTTAATGAGTTGAGGACTCGGGCCAAGTGTCAACATTGTCTGCTAGGAATTTGTCATTGATCTGCATGATGTTCATAGTGAACCACGAGTCCTTGTCTGCAAAATCAGTTAGAACTGTTGACTGGGGGATATTCTCAGGGTCAGGTTGCTTCTGATGCGCCATGGAACGATCTCCAGTTGTACAAGCGCCTACTCCAATATGCCGATATCAATTCTGGTGTTGCAACAAGTGCATGCAAAGTCCTGAACAGACATCTCTGTTATCTCACCAAAGAGATGGTACCACTTGCTCTCTTCAGTAGAAAAGTACCAGCACAAGAGGGACAAGTGTTAGCGAGAAGGCTACTTGAAGTTAACCTGATGCAGCAGTACTAAAGCCATGTACTCGCTATGCCACAGGCTTTGGAAAGCCAAAGTTCCCTGACCCTGAGAATATCACCCAGTCAACAGTCTTAGCTGATTTTGCAGGCAAGAACTTGTGGTTCACTATGAACTGTAGCATCCTGCAGATCAATGACAAATTCCTAGCAGACAATGTTGACACTTGGCCCGAGTCCTCAGCTTATCTGCAATCTTGTTATTCATATGGCAGCCAGTGATGCAATATGAATGGAAACTAAATAGCTGCCTGATTGATGGAAACTAAATAGCTGCCTGATTGATTTGTCATGTAAAGTTAAAGGCACCTATCAGATGCAAACTTTTACCTCGTAGTGCGTGATGGACCCATTTTCAATGAAAAAACAGCTGTAAATAGAGAAATGTGCATGTGGCAGCTATTATTTATAATATTATGACTTTAAATATGTCTGAAAATAGCTGCCTTTTTTGCTTAGTTAAATAGATTTACATTTTATTAACTATTGTCTGAGATATGAAGTACAATAACAACTTTATCACTAAAGCCAGCTATTAATGTGGTGTGTACTAACTGTATATAATACAATAGCTGCCGGCCGGACTTCTACTGGTTGCCTCGGCCTGAACTTAAAGCTGACGGTGGACCCCCTTACCGACCTCGGATTGAACTTAAATTTGGAGGGGATGATTTTCTAGTTAAATGGCACAGTTTGACACTAGGAGCAAAAAATATCCATGACATGAGGGCGCTTGATGCACCCTATTGTGTGCTATTGTGTTTTTAGCTTGTAGGGACTAGGGAACTTATGAAACTGTCATTAAAAAACAGATTCTCATAGGACTGCGAGTGTTGATTGCATACAACTTTCATGAGTAGCACAAATGAAGTTGTTATAGTCCAATCTTAGAAAACTTAGTTTTGCTTTTGATAAACCTAAAAAAAAATGTTTTTATTTAGAAAATCTGTAAATGCAATGCTCTTTTTAGAACAAAAATGGATAAAATAAATATTTTCTTAAAATACAAAATTGGTCTCGAGTGGTCTTAAACTGATAGTTAACTGTTAAAAACACAATTAGCAATTCTTGTTGACATCATTGAAGTCACTTACAGGTGATTTCAAGCATTTTGATTAGAGCCTCAGAATTTAATAAAAAATAAAAAATGTTGTTTTCAGGCCACCTACAGGAAGCAAACTTGGTTTTTCATGTAGAACATAATTTGTTTATCATGACATCTTTGTTCATTCTGTAGGCAACAAGAAGAAGAGGAAACAAGGACAAAAAGGTAATTTCTTTTAAGTTTGTTTTCATATTTGCATTTTATCATATTTTTTATGCCTGGGTTTTCCAGATCAAATGTCAACTCTTGTAAATTAATAATAATAAACATGTAGGCAATTCATGTGTGCAAAGGCCAACTTAACATGTCCAATAATTATATACCTGCAATGCCCAATAAGGGACTTCAAAATGTTTCATAGTAATTTGAAATGTCTATGAAAACCTTCAGAAAACGAAATCACACATTAACAATTATCACCATGGAAGTTCAAATTTCCAAATAGCAATTCAATATCTTGCGGGTTTTTTTTAACGGTGGATATATTTGTGAACTATTTATGCTACATTTGATTAACCTAGTAATGTTTGCACTTGTGCCCTGATTGTCATAAGATTAGTAACAATTTCCATTGTGTGGATATTTGATTTCACAAACACATTTGATTTACCTATTGTGACTCTTGGACTCTATATTATCAATAGACAGGAAATTTTATTTATTGACATTTGAATTACCTAAAATATATTTGATTGGTTTTTTGAGGACATCTGACCTGGAAACCCTCTAACTTGTTTTAGAATCCAGTGTTTTGCTTACCCACTTGCTCAAAATGATAAGTCTGGAAACCTTTAAGGACTGATGCTGTTTTCCAGAAAATATTTGGTAGCGAATTTTGATAATTCAAATTTTATGTTGAAGGTCGATAAATTAAGCAACAGTTTATATCAGATTTTGTTGGCTACATATTAAAGAAAATATTTATAGCTTTCAACTATCTTATTTTAGATATTGAGATTTAAGTATTTTCTGATGGTGTTGTGTCATTGACGCTCATTTTACGAATAGGAGTTCTTGATTCAAAGCATGATGTATTTTTTTACACATTCTACATGACAATGCGTTTAAAATACTCCATTTTAGAAAAGAGGGCATTCTGTTTTGTGCAAGATTTTTTACTCTTTCAATTATATATATTTTTATACTTAATTGCCACATTTTTGAAAATTTTCCCCAAAACATGAGGTTGTCAGACTTTGGATGTTGTTTAAAAAATGTTTTTACAAGTATTTTTAAGATGTGTATTTTAAGCATGATGTACTTTTATTTAAAAAAATGTGTACCTAATAAGATGTGTACTTTTTAAGCTGTGTGCTTTTTATGTAAAGAATGTATCATTGTAAAGATGTCAAAGCGCTTCGAGGCCTTTGCTGCAGGCGCTATATAAATTTGAGTTTTATTTTATTTATTTATTATTTATTTGAAGATGAGGATGTGAAGGCATATCGAACCAAGAAAATCACAAAAAGAACTTCAACCCAGGAGACCCATAAGACTCCCAAGCAACGTCCTACCACCAACGGCAATGTAAAACTCCCTGCTACGTTGCCTAGGGTATCCGTTGCTAAGAAGGTGACGAGTAAGACGCCTCTATCACCACATAAGCCATATGTAAAGAAAGGTAAGTTACTAGTTAAAGGTGGGTGGCCCGATTTTTTCACTTGCCATCTCCCATTTTATATGAAAGCCTGCCAAAAAAACCCATAATTACAAATTTTGAGTTGCATTGAACCAACGGTTTTGAAATGAGAATAAAACAATGCATAATCCCAAAGGCAAAGTCCCCATAGAACACAGTGTTGAGCAAAAATGGTTAACCATTATTTTCGAACATTTTTGTTCATAAAATCAAAAGTAAACATCATATGAGCCTGAAATTTCACTGGGATTTTGAGAAAAATACAGGCTTTCATCTCATACCAAAATCGCTGTTTTCATAATGGAAAGTGGGGGGGGGGGGGGGGGGGGTGATGTTGTCGATCAGACCACACACCGTTAACTTCTGATGTCAACAAATATAAAAGAACAGTAATACAATACAGTATTTATTCTTTGTACAGTGTCAAGTGTTGTAAAATGCATTCAATTATGGTTGAGCAGTATACTTGTTACACTAGAAAACGGACGAATGCATTAGGCATTTTGCAAATCAGAGCAGTAACAAAGTTTTACATTATTCATGTGCACATATTCATTAAATGTTGTTCAGCTTTATTTTGTTCAAATTATGTAGAAAAAGTTGAAGCAAATTGCTCCAGTAAAACTATGCGTACATGCAACAAGGAGTAGTACACAGTCACATCTTTCATACTTTTTACTTCAACCTGTTGCCATTCTAAAACCAAAGAACTATGCATTTGAGGCAAAGGATCCTATCTCCAGACATGTAAGGCTTGTAACTTTTAAAATGTTTATAAAGGTCCTATTGAATTGTAACACTTTTTGATTGTAGCAGGTTGAAAACAATAGTTTCAATGCGGAAACTTCTGATCTAAAAACCTGCACATCAGCCATCACTTTTCAACAATTACAGATTTTTTGATTTGAAGGAAAACAGAAAACTAGATACAAGACTTAAAACATTATAGTTATAATCAGATAATTGCAGTTGCATGTAATTTTCTTATTTAAATATTCAAATGGTACATTATTCATGGTCAGCATTTCGTGGATGCTGACATATTTACTTGAATATTGAAGATTAATTAGACATGAATTGCTGTAAATCTTGGTTTCATACAGCTGTTAACTTGTAAGTTATAGCTAGCTTGATTATTTGTACTCCTTTCTGTACAGGAAAAAATGAGAAGTGGACACCGGATGAAATCAAAGCTGTCTATAGGCACTTAGCTGACAATATACGCAAACTCAAAACTCCAGGACTGGCAGAGTGTAGGAAAGTAATTGAAAATGAGCCCATTCTTGCAAACAGACGACCAGAACAACTTAAGAACTTCATTCGAAATAAAATTGTCAAATCCGCTCGGGAGCTTAAGTAATTTCTGTGATTTTATGGTGATATAGCACATAATAACCTCTGGTGATGCATATAGTTTATAACGCTGTGTGGGGAGGTGTTGATTACTGATGTAATATTTGTTTCATTAACCATGTTTATAAGGTGACCAATAATTTAGGCTATGCTGAAAATTACAGAATACATCAAGTATTTTGAACTGCCTAATAGTATACAGCGATTTATTTCCTCGGTTAAGAGAGTGGCAGAGAAGGTCGATAGATCCAAAATGTTTCCTCTCTCATCTGTTTGGAGTAGCTCTGCTATTATTAAAACTTAGGACTATTTTAACCTAGTTATGGTGATTAACCTAAATCAGAGCAATGTTGTGATACATATAGATGTCAATTTCTTATGCAGTTTTAAGAAGTTTTTTTTTTGTTCATTTCCTAGAGGTGAAATATTACCAAGTTCTACTCTGTCTGATGAGTTAATGACACAGTAACCACCAAAACAGGCAAAATTTGTTTGCAGAATGAATTGCCTTGTTGAATGTGTATGTATTTGACAAAGCCACTGTTAAATAAGGTGATGATTTTGTTATAAAAAAAGTGATTCCATTGTTTAGGTTCATAGAGATGAAATACAGTGGAACCTTGTAAACACAAACTTTGATAATTAGGGGGCTGTCATTTTCTTCGGGAGGGGGTGGGTCCCAAATTTGTCGATGGCTACGATAAATGTTTTTATGACCCCCCCCCCCTATACGATACCGGATAATTTTATGACCCCCCTTTACCGTGAAGAAATTGATCAAAATGAGTCTTTCAACAGGAATAACACTGATTAAATGCAAAAAATTGCCATTTATAACTTTTGGATTCTAAAAATCCTTAATAAAATTATGACCTTCCCTATTTCAAATTTTATAATTTTATGGCCCCACCCCCAACATATTTGGGACCCACCCCCTCCCGAAGAAAATGACAGCCTCCTAACACAAAATTTCCTTAATGCAAACTAAAAATTACTGGCCCACTGAATTTGTGTTAACGAGGTTCAACTGTATTATAACCAGTTACATTATGTGATACAGTAAAGCTAGATGAGTCGTTTGTTGCAGATTTTGATTTGGAGAAAAAGCTAAAAATAATAGAGTAGAGTGAAATTTTCAAAGTCAACTTTGTATAATTGGAAGGCTAAAACTACATGTGTTTCATTTTGTCATGTAATATTTTGGTTAATATACTCGCAAAGTTATATCTCTCTGGGGACAATTGTCCGTTCAGTACCAACCTTATGAGGACACTATTAGCTTAGATAGCAACTTTACACAATTTGTGTATTGAAAAGGTGAATTTGGCCAACCTTGTGGGGACTTTTATGAAATAGTACCCACAAGGCCTGTCATCAATATTTATCCGTTTTGGGACATATTATCTTAGGGGGAAGTCAAAAATGTCCCTACAAGCTAATAGTGTCCCCATAAGGTTGGTACTGAACGGATAATTGTCCCCATAGAGATATAACTTTGCGGATAAATATTGATAAATTCGCCTTTTCCAATACACAAATCGTGTAAAGTTGTGTGTGAACAATCTCTGGATCTTAACTAAAGGGGGCATAGTTCTATAGACTGGTCAATTTGGGTACCTTGTGTTGCATGGATCCTTTAGTGTCCCCATAAGGTTGCTACTGATCGGTAGTCACGGGCGATAAAGTATATTGGGTATCGGCAAAATATTCTCACCAAACTTATGGGCTCCTTCAATCTATGATATAGGGGTGTTAGTAACTGTCACATGAGTTAAACACGATATCAAACAGGCATCGGATGCATTTTTTTAAGCAAAATGCAATACTAGTATGTTTATCATGATAATTTCATTATTTTTCTGTTGCTGTACATTTCTGCAGGGTTCGGTTTCTTCCGGAAGAAACCTATTTCTTCCGGAAGAATGGAAGAAACTGGAAAAAACTGGTTTCTTCCAGTTTCTTCCGGAATAAACCAGAAGAAACTGGACGTAACTGAAACTTTTCTTGGACATATTGTAAACTGTTCATGGAAACAATGTGAAATTACAGATGATTTCCATCAATAGGATGTTTCTTTCAGTTAGGTTTGGTTTCTTCTGGAAGAAAGTGGAAAAACTAATTTTTTCCAGTTTCTTCCATTCTTCCTATAATACACTGATAATTAGAGGATAGTTTAGTACCGGATATAGCTTAAAACTGCAAATATCAAATGACTTGCATGAATATCTCCCCAAGTACTGGGTGACCCAAAAAAAAAGTAAATCCACTTTTGGCCGCCATTTTGACATTTTTCCAGAAGGTAATTTTCTGTTTTCTGGTCATATTACTAAACTATAGGTAGTCTTATGTAACTGGTGAAAAAATCTTTAAAAATGATGCGCGGATAAGTCTGCTGGGCTTATTTTAACAAAATGGGTGAAATTTGACTTTGTCCACGGATAAAGGTAAACACTCACTTGACTCATTAGCAGAAGATGGTTTAAATCAAGAGAATACTCGACAGTTTGATTAAACGGATTCTAGTTGTGTTATCTTATCTGCACAAGAGATCAATATATTCATCTCAAATCCAATTTACAGCTTTTTCACTGACACTTTATATTGCCTAACATTGCTGACGCACATTTTAAGACAACATATGTTTGCGCATTTAAGAAAACCAATGGTGATTGCCTTTGTAAATCCCCATCTTGCAGGAAAATCTTATTCCAGAAAACCGGTTTGGCTACCACAGGTGCACTTCTTGATAGCTGTCAATAGATACATGTTCAAGTAATACAATTCTCTGTTCCTTTTGTAATATGAGGTACCATTTCATACTGTCAACTTTCAGTGAACGTATTGAGCTATGCACGCTACATGTAGCGTATGTGAATTTGAAAAGCCCGCAGGAAACATCGCGCTATTTGAATATTAATAAGTAGTCATTTTGTGAAGTATTAGTACTACGTTGTGCAACATTGAGCTCAACCATTAAAGTGCTGCTTGAGATGACTTTTTGACTTATTATTCAAACAATTTTTAATGACGTTTCTCCTTGGTGCAGTACAATATTATGGTACGTCCTATATAACAATTGTCAATATGCCCAACCCGTAGACAGTCAAATTTCTGCCATTTTGTTAAAATAAGCCCAGCAGATTTATTCTTGCATCTTTTTAAACAATTTTTTCACCAGTTACATTAGACTACCAATAGTTTAGTAATATAATCAGAAAACTGAAAATGTGACCCGTCATATCAAAAGGTACCTCTTGGGGTATAAAATTAAAAATGAGTTTTTCCTACCAGATTAAAGGTGATGATTTTAGCTCTAAAATGATAGCAATTTTATTCAGATCGGATATTTGGTTGTAAAGTTATTAACCAAAGAAGAAACACATCGTGTATAATCAAAACATACAATGTATTGAGAAAACAGGGCCTGTAGATTGTGTTTTGTATGCAAACGTCAGTGAAATTGGGGAGTTTGTCATCATTTTTATAATGTTAAATTATATTTTGGGGAATCTGAAGTGGATCTACTGAAAGTATATACTTGACAGATGCATTTTGTGATTAAATCCAAAAATCGACCTCAGACCAGATTTTTTATCAATTAGGATTCAATGGTCAATTGTGCAAATTGGCCAATGCCGACAAGAAGTACCTTTTGATATGACGGGTCACAAATTACCTTCTGGAAGTAGGTCAAAATGGGTTTACTTTTTTTTGGGTCACCCTGTATTTTTTGTAAAGGATTGGGCCATGATTCTATTAAGTTTTGCTGGCAATTCCAGTACATGTCAGATCATAATTGAATACTAATTACAATCTCTTTATAAGCATCTGTAAGATTCTGACTTTCCACTCATAATTTCTTACTCAGCAAGTGTATGTGGTGATATGAGAGTCTCCTTGAAAAAATTATTTCTGATAGGACACATGTATCAATTACTGCCACTGCTTTCATGGACACATTTAAATGTTATTGTGTAAAAATGATCAGTGCCAATAAAACAGAGGTACGGTACATATAGTTTCATTGAATACGCCCATAGCAAAATATAGCAGCGTTCCTGGAGATAATCAGGAGAGTACCTGGAGCGCTCCAACTTATTTCACATGCAAATTTATGCAAATTAGGTGTCTCCATTAAGGTACCAAGAACAGCAATTATACTTAATAGAGGTCTCCTGGAGATCTCCGGTAACCTTATTGGATACCTCTCGACACTAGCTCCATTAAGTATCCAGGAACAGCAATGGTTATTGGATACTTACTGGCACTAGCTCCAGTAAGTATCCAAGAACAACAATAGTTCTTGGATACTTCTTGGCACTAGCTCCTGGAGAGAACCTGGAGAGCACCAGGAGCGCTCCGACTTATTTCACATGCAAATTAGGTATCCAGGAAGTATCCATTAAGGTTTATGGATATCTCCAGGAGACTCCCATGAACCGCTGCTGTACTTGGAGACTTCTTGGCACTAGTGCCAAAAGGTATCCAATAAGTTCTTGGATACTTCTTGGCACTTAGCTCCTGGAGAGAACCTGGAGATAATAAATATAATAAATATAAGTACATTAAATCAGACAGATATTGCTCAATAGCTTCAAATGACATTGCAGTTTTATAATAATTTTAGGCATGCATTTCACAGCACTTTGTACACACAAACTCACCTCATCCTAACCCTACATCATGCTCATACATAAAACACAGTCCCACTTTTCCTTCCTCCTCTAAATCTTTAAGTGTCCGAGGTTTCAAACAATAATATAATAATTAATATGGTCTATATGTAAGCTTTATTACGCTTACTTTATCTATGGACTGTATAACAGTCCATGCAATATTCAGTTTTACACATATTTCAGCCACACCTATGAATACAGTACAACTAGAGTGACATCCACATAACTGTTCTGTAGACATAAGGGATTTACAATTCACATACAAATGTTAAATACCTTTGAAAGAAACCAAAATATCCATCATTATGCTCCACATCACAACTGCCATGATCACAGCTAGGGCAGACAACAGCAGATTTGAAATTGACAGTTGGTGATCATGTGACATGCATGTTGATATGGTTGTTGGATACCTCCTGGATACTCTTTATTGGATACTAAGTATCCAATAAAAGTGCTATGGTTGTTGGATACTTCCTGGATACTCTTTATTGGATACCAAGTATCCAATAAAAGTGCTATGGTTGTTGGATACTTCTCGGTTACTATTTATTGGATACTAAGTATCCAAGGAAAGTGTTATTGGTTGTTGGATACTTCTTGGATACTTTTTATTGGATACTGAGTATCCAAGAACAACACTTGCACTTCTTGGATACTTGCTGGCATCTCTATTCAGTCTCCAGAGAGTACTACTTTTTCTTGGATACTTAATGGAGATAACCGGGAGACCTCCTGGAACATGGCATTAGTAAAATTGGAAGCAAAAATACATGGATACTCCTGGATACTACAAGATTTGGCTGAAAAGTGTCCAGGAGCTCTCCAGGGCGTCTCCAGAGTGTCTCCAGGAGCCTATGTTTTTTGCTATGGGCGGTGGTAAATGGAAGACAATTTGATACCATCCATCAAAAATTGAACAAATTTCAAACAGGCCCTATATGCTTCTAGATTGGCCCTATAGTATTCCAAAAGCATCTTTATGTAATTATAAGAACAATGTTGTGTTATTTTTTGATAAAAGATGAGGAAAAAATAACTTTTTGAGTTTCTACCGGAAGAAACTGGAAGAAACCTATTTCTTGCGAGTGGAAAAAACCGCGGTTTCTTCCGCCTCCGGAAGAAACCTGCGAACTCTGTTATGTTACAATTAAAAGGTATAGAAAATCCATTTGTGTTACCCCTACCCCTTAATTTTTGAGGGTAAATAAAATGCAGCCATTTGTTTAAAAAAAATAGAACTTGAAGAAAAAAGAGCTATGTCTTATGCCCAGTATAGTTACCAATAAGCCATTAAGCCATTTGTAGAGCTGTACCTCGTTACATTTTAAAGCTCCTATTTGTTAACAAATAAATTTTGCCCGATTTAGACCATTTTCGGACATTTTGGGCCTGTACAATCCAATGGGGGAAAAATTCTCAAGTTAAAGATTTTGCATTTTTGACTTCAGATTCTGCATGAAATTTCAGTCTACAAAAAGTATTTTGTAACTAAATTCATCTTTAATATCAACTATCTTTGGCAGTAAAACTGGGGTCGGATCTTGAACCTTGTCATAACTTTAAATATCTTTGCTTATATCGGAGGTGGGACGTACATTGTGTTTTAACTAAATGAAAACTGAGAGTTATGTCTGTCTCATGATCTATAACTGTAAAAATCTCAAAATCTGATGGGGCACAACAAGCATCTCATTTAGCTTGACCCTGTAGGCCTATGCACATATAGCATGTATGGATTTGACAATACTACACCCCACCAATTACTAAATCAGGCAAGAAGTGTTGAGAATTTCTTGTTCAATGTACATAATGGGCTAAGACCCCAGCATAGCAGCTTCCGGGTGTATCTCATGATACAGTAGTAGGGGCCTCCATGAACTGTGTTTCAAATATAATTAAGCTTTATCTTCCTAAAATAATCTATCATGGTAACTGAAGTCTGTCTGGTTTTCTTCTGGGAATGCATTTTTACTGCAATGCTCAATGGGATCACCTTTCAGGTGAACGCTGATATGAAGTGCACGGAGGTATGTGGATACCAACTAGTCAGTGAACAAAAACTTTGGTCTAATATCACTTAATAATTAGTTTCGCGGAGCCGTTGAGAACCATATGGGAACAATTTATAAGGCTTTTTTCAAGTTGGTAAGGTAAATGCAAACGCAGATCCAGTTTTTCCACAATGTCCAAGAGAATTATGCCATTTTGTGTGTGCTGTCCAATTAGAAAATGTCAGCCGATCTTGATTTTTTACATAATCACAGTCTTGGGAAGAACCTAGAAGCTGCATCCATTGTTCTCTAAGTAGTTAAATGTTATGATGAGTTATTCACAGTCTTGGGAAGGACCTAGAAGCTGCATCCATTGTTCTCTAAGTAGTTAAGTGTTATGATGAGTTATTCACAGTCTTGGGAAGGACCTAGAAGCTGCATCCATTGTTCTCTAAGTAGTTAATGTTATGATGAGTTATTCACAGTCTTGGGAAAGACCTAGAAGCTGCATCCATTGTTCTCTAAGTAGTTAAGTGTTATGATGAGTTATTCACAGTCTTGGGAAAGACCTAGAAGCTGCATCCAGTGTTCTCTAAGTAGTTAAGTGTTATGATGAGTTATTCACAGTCTTGGGAAGGACCTAGAAGCTGCATCCATTGTTCTCTAAGTAGTTAAGTGTTATGATGAGTTTAATAATCCAACTTCAAGTAGTAATAAAAGTATTACCTGCCCTGTTCATTTACCTTTTTGAGGTGAAATGTTATGAGTTAGTGTTTAATTGAAAGTTAACGATGCAACTATAGCAAAACCAGGTGGGATATTATGTATTTAGCGGTGGATGACCCAATTTTTTCATACCAGTTGTAATTTACCCTGGAAGTATTTCTAATTTTGAGTTACATTGCTCTAGCTGTTGAACAAGAAAACATGCCTATATTCACGTCCATAGAACACTGTGTTAGCGAACTTTCCTGCTACGGTGGCATGCCACTTTTTTTCAGACATTTTTGTTCATAGCATCTAAAGGTTCGGGCATCAAACTTAACTGGCATTTAAAGGTTTCTTCTGATATTAAAATTCTCCATTTTCATGGAAAAATTTGGGGATAAGATTGTAGATCCAGTCACCCACCTTTAATGTGAAGATTTTTTATCCCAGTTAAATGGAAAAGTGACTCGCATCATGTTGTTATTTATTCATATAAAATGTTTTATACCAAGCTCTTGGAACATGTATCCAAATAATGCTATCTTTATGGACAAAATAGTGTTAATCCCAGTTTAATTAGTAATGGAATAATGGCTCCATTTGTATGTTTTAGAGTATAAACCAAGCTACAGTGCAGCTGGATTAGAGTTGACAGATATTACATGTACACAGCATGCGTTTAGGTTTTTTTTATCACATTTAGACAAATTAGTGCTAAATGCTGAAGTGTCCATGGAATATGACCATAACAAGTTTGACAAAAACAAATTTGTTTACTAGAAATGTCATGTCCTGCCCACCCTAAAATTTCTGTATCTTTTGGAATCATAAATCAAAATGCACACAAATCTTTTTTGTCTCGCCTGAACAGTGTTCAGGATAGACTGTAATCGTGATTTCTGTAGGGTGGGTGGGGTCTTATGGGAATCTACATATGTTAGTTAGGTCAAAGGTCATTTGAGTTAAAGTTGAAAATTCGATATTTTAAAAGGTTTTTGGTCTCAATTGAAAAGTAGTAATTAAAATTAAATTTGGTTTACAGATTAAACATGGAACCCTTGGTATGTTAATGAGGTCTTCATGTGAAAGTGTTTCCCAAGAATGACCAGTAAATTAGGAGACATTCATAAACTCATTAATATTCATGAAGCAAATGAACCAACAACAGGCGCAATTTAGTGAATTTGGCGGGAATCTGGCCGTGCATTGATATCTGTCAATGCACTCGCCCTAGTGCGTCGCCTAGGACAGGTCGACTTTTAAATCACAGGGAAGGGTTTTAAAATAGCCGCTTTTTTTGGAAATTAGAAGCTGGTTTTTGATTGAAACTTTTAAAAAGAGAAAATTGTTCAACTTATTAACGTTTATGAATGAGGTTAATGAATGATATGATTTAGTTGCAGTGTAATTGTGAGATATCAATGCATTTGCCGTTTTATCTTTTTCAATCACAATGCACTTCCCCCTTCGGCGGGCGTGCATTGTTCTTTCAAAAATAAAACGGCGCATGCATTGATATCTCATAATTGCACCGCAACTAAATCATATTCATTCATTAACCTCTAACTGGTGGTTCAAGAACCGCCTTCCCGCTATTAAATCTTGTAATAACAACTGAAGAAAACAGTGCTGCACAATTGCCATTTATAATGCAGCAAAAATGTCAGCACTGCAATTTTGCTGCTTTTATTGGTGTTGCTTTGCCGGTTTGACACTTTCAGATATGCAACCTAAATTGGGAATACTTTCTGCAGTGTCAACTTTATTTTGCAGCAGTGTTTTGGTGAAAGCTAAATATTTAGGTTCAAAATGTAACTTGTCCCCTTTTGTCTTGTTTTTTCTACATTAAAACACTTACTTTTTTTTTCTCTGTTGGTTTTTTGTTTTGTTTTTGTTTTTTTAATATTTTTATAAGATTTTATTGTTAGTATTAGGAGTCAAGGCTATAGAGGGTCACATTTGCAGAACATGCTCATCACCCTTAGTTTGATGAAATGATGCGTACTGATCCCATATTTAGAAAAAAAATATGCGAAAATAGAGTTGCCCTGGCCGAAATACTGTAAAATCCAAGATGGCTACGATTTTGCCATAAAAATGCATTTTTGGCCATAAATAGGTCAATTAATTCTTATGTGAAGTGATATTTTATGTTTTTGAGGTAAATGAATCAAGTTTTGAAGGTTTAATGGTTTTTCGTAATTTTGTTTCTCAAAACGGCCATTTTATCCCAAAATTGGGTGTGAGGGCGCTTTAATCTATTTCTCAAAAATCGTCTTTCGGACACTACTTTTTCGTAGGGTAAAGGTAACCTAAAGCATGACATGCTCGACAATTCTATCTTATGTAGTTTTACCGCTGCGTTCATTTTTGTAATCATGGGACACCCCCCATTCAAATGTACCGGGCTGAACGACCTATTTGCCCTGTCGTATTCAGTAGCAGTAATAGTGTTTTGCTGCATCCCATGAAAGATTTGAAATTAGTACCACGGTAAAATAGTTGAGATACAAGAATTAAATTTCCTGAACAGGTCATATTTAATATTATCTTCATACTCAAATAGAACAAAATGGCACCTGAATGAAGTGGTGCGAGAAATTATGAAAAGCGCTCTCACACCTGATTTTTGGATAATATATATATATTTTTGAGAAAAGTGCCAAAATGCCAAAAAACATTAAACAGCAGAACTAAATATTGAAAATAAATTATCAAATTGCCAGAATTGGTCAAAACGTAACTTTTTTGCATCTGCTGGTGGCCATTTTGGATTTCACACATTTTACGTTGGGCAACCTGGATTTCTGACTATTTTCCAAAATTGTCAGGAAATATGATCATTACACATATTTTCATCAAATTACATGTAAAGGGTGATGAGCATGTTCTGTAAATATTATTACCCAAAATCAGGCCTCTATAGCCGACTCATTAGTACAGTAATTCATCTACTATATTTTTGCAAGAAAAAAAAAACAAATAAAAAGAAGAAAAAAAAAGAAAACCAATAGGCATTTACATATTATTATTATAACATAAAGTATAACATGTGGCAGATATTCTGATTCTCATTTGATTCTAATCACTAATAATTACTGTGACTTCATGAAATCAATATCAAACTTTGTCATTCAAATCACTGCTTCATAATAATGCAAAATCATTGAAATTTTTGAAATGTGATTATTTTACCAAGTTTAACCTTAAAAGAATATCATTTCTAATTTATTATGTACATATTTATATTAAGAGAAATCAGTACAGCAGTTGAGACTTGTGGTTTGAGAACCATCTTTTTTTTTTAATTGTGTATCTTTTAGAGTTTTAAAACTATCAGGTAGAGGAAGCAAATCTTTCAACTTGAAGTTTTCCAGGGGGGGGGGGGGGGGGTGGTAAATGAAGATATTTGGGTTCTTAATAAATCTAGAAAAATGGTCATTTCACCAATAATGTGTCCACTTACAGATTCCAGGCATGAACATTTTCAGCTTTTTAGCTCATTTTGCCTTTTTGTGCTGCTGGAGTTTACGCACTTTCATTTATTTTCAGCCCAATTTTTGGTCATTTTGGCTAATTTTATGCTGTTTTTCAGCTATTTTCGTATTTTTCGGCTTTTCGGCTTTCGTAATTTTCATGCCTGAGGTTCATGGTAGGGCAGCTTATATAAGCTGTGTAAAAATTACACAGAACTTGTGTTTATTGTATACATATAAAAATTCAGTTACGTACCTTAATAAACTATAGGTGAGTAAAATACTCTAGTATTTTTAATGCCAAGTGACCACAATGGAGAAGAAAATAGAGTACCATCGGAGACCTTTGTTTTTCATTCGGGACCATGAGTAGGGACCGTAGGGACGCGATTTTAGGCATTTGTGCGTCAATTGACAGTGCGCACGCATTAAAATACAACTTTGAGCTTAATACGCAGCAAACACTGGTGCGCCACGCCGGCATACTCACACATGCTGGTCCCACTGTTAAAACATCGTTCGAAATCTGACCTTATTTTAATCACCGGGTAGAGTCAAAGGTACTCTATTTTCTGCTCCATGCGTGACATTCAAGATGGTGGATTTACCACAGCGTTTCACATTGGATATTTTAGTCTGTGATCTTTAATTAATATATCTATGATTTTCCCTGACATGAGCACGATGTACCATCATACCCAGAGTATGAGTGGTTGAATATCATATTGTGGATGGTTGATAGCCAATTACTGGTTTGGTAAGAAACGGGTCAGAAATATATATTGATAATTTATTCATTACAACAGGTGGTTGACCAGTTGTGTTTTGGTGAGTGCATGAGTTCAATCAAATTGAGGAGCAGCATTTCCAGCAGGAGTCCACATGAACTCTCACAATAGGGATTTTACGGGAGTGTGCAATACTACTCGCGCCAAAATTCCACCCCTGAATTGTTAAAATATTTGTGGATGTAAAAAAATTATAGATGGAAACTGTTATAATAACATAACAAACTTATCAAAAACTTGTCCTTTTGCTCAGGTGGCTAGAATTTGTACTTTGCCATTCAAATGTACATGCAAAGGGATTACCTCCCGGACTGACCTGTCTGCCAGCTGCAATGGTTGGACCATGAGCTACCATGGTTGTCATGTGCCAGTAAAAATACTAAAGTATTTTGAATACTTGAGTAATTTTACTCATCTATATGCTGGCTGATAAGTGGAATATATTTGGCAAAGACTAATTAATAATAAGTAGAGTGTTGTGATAAATGTGTTTACTGAGTTCACCCTATTTTAAATGGTATTTGATGATTGTTTTGTTTATTCACTTCCTGAATGTGAAATGTGTCGTTTTCTGGCAATATATTCCTCTGAGTAAGAATACTTGAGTATTTTTATTCGCCTATGCCGACTTATAAATGGAATATATTTGGCAAAGACTTAGAATAAGAAAAGTGTTGAGATAAATGCATACCTGCCAAGTGTTCCTTATTTTGGCAAAAGAAAAATCTGTTTTTACCACTTTGTCCCTAGTTTTGTCAAACTCATCGTACAGTAATGTATAGGGAAATTGGCAATGTCCCTTTTTCAGACAAAATGTGTCTATTTGTCCCTTTTTTGTGGGTTTGAAGGCTGGCAGGTATGTAAATGTGTTGCCAAGTTTACCTTATTTTAAACAGCAAGTACTGGATGATTGTTTTGTTTATTACCTGAATGTGTAATGTGTCCATTCTGGCAAAATATTCCTTGGTGCCAGACAAATTGTGATACCAAGCAATCTAAATTTCAGAAAAATGCACCATACCTGGTGCAGCTATCCTTCTGCACCATTTGTATGCAAATGCCATTAGTGATATGCAGAAGGATTTTTTGGGAGATTGTAAGCAGAGACACTAAAAACTAATATCACTTGGCAACATTGTTCAACCCCTCTTTCAAAATAATCTCAACAGGAGGTATATTTTGTCCGACACGAAAGCGACACAAGTCTAGTTTTAAATTAGTTTTAACCTACGAATTAAAGAAAATTTGATCCAGAAACTTGGAACAACTTGTAACAGAATTCATTGTACAACAGTCATGTCTGTGCGGTCCAAGGACCATCATACTAAAAATTTGAAGAAATCCTGACAGAAGAACATAATTTTACTGATTTTTGAATGTTCAGATAGGCTACAGTTGCAGGATGTCATTGTTGACAACATAATATAAAGACAAGATAATTTTCTGTAAAGTTCATTTTTATTTATTATATCATTCACTCCAAAGTTATTTTTCACTTAGGGAGCAACTTGGAACAGCCAAAACTTGTAGATGCCACCATTCCATTTTGTGAAATCACATGGATTGAAAGAATAGAGCCAAATTGTTTTAAAATATATACTAATGCATTTGTCTTGTTAGAAGCATGAAATTAAGGTATAGTTTGTCTAGGTAATGGGGTAAAATTTACGCAAGGTTTTAGAATGTTCAAATTGCATTGAAATTAAGAGGCAAAACGACTCCTATGGTCTGACTCCAGGAGGCATGGGGTTGACTCCAGGAGGCATGGGGTTAATATGTTTGCAAAATTTTCTTTTGATGCTATCGTTAAAAGTATAACAGATTACTACTCGAAAGTGTATATTTTAGAATGTTAATGATGCAAGGAACACTATCATGTCTGCAAAAGTTGACAAGCAGCACATTATATACGCAATAATTACAAATACGCTTTTGTTTCACATTCATTTGATAAAATTAATGTAGAATTATTGTGGAGACTAAAATCTAGTTCTCTCAAATTTTTGATTTAGGGCTCTAAAATTAAGAGTTATGGCCAAAAATAGCACAAAAATTTGTAAACAATTCTAAATTTTGATATGTTTTTGTCTATAATTTTAAAAATAAGCAACAATTATAAATAATAAGTAACTAGATTTTTGTCTCTAGAATCACAATATCCCTTTTTTTCTTATTTGAAAGTCAAAGCGTAAGAAGTTAGCGTGTTTTAACAAAAATGGCCTCGAAAATAAGCGTATTTGGAATTTGCGAACAGATAAGTTAGCACAGCTCGTCAAATTTGAAGGACGTGATCATACTCATTGCATCACTCAGGCTTCCATTTCAAAAATATAAACTTTAAGTAGTTATCCACATACTTGTACTTTGAAAGATATGGTCAAATAAAAATCCTACAAGTCGTGATGCCCTGTACATTAAAGACAAAATGAACGTTTAAACTGTTGGAGCGGCTTAAAGGGGTGTCTAATTTTGTTTTTCATTATGCACACATTTCAAACTATTCGACTCTATTTCAAATTCCACCTGTATAAACCTTTTTTCTTGGTAATTCACAATGTTCCCCAACTAGGATGTTTGGAACTTCTTTACATGTATAGTGTTCTTTGGACACCCAAGTTGTATTAGGGTAAAATCATTTCTGTTGCAGTTTGTTCCGGTGGAAATGTTAGAACGTTTGAACAGTTAATATTTATAGTTTAAAGTTTGCAGAAAGTCTCCACAAGGATAGTTACGAACGGACGATATGTGCTCGCATTCAAGCACAGTTCCATAAAGATACGAATTTACAGCTCGCAAAGTTATATCTCTATGGGGACAATTATCCGTTCAGTACCAACCTTATGGGGACACTATTAGCTTGTTTTACAGTTAATAAAGTTTAAAGTTTGCAAAAAGTCTGTCTCTGGTATATAATTTATGTGTGATGAAGTTTCAACTAGCCATGTTTAATTTGGATTCTGGCTTATACCAGATTCTACTACAGTGGCAACTCGTTAACACATACTGCCACTCGTTAACATACTTTGCGGGATATTCAATTTTTGTATGTGTTAACATGAATACGTGTTATCCAGTTCAACACAAGAAAGTAATGCTTGGGACTTGAAAATTACAACGTGTTATCATGTACTAAGTACTTGTTAACGAGTTGCCACTATTAGAATAACATTTGAAGAGGAAAATCTTCAGTAGATACAGCCCCGGGAATAAGCCTTTGGTCAGCATTTTTTGGGATATGTGGGAAATCGATTTGATCATGAAAATGCAGACCTGCCAACTGTCCCGCATTTTGCAGGACACTCCCGCATTCTGGAAATAAACCCTAAAATGCGGGACGTCCTGCATTTCCAACTTTAAAAGAATATTGAAATAATGGTCAATAATGTCCCAGATTGGCAAATTATGATAGGCCATAATATTGAAAATAATATTTCAAATGACTCCTCCACAACATTGTCCTAAAAGCGTCTCCATAGAGTACTTGCACAATGGTCTCCATATGGATTTACACATTTAAAATGGTCTCCACTTGGATATGTCTCCACAGGGTTGTCCTAAAAGGGTCTCCATAGGGTACTTGCACAATGGTCTCCATAGGGATTGACACAATGGTCTCCACTTGGACGTACACAGCTTTCTGTCTATTGTCTCCACAAGGTTGTCCCACAAGGATAGTTACGAACGGACGATATGTCCCCACAAGCACAGTCCCCATAAAGATAGGAATGTACGTATAGGTGTGCGTATGTGTTTGCAGGCAACTGTGGACACACACGTGACATTTGACCTTCTGACCGTGGACCCACCTGCAATGGGGGACGGTCCTCGGTTGGGATGATAGTGTCGTTGGCCATCAGACATGCAACCGAGGTCACTGTTTTAAGATGGTAACAATCTGACGTTAGTCCTCGGTTGGATTTCAAACTTTTAACTGGAGTGTGTATTTTGTGTTTAATATTGAGCTTTACATTCGCGATCTAACAAAATGAGTATCGACAGCTGTCACGTCGCCCTCTCTTGGCGAAAGTTAGTCTTCTGTACAGACTTGATGGGTGTCCTGTGGAATGCATGATAGTACGAATGCTCAAGCATGCGTAGGAGACTAGGCGAAACCAAACCAATGATTATTGGCGATCTGTCAGACAGTAGGCTGATATTTTCATGTAAGTACCGATTAAAACTATATTCTTGTAGGAAAGTCATCTTATTTTGTTAATCCATCCTTTCTGTGCGTTTGTTTAACTAGTAAACCATACGATATGTACGTTTATTTAGTTAGTTTAGTGTATTCCAGCTCACCGAAATCACTCGACAGGTCAGTGGTATAGAATTCAACAGGCATGACAGGCCAAAATCAAAATTGATCCCACACGGTCATTTCAGTCAGCTCATTTTGCGATTGCCGATTTTCTCTTGTTTATGAATAGGACAGCCTGGAACTACCATTTTAGGACACATTCAAAGTGAAAATCCTCCCTAAAAACGTAAAAATACAAAGTAAAAAACCCGATTTTTCCTTCTTTTTTTTTTTTTTGAAAAGCGAGATTAGCGTGAAAGTGGCGAGAAAAGCGTAATCACGCTTTTTGCCGGGCCTTAGCTTAAATTAGGTATCTGATTAATAATTGAACAACCATGCATGTGCAGCGTACATGCACAAAACAATTACGCGCTCCGTTATAACAACAACGCTCGGTGATCCGAAAAAGTATAGTCACAGTGCAAACCCATGCCATGTTCGTTCAATTATTTAGAATTACTTACTGCTATCTGAAACAAGCCTCGAATTAATTTAAGGCTAAGCGGGAGCCATTTATACCCCGGTTCCACAAATTTGGCTCCAGGTGTTTTAAATTTTACCATTTCAATTACATGACTGGGACTGGGAGCTTGCTATTTGGTAAACAAGGGCCAAAATGGCTCCCGGTCCTCGTTTCCTTAATAATCCTTTATCATTTTTGAGACCATCACGCAGCACTGTTCGAAATAAAGCTCGTAACGCGATCGCATAATTTATTACACCGTTGCTATGGACGGATGAATTACGCGCCGTACGCAATGCCATGCACAACAATTTACGTGTCTCAAGTCAAAAACTTTTACAGGAACGATAGGTGCCCACGGATTGACTAATGGAAGTGAGTATCAGCCCTTGAATTAACCGACGGTGCCCTTCCCTATTGCCATGCTGCCCCCCCCCCCCAAATATGCATTCCACCGACGGCAGTCATTGCCGTACCGCCTCAAACTTGCCGTCGCCGTCGGTGCCCTTTGACAGTCCTGAAGACTAAGATTGTTACTTTTCCCAACTGAATGCTAGTTTTTGTCACGATTTTTTTAGCATTTACCACTTGGTCATTGCGATTTTTTCCCCAAATCTCCAAAGAATTGTCGTTGTGTTCTCAGATTTTTTCGATGTGGACGCTGCCATTTCAATAGCACTGTAATCAAAGGCCACCTGTCCAAACACGCCTTTAGTTCTTGACGACTGGGCAGGTATCTTGAACTTCGCACTGTATTACGATATTTCAATCGGCGAATGTTTTGGAATTGGGAGATTCCCTCTGTTATTCTACGCCCGTGAGCCCAGTGTGGCTAAGCCAATGTCGCTAAAATCCCCGCGAAAATCGTCACTCGTCAGCCAATCAGATGCATGAAAATTACGATGTCATCATGAATGATGTCGTCCGTCAATAATCGAGGGATTCCTCGCTGACGCTGATATGAAATAAAAAAGCCGCTGCTGGGTTTCTTAAAACTACTTTTCCCCTGAAAATAAAAATAACACTTTCACGGCTTACGAATGGGTGCAAGTCGAAATAGGAAGAAATGTGGAAGATCAATAAATCCTGAATTTAAATAGACGTATAAAAGAAGTAAATATAAAAAATAGAAATAAAATATTTTCATACCAGACTCACTCAACGTGATTGGGGTCTCTAAATTTCCCACAAGTGTTTACTTAGTACGAGAATTATTATTTTTATAATCTGTGTGTGTGTTATCATTCCCTACATTAGATTTACGAAATTGCCGTAGTGCCCTTTTTTGATTTTCAAAATTGCCATAGTGCCCTTTTGAAATAAAGAAATTGCCGCAGTGCCCTGCCTTTTCATGAAAAATCACCGGCAGTTTTCAAAATGCCCCTAAAAAGTTGCCGTGCCCCTTCAAATCCTTAATTCAAGGGCTGGTCCCAGCACTATCAGCAACACATGTGAGTTCCCCCGATTCAGATTTAATTCCGATTCACCCCAAAATCTTCCAATCCTCCGATCTTGGATCGGCCATCATTAACAGAGATCACAGGGTGACAGGCGCCCTCAATTTTCATAAAATCCGAGAATTTTGGTAATGGTATTAGATGTATGAACTTAAAGGGACACTCAGCGATGTCAAAGCCAAATAATTTTCGTTATCCGCTTTTAAGTTGAAGATAAACATGAATAAAAACCTTCCAGTGAATTTCACTTTTAAAACCAAGCAATACTCGTATACAGGCCTCAAATTACACGGAGGCCATTGCCGCCGTGCCCTGCTAATTGGCTGTGATGCCCTCGGCAATGAAAAATAATCAAGGCCACAATGGCCATGCCCTATTTTCCCAGTTGTCCGCTGTTATTGTCAAATAAACATTGAACATCTCAATCGCAATTGAGATCCAATGAAATATGTAGACCTACTTGGAACATATCAACATTTTAAAAGAATCAAAGATATGTTTCAGTTCACCCAGTTTATGTTTTTGTTATGGCCTTGGTGCCCCAACACATGGCCTCAGTGCCCCTCAAAATGAGATACTGTCGAGGCCAAAGTGGCAGTGCCCTAAAAACCACAAAATTTGAGGCCTGCTCGTATAATATCGTGGAATTCTCATGAGTTTATTTATTTAACCCATTTACAATCACTACAATGAATCATGCTGCCTTTATACTGTGATTGTCAGCACGTTCGTACCTCGAGGGTTGGCTGATTATCCGTTGAAAAAATATCGTAGACGATACTTTTTCAAAGAATTCAATGCTGTTTTGTGATAAAACGGGGGCATATTTTCTCTATTCCTTTCAGGGTTAAGTTCATACATCTAATACCATTACAAAATTGAGGGCGCTGTCCGTGCTATGATCGCTGAGTGTCCCTTTAATTAAAAAAATCTATGAAGATGGTACTTAAATTTGTTCTACTATCTATTCTATGTTGAAGTAGGTGTTACCACATTCTATGTAGATATGAATAGGACGTTTGGAATAAACACTCCCTTATTAATTGTCCAAATATGCTAAATCAATTTTGTTACGGACGTTACGAATATTCCCTTTTGGCATGGAATTGACCTTTTGCAGCTCAAAGTTTGGATACCCCTCCTCCATTTTAGATATGTTTCCATTTTTAGTTCATTTTCCTCTTCCCCACCTCCTTCTCCTGCTTCTTCTATCTCAGCTTCTTCAAATTCTCCTTTACCTTCTTCATCTTCTCCTTCATTTTCCCCTTCTTATCCACATCAATCTATTTCTCTTTCTCCTTCCCTTTCCTCGCTTTCCTCTCCTTTTCCTTCCTCTCCTCCCTCCCTCTTTTCTCCTCCATCTGTTACACCTCCATCTTCTGTTCCTTCTCCAACTTCAGTCTCCTATGCCTCCCAATTCTAACACCCCGCTGCAATTGGGAAAAATGTAAATTGACATTTTACACACCCAGTTTTTTCTTTTACACACCCAGTTGCCCAAATCCTGCCTAAACCCCTGCTGGCAAGTTCAGTAATGAACTCCAGGACCACTCGTGTGAGTATCGGAATTGCGATTTGTTTTTGTTTTGTTTTTTTGAGTTTAGAATGTTATTGTTAAATTGTTAAAAGATAACCCTCATGTGACATATTTTCATAGTTTACAGGTCCAAGCGAATTGTATTGTTGGACAGATATATTTGAGTAGACCACTTAAATGTCAACCTTTACCATAAATGTGATCCAAATACTGTAATACAACAAACGGTTACATCTTGTCGGCCAAGTTTATTCTTAGATAATGGACAAAATAGTGTGCAAAATATAAAGAAAATAAAAGGAAATGCACACCAATATTTACCAATTTGGTATATCTTTGAAAAGTTTGTTTTAAAATCAAGATAACTTTTGTTATATTGAGTCACAAATATATGTACATGTAGCATACTTTGTCTCACATACTGTGTCTCACCTCCAGAACAACTGTGACGTCAGCGCGTCGCTTGTTATCGCACGTGCAACTTGTTTGTTTTCTCACACGTTAAAAAGGAACAACGGGATTGACGCATAAAGGATGCATCTTGTAGCGTGTATCCTTGGGCGCGCTCAGTGACGTCACGGTCGTTCTCGGGATGAGACAAAGTATAGGTCAGGTATCCGCAAATAGTGGCCCGCGGCGTCATCTGAAGTGGCGCGTGAGAAGGAAAAAAAATCATTTTTTATTTTTATTTTTCAAAGAGACAGGAGTAACAACAGAGACATGATTTCAATATAGATGATTTATTTATTATTATAGTCTAATTAATATTGGTTGGATTTTGTTGTCTAACCTTGATTTATTCAAATAAACTTGATATCGAGGTAATAGATGGTCTCTACAGGAAAATATTTAAGCTTGAAATACTGACAATAATGGCTTCATCAAATGGATCTCCATTTTCCAAAAATCGATAGCTTAATACTTAAGTAGTATATGATGACTTGGAAGCTATGCGCAACCCTCGGCACCATCAGACCATGGCAACGCTGATTTTTACCTGGAAGATACGGGCGTAGCGTGACAATGTGATCTCTCACGTATTTTTACGGCATTGCGATGTGAGTGCACAGTGAGCGTCTTATCAAAAATCAAAACATTCCATGTTGCACCAAAGGGCACGAAATCGCTACATGTGCTCTCCTGCGCCCGCCGCATTCGCACCAGACGCAGTGTGATGAATACGCAGCACACGGACCAGCTAAGTCACACGCGGTGTATCCTACACTGTTTGCTGATGCGCTAATAGTTCTGAAGTACTTTTGATTAACTAAAAATTATGTTTTCGTAAAAATATCTATAGACAATAATCGTGCAGTAACCCCATATTTTTATTTCATCATTTTGATAGCACATGTGTTGTTGTATTGTTGATGTGCAACTTTTATTAAATATTCAGCAAAATTTAACCGTTAGTTTTCTTTAAAAATTGATGAATATACTCTGCCAGAAAATGCATTTATCATAGGGTTGTGTACTTTATTTGGTCGAAAATAGCCAAAAATAGTCATTGTTTATAAATGTTTGATCATTAATCTCGTAAATTTCTGGGCAATTTCAACCGTTAGTTTTATCATGTCCTAAACTCTTTAAATTGTGAATGCCTGGTGTAGGTAATGGTAGGGTCTGCATTTTTTGTTGTTGCATGGGATGGGTGAGACTGAATGTTGATCTCAAATTACTTTTTATAGTGAAAATAGCTTGGACCTGTTAATAATTGTTAACCCTAACTCATTCTTAAAGTTATAGAATACACTTGCGCGGAGGCAATAATACGCACTCGAGTGTGATTACGTCATCAAACTAAGTTATTTATAAATAAGCACAAGGGTGGCTTGGCATAGCGGGTCAAGGTGTTTGAGTGCGAGAGGTCCCAGGTTCAAATTTGAACCCGAGGGAACCACTGAGTTTGCATACCCATGTTGGAGGTGGGGGGGGGGGGGGGGGGGGGGGGTAGGGTTAATAAAACCATTTTCGGTATGTTTTCTTCTATTTTTTTTCATGGCCTATGGCATAATAGGCCTTTGTTTTCATACTCATCAAGTTGTGTAGTTGAGATACACCAAAGTTGCACAAAAAAAAGTTACGGTTACATCAACACTTTTTGTTGTTATAATGTTATTTTTCAACTAACCCCCTCAAATGTTCCAACTAACCTCAGGGCCTGTTTAACATTTTGGTTTTTGCCCAAAATGTCACTAAGTCCTGAACAAAATATGTTATATGATAAATAGATGAAGTTAAAGCATAGACATTCTCCTCAAATGTCTATGGTTAAGGGAGGGTGGGGATTGAGGAAGGAGAAGTGAAGTTGAGGCTGCACTACTCAGGCTGGTTGGAATGAGTGTCTTTGGAGCATTGGGATTTATTTTTATTACTTAGCAACGGTATCCAATTGGCTATTAGTTGGCTATTGTCTGAAAATAGGCTTCATTATAAATGTGAATTGTGAATCAAACGTCATATTTTTATAGGGGACAACTGTTTTCCTTTCCAACGACATGTCATTCATTGAAATTGGTTAATTTTGAGCGAAGATACGGCGCTGTGAATGTGGTTAGGTCACTTTTACATTTGTGATGGTCCTGATCATCATGATTGGTTTTGCCTTATGCTTGGCATTGACTTTATACAGAGTGAACACCAAGGATGATGATTGGGATACAGCACATTTGCCATTCAAATTTTGACTTCCCCCAATTTACGGAGCTGTTAGCGGGCTATCGTACAAGCACTTGTCACAAATGAGGTATCATTTTAAAGCTTAACCCCTCAGCTTTCCGACAACAGTTAAATCGATACAGAATCTTTGAAATACGGGCGAATGGAATTCAGTTTCAAACTTTAGAGGAGAGGAATTTTGAACACTGAAAATGTTGTAAAGTGTCAAATTTGATTTGTGACCTAACTAACTACATTCACAGCGCATCTTTGTTCAGATGAAACCGATTGCAATGAATGACATGTCGTTGGAAAGGAAAACACTTTGGCTTTTTAATAATATGACACTTGATACACAGAATTAAGCATATTTCCAGATGATACCCATCTAACACGAATTTCCAAACTTTTTTGAGGAGTTTATGATGTTTGCATCCTTTCGATGTGACCATGCAAATGTCCTCTTTTTAATTTCAAACCGTTTTCACCTATTATACACCAATTTCACATGTTAATATGCTTTTTGCAAACATATCATGCTTTCTCATTGAAATTAGGCCTAATGAGTGACTCTGGGGGAATGAAGCAAAGGTGAGTCATTAGGCCAGGCCTCAAATTTGTTATTTTTAGGGCACAGCCTCTTTGGCCTCTTCAATATCTCATTTTGAGGGGCACCGAGGCCATGTGAAGGGTTCGCCGAGATAAAACATAAACAAGGTGAAAGTGTTCTGTATCTTCGATTCTTCTGTATTGTTTTATTACAGAACTTTGAATTTTAATACAATGTTGACATTTTTATAGTAGGCCTACGTATTTCATTAAATCTTTGATTAAATCATTGGATCTCAATTGGGACCTGCAGGCCTCAAAATAAGAAAAAAAATCAAAGGATCCCCTGTACCCTTACCATTGGAATTTCAAGTGTCCTCATTAATTTCCAAGGGTCTGGACTTTTTCCCCAAATTACAATCAATTTCACAATCGCAGTATTTCAAACAAGTAAAAGAACATCAGTTTTATAATACATAGTGTCAGTCAGTGTTTTTCTACTGTATCTTTTTTTTTATTAACATTCCTTTCATAAGTTCACTTTAAAGGGAATCTCAGTGATGTCAAAGCCAAATAATTTTCTTTGAATTCACTTGTAAATTGATGATAAAATAAATAAAAGCCTTGCTGTGAATTTCACAGTTTAAAACCAAGCAATCCCATGAAATAATCAAGGTTTTGTACCATGCAAACTGGGCTATACAATACATGAGCAATATGAGCTGCTAAATATCACCAGATGGGGGTCAAGGTCAATGGTCATTTCTAAAGGTATGTGCATTGAAAGAGTACCATAGCATTGCAAAATATTTATACAAACAGTATAATACAATGAATCATGTTGTCTTGTTGTGATTGCCAGTTATACGTTCAACTCTATGGTTGACTTCTAATGTAAGTACAATCTTTAAGTACTATATTTTATTACAATTGGAAGATAATCCTGTTTTTTGACTAAACGGGGACATATTTTCCTTATTCCTTTCAGGGTTAAGTTCACACATAAAACCATTACCAACATGCAAACATCTTGGATTGTATGAAAATTGAGTGAGCTGGTACGGCTTTGATCTCTGAGTATCCCTTTAAAATATGACACTTAAAACCCAATTTGGCAAGTTTATTTCCTGAGAGTTCATTCACCCAATCATACTAATACTATAGAGGCAGACCAAAGTTGATATCCCAGTGAGTGGGCTACTTATGAGTAGACAATTTTGGTATTACCATGGTCTTACTATTTGAGTTTAACAGGTTTATGTTTTTTTTTCTTCACCTCGTCAAATATTCACACCTTGTTGTATACATTTCTCTTGAAGATTTAAACTTAAAACTGAAAGTGAAATTTAAACCCCTTTTATTCTAATAGACTTTGGGTCAGGAAATGTGTGGATATTCAATTTTTCTCTCCAGTGGGGAAAATAGGGCTAGGCCATTTTGGCCTTGATTATTTTTCTTTTGCTGAGGGCATCACGGCCAATTAGCAGGGCACTGTGTGTAATTTGAGGCCTGCATTAGGCCTAATTTTATTTTGTTTTGTATTACTCGTAAAATCATTACTACTAGCAATTCCCCTCTTAACAAATGTTGAAGAGATTAATTATGTAAATCATTACCAAAGCGGTTTAGGGACGCACCATTAGATATCCAGGGGGGGGGGGGCATGGAAGTTGGGTATGAGAATTATTATTTTTTGCTGCCTTTGGCAGCAAAGGTTTTTTTTCTTCTCGTATGTAAGAGGGCAAGTTGTTTTTTTCCGTCTAACTGAAGGGGATAGTATCTCTCTTGGAGTTGGTGACATTTTTTTTTTTTTCCTGTTGGGGTTGGCGATATTTTTTTTTTTACGCTCGGAGTAGGCGAAGTTTTTTCTTCTTCAGAAATCTTCCATGCACTCCCCCCTGGATATCTTCTGGTGCGCCCCTTAGGGTCAAGTTGTTCTTTTTCTAACTCAAGAACTTAGGATGTATAATCCTGACTTCCCGAGTGGTACACCATAGCCTCATTAAGATAAACATGTGATGTCTGTTGTCTTACTTCAAACAAAGTCAGGATATTGCTGGAAATGCGTGGCTTGTGTTACTGTAAACAAAGTCTGGATATTGTGACACATTACGACTTCTGCGTAAAGTCAGGAAGTTGGGAACTCGGGATATTTTGTTAAATCCCGACTTCCCATGTTTTGTTCAAATGCTAAAAGTCACAAATTTTGACAAATTTCATGAGTTTTGTTTTTGCTCATCTTATTCTTTGTATTTCTTTATTTTATTTTACTAATTCTTTATTTTGAATTGATAAACTCGGGAAGTCAGAATTATACCTCCACTGTCCAATCACACGGTCTCAATAAACAGTGCCGCCTATAATGACGATGTCATGGTATGGATCAAGAGATGGCGCTATATATACATTGAAAGAAAGTCAATTCAAAATGGAGTCTCGTATTTTTTCGCTTATTTCAAGCCTTGCGACCTGCACTCAAAAAATGGACGGGGTAACATTGAAATCCTGGCTAAGACACTGAATAGAAGAAATCTGTAAATGTTTGTACCATTCGAATGATAGCTAACTTTTATTCAATTTACTGCTTTATTGTACATAGAGAACAAGAAAAAGAAATGGAGATGAGGACTCTAAGGAGTTTCACCACCTGCTTGGGGGCGAGGACCCACCGGGGTTTGAATCAGGATTCGTTTCTGATGATATTGGTAAGCACTGTCCCGTTTGAAATTTGTATGCAATCTGCTTAGGCAAAAAATATTCTTCTGACAATCTGAGGTCGTCTGACAAGTATGTCTTCGTGTTCCCAAATGCAAGTCCTGCTCCTCTTTTTTATGGAACTCACTTCAACAAGAGGACATAACATTTCTCCAATGTAATTTGTAAATATCTTTAATTTAAGAGACGCTTGAAGACGCATCTTTTCTGAATTGCATATATTCAGAGCACCACTTGTATCGTGGGTATTTAGTAAGACGCTTTATAGGTTTTCATACTATTATTAGTAGTAGAAGTAAAAGTGGATTTTAAGACGATGGAAAACAATAGTGTTTATTGATTCGATTTTGACGTTAAGGCAAATTTGTCTTTTGTCACTTTGACAAAAGTAAGAACAGAAATTCCCCTTATTCCACTATTAATATGATTATTAGTATTATCAGTATTATTAGGATTATTATAAATACTCGTACCAACTTCCAATGTCAGTGCCCCTGCCCAACCCCTTTTGACTTGATGCCCCTGTAATAGGCTGGTTGTTTCCCCTATCTTTAACATGGTTTGGTGCCCCTTTTTAATTGCCTTGAAATGGCTGCACTTGCCAAATCATATTTGAGTTGTGATACTGAATGTACTATTCTAAAGTGTCACATGCAAGGTATAATTTAGGTTTAAAATTATACCAAACCTCATCTTCTTTTAAACGTCCTTCAGGTCGCGAACGACCCCTGGTGACATCATGCACAAGTCTTTTCCATTCAGTTCTGTTTTGTGCAAGTTCCTTTAGATCTTCCAGACTTCTTCCTACACTGCTCGTTAGCTCATGGATCCATCTTACACGTTGTCTTCCTCTTCTTCATACACTTTTTGTTCTGCCAAGCATTAGGCTCTTGCCAATTCCCTCTTTACTTCTCATCACATGTCCGAAGTAGGTCATTTTTTTTCAGGACTAATGCCTCGAGGGATGAAGTAGGGTTAATGATAGCAATCACCTCTGTGTTGCGGACTATGGCAGTCCAAGGAATGCGCAGTACTCCCCTCCTGCACCAGAGCTCAAAGGCATTTATCCTACGCTTGTCGATCAGTTTAAGTGTCCAGGACTCAGCACCATACAGCATTCCCTTGACACATCATGATTTGTCATCACAGGCGATAGCATATTCATTGCAGCTCTGCCAAGTGAGAGTCTTCTTTGAAGTTCCTGCTCGCAGCCCCCCGTCCTTATGAATGGTAGAGCCCAAGAAGATGAAACTATAAAGATGAAACTGTAAACCAAACCTCATATATCATGGAATATTTAGAAGTTATTCTAACACAAATAAAACTAGAAAGGTCGAATGTGTCCTTGAAAGGACACAAAGTATGTTAGCCGAAGCGACCTTTTACCCTGGTTTATGAACATCCTATGTAAGTGATTCCACATACACTGACCATGGATGGTACTCCTGTTTTTTGTTGTTGTGCAAAACAATAACATTTTTAGTGTACTCGTGAAATAGGACATTTTGACCTTTAGTGACCTTTTCCTGACCCGAAACATGTGAATGACTTTTGTTCTTGTCTCATCAATCCACGTAAGATGCAACAAACCCCATCAAAATCGGACCTTGTTAAGAGTTTTTGCCCTGTAAACTGCAATGACCTGTGTGTGAGCTTTGACCCTTATCCCTGAACAGCCTAGGTGTAGCAAGGTTAAGTCATGGGCAATTCCACACCAAAAGATACAGCACACCAAAAAAATGAAATGTATGTAACAATAACAAATTTGGTGTCAAATGAAAGCTAAGGGTCTATATTTTCCAAAATTAACCTCAGAACTAATTTTCTTTAAGTTTTTGGTCAAAAAAAGGGAGATTTAATCAACAATTAACTTTTGAGCCAAAAACATGGTAAATAGTGACTGGATGTTTTGTAACATAATGCAGCAATAAATAGGTAGAAATGGTATAAAATTGCTGTCATGTGCAAGAATAGGTCATAAACAAATGAATCCATTGTCTTTTTTTTAATTTCACAGACTTTGTTACCCTTCAGCGACTTCCAATATTTCAGCCTTATTTTTGTCCTTCCGTTACCGAAAAAACAAATGTTTTTTATTTATTTTCCTAAATTGTAGGATGAATGTAACAAAAGTTATTATTCAAAGCAAGTTTAGGTTGGGCTTAAATTTGGCACTATTTCTGATATTTATATCCCTTAAGTTTTTTTGTTATAATCAATATAGTCTTGTCCTTCCGTTACCGTAATGGTAACGGAAGGACGGTAACGGAAGGACAAATTTTTACTTGGTCTGAATTTTATGCCTCTTGTGACATTTGAACAATTAATATACTTGCATACATGCATTCAGCATTGTATAGGTGTTGCTAAGTGAGGTGGATATACCTCCTTCAAGGGCTTATTGTTATTCTAATAAGCCCAAGGTAACGGGAAGGACATTCAGAGACATAAAACAACACTTCAAATGAGTACAACTTCAACATCTTATTAGTTACAACACCCAAATGTCACCATTTTATTACTATAAACACTACCTACAAAAAAAAATTTTTTAAAAATTTAGAAACACATTTCGTTTATGAAATATGAATATTAATTAGGTCGGTAACGGAAGGACGTCAAAATTGATCATTGGTTTTACACCTTGAGCAAAGACGAACAGTTTGGTATAAATTACAGTTCAATCTGAGCAACTTGATTTTGTTGGTTCCCTGTTAACATATTTGTGCGTTGTGATAGGTTAGGTTTTTTAAGGCATGGGCTGTTGTATAATTTTAATAAATTGTTTGATGCTTGAATTTCTAACATAATTTTCGGTACTGATTGACAGGATTGGGTGTGTTTGCGAGAAAGGATATCCAAGAAGGGGACTTTATCTTGGAGTACAAAGGGGAGAGGTTAAGCGGTAAAGATGCTGATGCCAGGGTATACGATGTTAGACACAGCTACCAATTTTTTTACACATATAAGAGGAAAGTCATGTGGTAAGTATTTAATTATTTTTTGAAATGGGAAACAGTGTAAAGATACTATTGGGTTGTATTTTTCTTTAAAGATTTTATATGTTGACATGAAAGCACAACCTGTGTTTAATAACAAAGCAACACTTACAGAGGACTCCCCAATTTGCGATTTATCCCCAAGATAATAGTTTTATTGCTAAGTACACCCAACTGAGGACTGTCCTCTGTTGCGTGTGTATATTGTCAGCTGTATAAAAGAATCTGCCTCATATAAATGTTGCCTGTCATGGATTGTGTAATGAGATAGTGTTAAATACACCTAACTGTGGACTGTCCTCTGTTGCATGTTTAAATTTGTCAGCTATGGAAAAGAGTACCTCATATAAATGTTGCCTGTCATGGATTGTGTATTGAGATAGTGTTAAGTACACCAAACTGAGGACTGTCCTCTGTTGCATGTGTATATTGTCAGCTATGGAAAAGAGTGCAGTGTATAAATGTTGCCTGTCATGGATTGTGTAATGAGATAGTGTTAAGTACACCAAACTGAGGACTGTCCTCTGTTGCATGTATATATTGTCAGCTATGGAAAAGAGTGCAGTGTATAAATGTTGCCTGTCATGGATTGTGTAATGAGATAGTGCTAAGTACACATAACTGAGGACTGTTCTCTGTTGCATGTTTAAATTGTCAGCTGTAGACAAGAGGATGCCCATATAAATGCTGCCTGTCATGGATTGTGTAATGCAATAGCGTATAGACACCTCAGAGGACAGTCCTCTATTGCATGTGTATTTTGTGATCTTGTGAAAAGATTCTGCCTTGAATGAATGTGTCCTACCATGGATTGAAAAATGCAATCATGTAAAGTACACTAAACTGAGGACTTTGCGATTTATCCCCAAGATAATAGTTTTATTGCGAAGTACACCCAACTGAGGAATGTCCTCTGTTGCGTGTGTATATTGTCAGCTGTGGAAAAGAGTGTGCCTCATATAAATGTTGCCTGTCATGGATTGTGTATTTAGATAGTGTTAAGTACACCTAACTGTGGACTGTCCTCTGTTGCATGTTAAATTGTCAGCGGTGGAAAATAGTATACTCATATAAATGTTGCCTGTCACGGATTGTGTATTGAGATAGTGTTCAATACACCTAACTGTGCTGTGGACTGTCCTCTGTTGCATGTTTAAATTGTCAGCTATGGAAAAGAGTACCTCATATAAATGTTGCCTGTCATGGATTGTGTAATGAGATAGTGTTCAGTACACCTAACTGTGAACTGTCCTCTGTTGCATGTTTAAATTGTCAGCTATGGAAAAGAGAACCTCATATAAATGTTGCCTGTCATGGATTGTGTAATGAGATAGTGTTCAGTACACCTAACTGTGAACTGTCCTCTGTTGCATGTTTAAATTGTAAGCTATGGAAAAGAGTACCTCATATAAATGTTGCCTGTCATGGATTGTGTATTTAGATTGTGCAAATTACTTTTTTTCTGACGGGGGCTATTTTTGAAGAAAAAAAGCCCCCGTCAGTAGCTTCACGGGGGCTTTTTTTTGGATCACGGGGGCTATTTATAATATACATGATAATACATTCTACTACCAACCTTTAAAAACATCTACAAATCAAACACAACATAGTTCATCATGCCAAATTCAAATTATATCATATTTCGATGTTTCACCCAGGGCTTTAGCTAAGGAACAAAATTTGCAAAGCAAAACTGCTATACAAGTTGCAATTTTGTATAGCAGTTTTAAGAAATTGTATAGCAGTATTTTTGTACCCAGGACTCGAAATTATTTTTTTCGAGTCCCGTTTCCTGTTTTATTAATTCACTTCAAAATTACCGAAATCGTGACCCCCATTTTTCGAGAAATTACAATGATAAGTTATGCACGTAAAAGGTGCCGGATTATGCACCACCAAGTCGTCTTGATCGATCGATTCGTGACAAATTATATTCGGAAAAACAAACCTTGAATAGCTCATTTTGCTGTAAGAATCAACACTTTTTATCAACCATTATGATAAAACTATCAAATAATACATACATGATATTTATTTTGTACGTTTTATGCATTGAAATTTGGAAACGGGATTTCCCCAATTTACTTCCGGGTTTGCCGCCATTGAGACTTGAGATTCCAGTGTGTGCGATTTTATTTTTTATTTTATTTGGAAAATAAAACATTATAAAATCAAACACGCGAATAAATAAAACTAAAAATATCATTTTTCAATAACTTAGATACAAAATACATCATACTATTTTATTTCACGAATAAAAGAGAAATAAAAGAGGGGAAATATTTTAATATTGTTGAGGGATTACCCGTTTTTCTTGGAAGGGGTTTTCCCAAAATTTGTCGATACAACGCAATGTTGACATCCACGTGTGGTGGGTCTCTTGTATTGCTTCAATTATGCATACCCCTCCGGGGCAATACTCGTCAGGAAAGGATTTCCTATTGTAAACAAACATGGCAGCGCATATCATCATGCCGTTGTTTCGTGATGTTCATTGCTTGATTGTGAAACCGTGTTTATCAAATAAAATATATGAATGACCAGGTTAGATGACGGGGGCGATTTAGTTGCTTTTGAGTTATTTTTTTTCGCCCTGGTGAGGCTGTTTTCGGGGGCGACTTGAGAGAATTTGCGGGCGAATCGCCCATCGCCCCCGTTTAATTTGAGGCTTGCTAACTGTGGACTGTCCTCTGTTGCATGTTAAATTGTCAGCGGTGGAAAATAGTATACTCATATAAATGTTGCCTGTCACGGATTGTGTATTGAGATAGTGTTCAGTACACCTAACTGAGGACTGTCCTCTGTTGCATGTTAAATTGTCAGCTATGGAAAAGAGTACCTCATAAATGTTGCCTGTCATGGATTGTGTGTATAGTGTTCAGTACACCTAACTGAGGACTGTCCTCTGTTGCATGTTGAATTGTCAGCTATGAAAAAGAGTACCTCATATAAATGTTGCCTGTCATGGATTGTGTATTTAGATAGTGTTCCTTACACCTAACTGAGGACTGTCCTCTGTTGCATGTTTAAATTGTCAGCTATGGAAAAGAGTGCAGTGTATAAATGTTGCCTGTCATGGATTGTGTATTTAGATAGTGTTAAGTACACCTAACTGAGGACTGTCCTCTGTTGCATGTTAAATTGTCAGCAGTGGAAAATAGTATCCTCAAATAAATGTTGCCTGTCACGGATTGTGTAAATGAGATTGTGTTAAGTACACCTAACTGTGAACTGTCCTCTGTTACATGTTAAATTGTCAGCTATGGAAAAGAGTACCTCATATAAATGTTGCCTGTCATGGATTGTGTATTTAGATAGTGTTCAGTACACCTAACTGAGGACTGTCCTCTGTTGCATGTTAAATTGTCAGCTATGAAAAATAGTATACTCATATAAATGTTGCCTGTCATGGATTTTGTATTTAGATTGTGTGAAGTACACCTAACTGGGAACTGTCCTCTGTTGCATGTTAAATTGTCAGCTATGGAAAAGAGTACCTCATTTAAATGTTGCCTGTCATGGATTGTGTATTTAGATTGTGTTAAGTACACCTAACTGTGGACTCTCCTCTGTTGCATGTTAAATTGTCAGCTACGGAAAATAGTATACTCATATAAATGTTGCCTGTCATGGATTGTGTATTGAGATAGTGTTCAGTACACCTAACTGTGGACTGTCCTCTGTTGCATGTGTATATAGTCAGCTGTGGAAAAGAGTCTGCCTCATATAAATGTTGCCTGTCATGGATTGTGTATTGAGATAGTGTTCAGTACACTTACCTGAGGACTGTCCTCTGTTGCATGTTTAAATTGTCAGCTATGGAAAAGAGTACCTCATATAAATGTTGCCTGTCATGGATTGTGTAATAAGATAGTGTTAAGTACACCTAACTGTGAACTGTCCTCTGTTGCATGTTAAATTGTCAGCTACGGAAAAGAGTACCTCATATAAATGTTGCCTGTCATGGATTGTGTATTGAGATAGTGTTTAGTACACCTAACTGTGAACTGTCCTCTGTTGCATGTTAAATTGTCAGCGGTGGAAAAAAGTATGCTCATCATATAAATGTTGCCTGTCATGGATTGTGTATTGAGATAAGTGTTTGTACACCTAACTGAGGACTGTCCTCTGTTGCATGTTAAAATTGTCAGCTGTGGAAAAGAGTGCAGTGTATAAATGTTACGGGTCATTCCATGTTAAATCAACCAGGGGTCCTCAGGTGACCCCCTCAGATTTCATTCAAATTTGGTTAGAATGATGATATGCAGCTCAAATGAATATTTATGCAAAATATATAAATCATACTCCATGTCGTTTTTGAGATATGGCCGTTTGAAATTTGCTGGACCATTACGCCATTTTACGCCATTTTACATGCTCACGAGTCGCAAAAGTGACATTTTGAATTATTTCGGATTTCAGAATGCCACATTTTGGATGTTTTGCCAAATTCAATGAATCTGCAGTCAGATTTAATGTATCATCTTTACAGAGCCCCAAAGTAGGCCCCAGCCAGAAAAATCCTTGAAATGGCCCAACCTTTGTGACCCCGAATGACCCCGCGATCAGTTAAAATAATTTTTGATACTTTTATCAGTCTAACATATCATAGGCTCATAGCTACATGTACACAAAATTTCAGCTCTGTTACTCGACTCCTTCGAGGCGATGGAAAGGGTCATTTTTGCATTGACTTTCCTATGGCGATAAAAAAAAATGAGTATAACCAAGTGAATCTAAAAGATCTTAACTTGTTACATTTTTTTAAATGTTGAGTAACAAAGCTGAAATTGTGTGTGCAAGTAGCTATGATACTTATGTTTGACTGGTGAGAGTATGACAAATTATTTCAAGTGGTCGCGGGGTCACAAAGATGGGGCCATTTTGAAGATTTTTGTGGCTGGGGCCTACTTTGGGACGCTGTAATTCTGATTTAAACCTTTTGATGGGATTATAATTACCTCTGAATAGAAACCTGTGACCACAGATTATGTCTAGAGGGAATATGGGCCCCATGTGACCCCATATGTTCATACAGGGTGACCCCAAAAATTGCAACAAAAAAATAATCGCTGATTCTGAACCCTAATTTTGGCAGCCATAACTTAAAATCCAAAGATGATACATTAAATCAAGATGCAGTTTCATCAAATTTGGCCAAAAGTAGGTCAGAATACCAAGTGTTAGCTTTTTAACTGGCCCACAGACTAAAATATGGCATTCTGACATCTGAAAATATCAAAAATGTCACTTTTCGCGACTCGTGAGTGCGTTAAATGACGAAGTCCAGCAAATTTTAGAAGGCCATATCTCGAAAACTACATGGAGGGAGCATGATTTTTAGCTTCATCTGAAGCTTTTCTAATCCTATGATTTTAGTGAACAAAGGCCTAACCTCACCTGAAAAAGCATACAATATACTTAAGAGTCTTTTGGAATATAGGAATCATAACTTTGCTAAGCTTAATTTGGTTGCAGGTACCATGACTCCACTTTCAATTTTTTGCTTTAAAAGGTAGTTTGATATAACACTTTGATACACCAATACCATTTTTCCATATATTTGTACAAACAAAAAAAATGGGCTGAAAGATGAGGATTTAGTAAAAATGCTAACCGCAAGTACTTTTTTGGCCAACCGGAAGTAGTAAAATCATCTCAAAAACCTTTAAAAATGATATCAAATATCTCTTTAAAAAGTTGTGATTGCAATGCAGTAATGTCTGACACTGTCTGAGGCATACAGCAGTATAGTGCCCTCTATAGTTGATGACTGGTTAGTGTTAACAACATGACTCCTTCCATGATTGCATCTTGATCGATTGTCAAAAGTTTGTCAACATTTTTGAAAGAGAATAGTTGCTCCAATGCCTATGGGAAAAAGGGAACTGTTGTAAGGGTACTTCAGCTTGGGAAAAGGCTCAAAATACAGACGAATTAGTACTGTAGATTCTGTTGTTATACCGGACAGAACACAGTGGACATTCACACTGGACAGTCAGTGTTGACCTGCACAATGACTGGAGTGACCTGGATACAGTGGCTTTTATTCGTTAGAAAACAGACTATAAAGTGTGAAAAAATACTTGAACTATGGCAAATTAACAATATAAATAATTGTGAATGTTATTTTATGCATTCTTATGTTAGAATAAGTATTTTATGCCTTTTAAATATTAAACTTGAATTGCTGCTAATTGCCCAATATTTCACACTTTGTTAGTATTTTCAGCCATTTTGTACTAATTGGCCGTTTTCTCAAAAATTGATATTATTGGACAAAAATGCTAAAAACTCAATGTAATCATCAGATTTGAATGAAATTTGGCAGATAAATTGGTCTTAACATGCCTAACAATCCTATGATGGCTTTTTTATTATATATACCCCACAGCTCAAGTTATGACCAAGAATTTGGTTTTCATCTGAATTTTCCCCAAAAATCATTTTTTTAACTTTCCATTAGAATTTAAAAAAAGCTATCATAGGATTGTCTAGACTATATTGTAGTATATTGCAAAAGAGAAAACTCAAATAGACCTTACTAGTTTTAAGTAGATAGATTTTGAAAAATTGGTTTCAAAAATCATGATTTTTGACTGTTTGTGGGAAAATATTCATAATTTGCATTATTTCAAGGTCAAAAGGTCAAGGTCAAATTTAATATTTTTGGATGCGCAATAAAATAAGCTTTCTAGAAACATTTACTTTGTCAGGGGTATCTTGGAAAGCTTTCCAGTTACATTAAATAATATAATGACCCAAAATTTTGCGTTTTAGGTAATATTTTTACAGCTATTGTGGCTTAGAAACGATGATTAGCTACGATTTGTTCATGCTATTATGGCACAGTTAATTCACTGTGTCGGGACTACTATCAATATGATATGTAGCCCAAACAATATACAATTGATACACCATAATAATTTAACAACATTTCTGGGATGTTTACTTAGGTAAATTAGGTTAGATAATTCTTTTTAGAGGGTGAGCTAGACTGGTTTATGCTTTGAATAGCATCACTTGGAGAGGAAAGAGGGATTAATCTCCCATGGGGTAGCAACAAAAAAAAAAACACTTCACAGTATTGCCATTTTGATAATCTCTCTGCTAGGTCATCCTTTGTAAATAGGCCCACTGTTTGATCAGTTTAATTGCAGGGTCATTCCATGCCAACTCACCAAATGGTGGCTGCAGACCCCCCTTAGATCTTGTTCAAATTTGGTATGCTGACAGATCTTAGTGAGATATGAAAATCCTGACATTTTTAGCTTCCTACTCCTCATGGTTTTCGCGCAGCGCTAATTTGAAATTTAGGGGGGGGGGGGGTCACCTAGAAATTGTATATGATCGCGTCTTAAAGGTAGATGACCCGATCACATTTCCGATTTCCAACTTGAAGTTTTCTATTCTACATGAAAGGTCATCCTTAAAAAAGTCGTGTTCCAAAGTTTGAGTTGCATAGCTCTAATGGTTCTTATTTTAGACGCACAAGATGCTGTGAACTGTACCCATTGAGTTGTACACAAACTATATCGGTGGTATACCACCATTCGCGGTAATTCGACGTTATTTCATTGATTTCTCCGTAATTATACCGATTTAGACCGTCAAATTTCAGTATGATGATGAGAAAAATACGAGCTTTCATATGATATGAAAATCTCCGTATGTTTGAAATAATTCTGTGTTACGAAAATGTGATCGGGTCATCTACCTTTAAATCATTTTCAAAGTAAGCATGTCACATGAAGTACTGGCACATGGCAAGATGGTTGGTCAGCATTTATCGCCCCGCCAAAGGGCGTTTGTTGTGATGAGGTACGCCGAAACTGGTCACAATATGGTTCAAGTCAAAAAGTAACTAGTACTGATTGTTTTCTTGCCTGTACTGTGATCACCCATTTTGACCAAACTTGGATGGAAGTGTCCTTTGTCTATTATTACATAATCACTCATATCTTGGTAATTACTGAACCGAATTACTTGTAGTTTTGGCCAGAATTTTGCTTTTTAATTCCGTTTAGATTTTTTAATTTGGATATTTATTTCCGAAGTTACAATCACTTAAGGGAGCGGTCTAATTTTTTTGAGACACCCTGTATGGATAACATTCAGTTGAAAATATGATAAATGATGAGTTTCCTTCTCACCTCCCAGAATTCAAAGGGGTGGAAATTTATGATTAGTTTAATTCAAAGGTGTAAATGCATATCATTTTGGTTAAGCCTACAATAGATAGAGTATATAAATCATATCTGGGTTGCAAAATTAAATTTCTGAACATTCTGAAATACACCCAACAAAAAAATTAACAATTTTATCATGACTTGGAGTGAATTTTGTTTGTCACTGCTTGGTTAGATTGAATTTGTTGGTAATTTTGATACTGCTTATCGATTTGGTCCCAGACGGTGTCAAGTTTTTTCATTATTTGGAAGTGTAAAAAAATACTAACCTACACAAAGTATGACATTATTGTTAGCTGAAGAGACCATTGACCCTTGTTTAAGGGCCAACAACTTGAAAATAAATCATTGTATCGTTTTGTAATCAACATGAGTTTTTTAGATAAATTTCGTAGCTACAATTTGACATTAGGTCAATTCCACCGTTAGGCCAAAAAAAAAAAAAAAATTATGTTGTCCTCCACACCTCCAGCCCAGCAGGTTGCGGGCGGGCAGATTTTTTTAATTTTTTTTTTAAATTTTCCAACCGGAAGTGTAACTAAAAATCATATAGGATAAGAAACTTGTGTTAAAGGTTATTTAGGGAATTCTGAACTTTTGGATGATGCTAGGACCATTCCTGACTTGTTAAGAACCTTGGTGTTATGTTTGACAGTGGTTTGACAATGGCAGCTCAAGTTGCAAATGTCACTAAGTCTGCCAATTTCCAACTAGTGACTATTGGTAGAGCCTGGAAATTGTTGACAACGGACTCAACCAAACTTGCTGTTCACACCTAGGTCACATCAAGACGGGACTATTGTAACAGCTTGTTAGCAGGTATTAGCAAAAAAAGCTCCTCAAAAGACTCCAGAACATTCAACGCACCTCAGCTAGATTGATCACCAGAAAGAGAAAGTATGACCCAATTTCTGACGAAATTCGGAGCATAGAATTAACTTAAAAATCATGGTTCTTACATACAAGTGCCTCCATAATCAGGCTCCTGAATATCTTTCCACCATGCTCCATGTTCTGACAGTTCGTAGGCCTCTACGTTTCTCTTCTGCACCAATACTCTTTGAACCAAAAAATCACTACTACATTTGCAGACCGTGCCTTTTCTTGCTATGCAACTCGTCAGTGAAATCGGTTGCCGAAACATGTCAGAACTGCGAACTCTCTTATGATTTTTAAAAGACTCTTGAAATCACATTTGTTCAATGTAGCCTATGGACTGTAGATTTATTTGGTTGAGTTTAAGCGCCTTAGTACAATTGTTTGGTTTTAGGCACTATATTAAGTGTCAGTTGTATTGTATTGTATTGTATTTAAAAAAATAAGTTAAAAAAATACCATTTTATATAAAAATAGGTCAAAGTTGTAATCTGTGTTCAACGTTTAAACTTTGAAAGATATATAATTTATGTTTTTCAATACGTACATCCTTCAAATATTATTATGTGAACACACATGTTTGGGTGACCTATTAGTATTTGGATATAAAATTGTAATTTGTTTGCAAATTTGAAGACAGAAAAAAAATCTTGAATGGTCCTAGCATTGCCCAAAGGTCCACAATTCCCAAAAAATCTTATAACAGAATGTTAAAAAAAAAAAAATTAAAAAAGATTTTAAATTAAAAAAAAAAAAAGAAAAAAGAAAAAAAAAATGGCTCTGTGAATTTTGCTGGTGATCCAAATTTCACATACAAATTGAGGGCTCACTTTTCACCAACCGCCCACATCCACCAACTGCTCACGTCACAGAGCCTATTAACTTTCGATTGTTTCAGAACTTCGCATCAAGCACTCTAGTGACGAGGTTGTAGAATTAATTTCCTCCAACTCATTAATATTCATGACTTTCTAAAATGAAATACCGGATGTGTACACACACAGACCTATACGCTCAAAGCATCTTAGCCAGATACTGGCCAGTTTGTTGGGCGTAATTATTTGTATTGTGAGTGCTTTCAAATAACTTCATAGTTTATTTGGGTTACATGTGTAGGTAGAGGAAGACGAGAGAGTCCCACTACATGTAGGTGTCTGGCGATAGTAGATCAAACATGTTCAAAATAATCGGTATGAAACTGGATCAACATATCATAACGACTACGGCCGGGCCGTAACTTAAATTCTTCCTTCTGAAGCCCTGATATTTGACCCACGGGCCACGGCACACCGCCAGTAACTGTTTATCGTGAACAGTACAGCCATACCAAGAATACCCATACCTAAACAGACAGCGCGGAGTTGTTTTACTACTTCCCTGTACTCAAACAATACCATGTACTGCTTATAGCTCGATAGCTATAGGACCAGCTTTAATATTTTCTTAATAATCATGTTGACAGTCTGTCGCGTTGTGTCGTTCATTTCTAATAATTCAGTTTCATAATCCAACCGTATTTTAAATGGCTGCTGCTTGCCCCTTGTTTATCAGAGCTACTTGCAGCATCCAATATTATGCATAATTCATTTTTTCTCATCGCTCATTGGTCAAAGCGTTGCCCCACACGAATAATTTCCTCATTACGCATGCATGCCAACTTCTGGACGTTCTCGCTAATATCGGTATAGGGGCGGTCAAAGGTTAAATCCAAAGTGAATAGGCTCAGTGACGTGGGCGGTTGGTGGAACGTGAGCGATTGGTGAAAGTGCGCCCTCAATTTGAAAGTAATTTGAAAGTGACGAATTAAAGAGATCGCCAGCAAAATTCACAGAGCCTATGAAGTAGGTTACCGTTACAGACGTTACATTTACATGAGACTTACAACCTTAAATTGATCAGCAAACTTACTTGCTATTGAGAGAACAATTATTTTTTTCATAAACTAGTAGCATACACTCCATTGTTCAAAATAATGAAGGAAATTTGTTTTAGCTTTAATTTATCAATTAACCGCAAGCACAGGAAACGAGCGTTACGGACGTTAATGGAATGTGACATAACATTTACACTTGGTACATACAAGTAAAACTCTATGAAGTTACTGCCAACTGTTTTTTCTACTAACTATATTAAAGAAGGTCTGACTCCATTCTAGGTCGACAATAGACATGAAAAGCAGGTGACTCATTTTGCGCTTCCCGCACTATTTTTTTCTTCTTTTTTTTCTTTTTTTTCTTCTTCAAATTTCATAAGAAGCTTTATTAACCCTAACACATTTTCCAGAAATCGAGAAATAAATACATTGCCCCATTTTGACCGGGATTCGATCCAGGGACCACGCGACTGCCAGACGAGCTCACTGACCACTCGGCCACCGCTGAGCCATGCTTCGGCTGTGTATACGCGCCGAACCATATCGTGTTGATGATGCAATCGGCGGGAAACGGAGGGCGCGTGCGCAAAGTCTGAGAGTTGGATTTCATTGGGTTCAGCAGTTATAGGGTTAAACATAAATTTACCTTAAAGTAGCATTCCCATAAGTATAATTTTATTTGTGAAAATAAAGCATCTTTCTTAAACAGTAAAAACATCTGTCGTTAGATCTATGTCAGAGCATTGTGTATACTAATTTTTAGAATTTTTTGATTAAAAATGTATGTTTAAGGTTGGTATGAAGGGACGCTTTCAATCCTTTATCGAATTTGCTTTTTCTGCGTTACTAGAAACTAGAATGGCTCTTCTATTACAATCAAACCAAATCAAAATTGATTCACTAGAAGTATTTTTAGAAGGAATTTAATCTTGTATATCAGGCAAAAGTGAAAATAAATAGCCACGTGGAGTTATGCGAGGAAACGCACATGTATGCGTACGCACGCGGACCCTGCGCCCTGCGTTTTCTATTTTCATGTTTTACGTGTTGCATGCTTGACCTTTCGAAGGCGCTGATATTGTAAACATTGAGCCTCGGTCGAAACATGTGCTTTTTTCGTGATATTTTGTTGCATTTTGAGAGAAGAAATCTTGATTTTTGTGATTAATACTCGAAGGATTTTTATGAAAGTTATGTGGAAGGATGCATTATTTGTTTAGCTACGATATGTGTGAATGTCAACACCAGGGATGTTTTCTTGAGAGCTCACTGGTTAGTTATTTACTCTAATTTACCAATTTTTAATCAAAACTGCGTTTTCTAGAAGTTCATTTTTGAGTAATTTTCGTCATTTTACAGTGACGATAAGTCAACCAATAGTCAACGTAGAAAGATGCGGTTTCTTTTAAATTGAAGAACGTATCATTCTCTAGGAGCGAAATTTCTTTCTTTTCGATTTTCGATCTAGAAAAAGAAATACATGCGATTTTGTGATGAAATTAGCTCTCTGTTTTGAAAAATCGTGAGATTGAATCGGTTTTGGTAATATTTTCAAAACTAGGAGATAATTTTAAAAAAAAAAATAATGGTTTCAAGACAATTTAGTCTAGTTTCCGAAAATTTATAATACAAAATGTGAATTAAAACGGCCTTTTTATTATGAGGGGCAAGAAAAAATCAGTAAAAATCATGGTTTTTGATGATTTTCTCTAAAGTCGTTGATTTTTACCAAATTCTGACGTCATCATTAGCTTCATCTCATCATTCTACATCAATATATATATACTTTTATATTACTTTGATCAATATATTTTGAGATAATCCATCTAAAATCCACCAAAACCCTGGGTTCATACCACCCTTAAGGGATCCACAAAGTAATTTGGGCTAAAAAATGTTGTTTTTGATTTTCTCAAAAATGCAACTTTAAAAGTAAATAAATAGATTCTACGGTCAATTTCCCTATAAAAATGTATACTTATTTTTACTGACATTATTCTTACCCACAAAAAGTTATGGCACAAAACATTTGTTAAAAAATGGGCCCTTAATTAATTAATTAACCAATTTGTAGGCCATAGGCCTGTTTAAATCTTATTATAGGTAATTATTGAAAGTTTATTAATTACCTAATCAAATTATAACTCAATTCACTTAGTTGTAAGTTCCTACCTAGACTGTAACGAAGAGAAATGAAAACCAATAATGCACCGTTTCACTCATTTCCCATAGACTTTACATGGGACCCATGTCCTCACACCCGTGTCCTCACATCCGCCAGCCTGCACCTTTGTTGGATTAATTAACTGTAAAACTAATTAGCATGGACATTTTTGACTTTGGTATCAAATTAAAGAAGAATAACTAAGCTTTAAAATAAGAGCTAAATGAGTAGTGTATGTATTCATCTTCAGTCTAAAAACACCTTTGACATGTCGTTTTTTCTGGAAAAATGTCACGACACCAGGCTGTGGGCGGCCCACCTTCAGACGCATGGCCATATCAGACTCCCAAAGCTTAGGCATACCTAGTACCAACAATAAAGAAGAAAAACTGTAAAATCAATTTGAAATTTTGGGTGCAATTCCCTTTTGTCATGGAATTGACCATTAAGTCTGTAACAAGGGACCCTCAATTGGCTGAGATTCACGATGATTGGTCCGAAAACATGCGACTTCAAAAGTTGCACTTTTACAATACTACGCAAATCGATACTCACTATGCGGAGCAATGGCAAGATTGGCGGTAAAAATTATACTCATGCACAGGGTCCATAAATGTATGAATGAGTTGAAGCATAATGTAGAGAACCAACTTCGAATAGCCCGGTTTTAGGACCCTGTGTTATTGAAATGTCTACCCTCCAATCAAGCCATTGTCCGCATGGTGGTGGATCGATTTTGCGTGGTATTTTAAAAGTGCAACTTTTGAGATTGTATGTTTTCGGACAAATCATCGTGAATCTCAGCCAATCGAGGGTCCCTTGATACAAACTTAATGTCAAATTGAAGCTAAGAAATTTGTCTAAACAACTCATCTAGATTACAAAACGATACAACTATTTATGTTGAAGTTGTTGGCCCTTAAACGAGTGCGGAGTTGTTTTTTTGAGCGGTTTAGTACTGATCAATGACTTTTGACTAATTGTATACATTGGTCTGTCTCTTAATTTGTAAATGAAGACGCATTTTAGTAATTGTTGTCAAAATTAACATTTTGACCTAAATAGTGACATTTTGTTATTATTTGAGAATTATCAAGGCGCCCAATTCTTAACCCTAACACTACCATATACCCCAAAATACCACGACTGGGCACGTTGGTACCACCCGGCGTGGAAGTTTTTTGATGAAAAAATGGACCCAATACATACAGTCTGGGCTATACACTGCCCAGAACTGTGTGCCAGAGCCGTGGTGAAGTGTGGAATCCCTCGCTTGTGGTGCGAGAGGTCCCTGGATCAAATCCCGGGGGGATCGGGGGGATATTTTGGTCGATTTTCCGCGTTGAAGAAAAAATTCTGAAAAAAGTGGGGGGAAGTGTTAGGGTTAATGAAGCTTCTCCACCATTGGTGCTCTTGTTATATTTTGCATGTGTTCATATTGGCCACATATCATCATTCTGACAAAATTTCATGAAAATCTGACGAGGTCACCTGGGAACTTTTACTAAAATTGGTTGACTTGACATGGAATGGCCCTTGCCTGTCGTGGATTGTGTAATGAGATAGTGTTAAGTACACCTAACTGAGGACTGTCCTCTGTTGCATGTGTATATTGTCAGCTGTAGAAAAGAATCTGCCTCATATAAATGTTGCCTGTCATGGATTGTGTAATGAGATAGTGTTAAGTACACCTAACTGTGGACTGTCCTCTGTTGCATGTTTAAATTTGTCAGCTATGGAAAAGAGTACCTCATATAAATGTTGCCTGTCATGGATTATGTAATGAGATAGTGTTAAGTACACCTAACTGAGGACTGTCCTCTGTTGCATGTTTAAAATGTCAGCTGTGGAAAATAGTATACTCATATAAATGTTGCCTGTCATGGATTGCAGGCCTGATGGATTGTGTATTGAGATAGTGTTAAGTACACCTAACTGTGGACTGTCCTCTGTTGTATGTTAAAATTGTCAGCTATGGAAAAGAGTGCAGTGTATAAATGTTGCCTGTCATGGATTGTGTAATGAGATAGTGCTAAGTACACATAACTGAGGACTGTTCTCTGTTGCATGTTTAAATTGTCAGCTGTAAGAGTATGCCCATAACAATGCTGCCTGTCATAAATTTGGTAATGCAATAGCGTATAGACACCTCAGAGGACAGTCCTCTATTGCATGTGTATTTTGTGATCTTGTGAAAAGATTCTGCCTTGAATGAATGTGTCCTACCATGGATTGAAAAATGCAATCATGTAAAGTACACTAAACTGAGGACTGCTCTGTTGCATGTAATTGTCTGAGTGCTGACGAAAAGAAAGAATGCCTTGAATGAATGTGGTCCTTCATGTTTTGTACACCTAACGGAGGACTGTCCTCTGTTGCTTGTGTATATTGTCAACCCATTCAAAAGTCGACCTTCGGTTGCCCGGCGGCGGTCGGACCAGGTCAACAGTATTTGCTGATATAGACAAGACAAGGCCCGGCAAAAAGCGTGATTGTTTTGCCAAAAAAGCGTGCCTTGAATCACCGAAAAGCGTGAAAAAGCGTGATTTAAAAAATAAAAAAAAAAAAAAAGCTTACTTCACGAACTTCCAAAAAAACGAAAAATACCCCTAAATTGCATATTTTTTTTACTTTTGAAGGAAGTTTTAATGATTATAGAGTTTATATGCTTTCATGAGAAAAACAGATGATAGATTGACTTTGAAGCAAGAAATTTGATTAATTTTAGAAAAGTCGTATTTCTGCTATGAACAGCCTGTCACCTTTTCAAATTTTAGACCATGCTGGAAGTCCGCGATTTCCAAGGACTTTCACTCAATTTTGGCAAATAGAATCATGATTTATACATGTTAATGCATAGGCCAGCTTAGAACTGTCATTTTAGGACACATGCTACTGCAAACCTTCCCTAAAACGTAAAAATTCGGCCAGGAAAAAAATAAAATAAAAAAAATAAGCTTATTTCACAAACTACAAAAAAAACGTGAATTGCCATCAAAAGCGTGAAAGTGGCGAGAAAAACGTGATCACGCTTTTTGCCGGGCCTTGGATATAGAACTGTTTAATGATGTTGAATGTTATCTCTGGTTAAAGAAATACTATGAGATCGTAGGTGAATCGCGCCCTCTATCAGCAATTTTTCCGAAACATGCAGATTTATTTTACAGATGTATGCATTTCCACTCGTAAAACTAAGCAATCCTCCAGCGATCCGAGCCCTACTTGCTTCACAATCGACATTTGAAATATAAACTGATGATATCATCAGTTTATTTTCTGAGCACCTCTATAGTCAACAGCAATGCAGAAAGCCCTGTCAACAGTAATGCAGAAAGCCCTTTTACTGTCAACAGCAATACAACAAGCACCTCTATAGTCAACAGCAATGCAGAAAGCCCTTCTACTGTCATTAGCAATTGCAGAAAGCCCTTCTACTGTCAGCAAAACAGCATATCCTATTTTTACCAATACCAACCCACAGTGCCACTTAACATAATGGAGAGTCTGCAAACTATACATGTATCCAACAGTCCAACTTAATGTATTGTAATTATGATAATAACTAGGAGTTCATTATGTTTTCTTTGTTTCAGTATTGATGCCACTAACCAGAAGAACGGCCTTTGCCGGTTGATTAACGATAGCCCCTTGGCCAGTGAGCAGTGCAATGCCAAAATGAAGCAAATTGTTTTAAATACATGTGATGTGCATCTTTGCCTCTTTGCACGCAAGGACATTTATGAGGGTGAGGAAATACGGTATGATTATGCTTCAAAAGATCTTCCATGGCGAAAATATGCAAAAAGCACTGGTACAGTCAAAAACCTGTCTACTGTCAACAGCAATGCAGACATCCCTTCTACTGTCAACAGCAAAGCAGAAAGTCCTTCTACTAGCAACAGCAATACAGCAAGCACATCTATGGTCGACAGCAATGCAGAAAACCCTTCTACTGTCAACAGCAAAGCAGAAAGCCCTTCTACTGTCAACAGCAATACAACAACCACTTCTATAGTCAACAGCATTGCAGAAAGCCCTTCTACTGTCAACAGCAATGCAGAAAGCCCTTCTACTGTCAACAGCAATGCAGAAAGCCCTTCTACTGTCAACAGTAATGCAGAAAGCCCTTCTACTGTCAACAGCAATGCAGAAAGCCCTGTCAACAGTAATGCAGAAAGCCCTTCTACTGTCAACAGCAATGCAGAAAGCCCTTCTTCTGTCAACGGCAATACAGCAAACACCTCTATAGTCAACAGCAATTCAGAAAGCCCTTCTACTGTCAACATTAATACAGAAAGCACTCATAGGGTCAACAGCAATACAGAAAGCACTTCTACGGTCAGCAGCAATGCAGAAATAAGACCTGGTAGAGTCAACAGTAATGCAGAAAGACATGCTACAGTCAACATCAATGCAGAAAGCCCTTCTAAAGTCAACATCAATGCAGATATCTCTTGGACAACCAACAGTGATACAGCAAGCCCTAGTACGGTCAGCAGCAGTGCAGAAGTAAGAACTGGTTCGATCAACAGCAATGCAGAAAGCCCTGCTAAAGTCAACAGCACTGCAGATAGCTCTTGGACAATCAACAGTAATACAGCAAGCCCTGGTACGGTCAATAGCAATGCAGAAAGCCCTGGTACGTTCAACAGCAATGCAGATAGCCCTGCTACAGTCAACAGCAATGCAGAAAGCACTTCTTTAATCAACAGCAGTGTAGAAAGCCCCTGTACAGTCAACAGCAATGTAGGAAGCCCTTTTACAGTCAACAGCAATGTAGGAAGCCCTTTTACAGTCAACAGCAATGTAGGAAGCCCTTTTACAGTCAACAGCAATGTAGGAAGCCCTTTTACAGTCAACAGCAATACAGAGAGCACTGGTATGGTCATCAATGCAGAGAGCCCTTCTACGGTCATCAATGCAGAGAGCCCTTCTGATGAGGTCAACAGCAATGCAGATAGCCCTTGTAAAATCAACAGCAATGCAGAAAGCACTTCTATAATCAACAGCAGTGTAGAAAGCCCTGGTACAGTCAACAGCAATACAGAAAGCCCTGGTACAATCGACATGAATACAGAAAGCCCTGGTACAATCGACGGCAATACAGAAATCACTTCTTTGGTCAACAGCAATGCAGAGAGCCCTGGTACGGTCATCAATGCAGAAATCTCTTCTTCGGTCAACAGCGATATAGAAAGTAAAGAATATGAGCCTGGTTACTCCCAATATGGAACAAGTAGCTCTGAAATCCCTGGACCAGGCAACATCAATGCAAAAAGCCCTTGTATGATCAACAGCGATACAGAAAGTGAGTCTGATTACTCTAGCTCTGAATATGAATCTGAATATATTCCAGATAGCGAAGAAGAGACTGCATTCATGGACGAGCTCATACCAATGCGGAACATCAGAAGCAATGCAAAAAGCCCTTCTTTGGTCAACATCAACGCAGAAAGCTTTTCTAAGGTCAACGGCAATGCAGAATGCTCTTCAAAGGTCAACAGCAATGCAGAAAGCCCTTCTATGGTCAATAGCAATGCAGGGAGCCCTAGTACGGTCAGCAGCAATGCAGAAAGCCCCTGTACGATCAACATCGATGTAGAAAGCCCTTCTATGGTCAATAGCAATGCAGGAAGCCCTAGTACGGTCAGCAGCAATGCAGAAAGCCCCTGTACGATCAACATCGATGTAGAAAGCCCTTCTATGGTCAACAGCAAGGCAGGATGCTCTTCAAAGGTTAATAGCAATGCAGGATGCTCTTCATCAAAGGTCAACAGCAGTGCAGAAAGCCATCCCCTAGGGAATATTAAGGTGATGCACACCAACAATTCAAATGGCAAACGCAAATGGGATAAAGGTGCGTATTGCCCCTTTTGCCACAACTACCACATGAAGTTACCAAGGCACCTGCAAACAGAACAACACAAGAATGAATTGTTAGTTGTGCAATGGTTGGCGACAACGGATAAAGATCTAAAGGAGCAGAGAATGACAAAGTTGAGAAATCTGGGAAATTATTACCATAATGCAAACGTCCTTCAGAAAAATGAGGGAACCATCATAACTGTGTACAGACCAACTGAAGATGCAGATTATAGGAACTACCTTCCATGCAGTGACTGCTTCGGGTATTATGCAAAACGAGATCTCTGGAAACATGGGTGTAAAATGGAAAAAGAAAAAAATGATGGCCAGCCAAAGACCAAGAAGAGAAAAGCATATGTCAAGATGGGGAGGTGTATGCTACCAGTTACTGGGATGAGCCAAAAAGTGCATGAAATTTGTGCTGGTCTTCGCTCTGATGAAGATGGAGTGTCAGCCTTCATTAAGGGCGATAGTCTGATGCTGAAACTGGCCGACAAATTTGCTTTCAAATTGGGCCATGACGATGGTCAGTATTCATACATACGAGCGAAACTTCGCGAAGTGGGACGCATGGTTCTGCAATACCGCAAGTCAACAGGCTTACTAAATGCATCTCTGGCAGATGTTATTCATCCTGAAAAATTCCAGGATGTAATCAAAGCAACCAGATATGTGTCAGGATTCAACGACAGCACACACATCTACAGAACCCCTAGTCTGGCTCTGAAGATAGGTCACTCCTTAAAGAAAGCAGCATCGATACTTCTTGGAGAAGCCCTCACTAGTAGTGATGAGAACAAAGAGAAGAGAGCGAAACAGTTCATTACATTGCTGGAATTACAATGGACAGAAAAAGTATCAAGTCATGCCCTAAGGACCCTAAACGAAAATAAACGAAACAACCCAAAGTACTTGCCAGTCACAGAGGATGTTATGAAGCTGACAGACTACATGAAAAACAAACTACAAAGAGATGTTGAGACACTCAAGACAGCCAACGCCAGAGACATGGGCATTCCAGCTGCATACAGAGAACTATCAGAAGTAACCCTTGCGTCAGTGCTGGTATTCAACCGAAAAAGATCTGGCGAAGTGTCGCGGATGAAGATGGTTGACTTTGACAAATGTGAAAAAGGAAATGCTGGTGGTAACATCACAGAGGGTTTGTCAGAGTTTGAAAGGAGATTATGTGGAGTTCTCTGGAGGATGGAAATCAGGGGCAAGAAAGGACGAAATGTACCTGTTCTACTAGTCCAAGATATTAAAGATAGCATGGAGCTTCTAAGAAGTGTGAGAGAGGATGCAGGTGTTCATCACGACAATCTGTTCTTCTTTGCTATGAAGTCAGGCGGCTATGTAAGAGGGTGTGATGTCTTGAGGAAATACTCCAAGCTTTGCGGAGCCACCAACCCGGAGTATTTGCGGTCAACAAGACTCCGCCAGCACATAGGAACCGTGTGCCAGGTCATGAACCTGAAGGAGAACGAGCAGGATATTTTAGCATCCTTTATGGGGCATGACCTGAGAATCCATCGCGAGTTTTACCGACTCCCAGAACGCACGCTGCAGCTGGCAAAAGTGTCTAAAGTGCTATTACAGCTACAAGCTGGAAACATAGGCAACTTAGCTGGAAGAACCATGGAGGAAGTAGATGTACAACTAGATGAAGAAGGTAAGTACTTGACTATAAACTTGTACATTTGTTGAAAATAGACAATGGTCTTAAGTTTAACTGGACTGGACCATTTCTTCTCCCTAGCTCTTTTTTTCATTGCTTTTTCTTCTTTTTCTTTCGTCCGTCTTCCTTCATTTTCTTTCTCCTTTAATCTTTATCAATTCTTGTTCTTCTACGCTCCCTCTACTTTGTCAAAGATCATTAGTTTAAATCTTGATTTTGCTTTACATTTGGTGAAAATGAATCTTGATCGGAGAGTATTCTAAAAAGTAAATTGTTTTTCATCCAAGTTCATGACATGTGTGGATGTAGTGGGGAGACAGGTTATGAAGAGATTTGAAAGTATGAACAAGAGTTCGGAATTGGATACGCTAGTCATGGTCCGAATTTGGCTTATCGCGTAGCGAAATGCTCCACATTTTGGACAACCTGCTACACAAAATTTCAATTTGTATAGCATTTTCCCCATGTTGTAGCATACAGGGAACTCTGCATCTGATAAATAGCAGAAAATTGCTATACATTTTTTCCAAACGAAATCGCACCCTGACGCTAGTCAACAGGCAGCCAATGAAACGTACGTTTCAGACACTTTAAAGCATTGTATTTCTATTGATTAAGCTGTGATGAATAATTTGGCAGGTTTATGCAATGTGATGCTATTAGTACTACCACTCTATGAAGTAAAAATGTTGCAACCCTCAACAAAAGAGAGATAGCTCAAAAACACTAGTGTCGGACGTTCACAGAGAAAGTGACTTTTTCATACTTCCTGTAGTCGTGTTTGAATTTCTGTGATGTGAAAGGACTTGCAACATTAATTGCTCCTTGTATATCTTTATGAAGGACTAATCATTATTGCACATGGGCATTTTTTTTAAAACGGCCTTCCTAAAGGGGTGAAACACCTCAAATGCTGTGGTGTTGGACCTTCCCGTGTGAAATTTTCAGAAATGCACGTCCAACACCAATTTCGAACAGTTTTTATGGACAAGAAATGTAGCCCATTTTTTGGATTTTATTTCTGTATGAAGTTAGCATACACATACTCTTATGGGATGCATAACTATTGCAACATTAATACTTAGGCATATCTTGTCTGAAGCAATTAAAAAGTGACCGTTTCACACATGTACGTCCGACACCAAATTTCAAAATGCTGGTTTTGTTGGCATTTTTTTCAGTAAATTCCAGATAAAATTAGAATTCAGTATTGTTCAAAAACAATTTTTGGCAGAAATTTTTAAGTCACATTTGACACAGATCTTTGTTCAAGAATGGAAGAAATCAAAGTTTCTTTCATTTTGGCTTTTGTTGACAACTTTACGGAATTGCCCATTAACAAATTTCATGATTGGCCTCAAATATGAAATAATTAAATATCCTCTATTTGCCCCTCAGATATTCCCTTGGATGAGCCACTAGATATGTCACCTGATAATGAGGAAGATGCCCTTCTCATTGATGATGACAGCGACGCAAAACTGCCAACTGCTGGTAAGAATAACTAATCCTTTAATTGGCTTACTTTTCCACTTTATTTTGAATACCCTTTGTTTTTATTTATTTCTTCTGGATAATTTGTTCTTGTCTGTGTTTGGGGAGAGCGTGAGGGGTAGCGATTGTCTCCTCGCCTTGCTACCACTGAGGCCCAGGTTCAACCACGGGCATTACATTTACATGTATGTGCAAATGGTTTCTCGATCTATGCTCGCTCTCGCAGGTTTTCTCCGGCATCTCCAGTTTCCTCTTGCTTCCAAAATCGGGTGTAGGTATTAGAACCCCTCACCCAGGGGAAATTTGGGAGCTGCTGTGTTAAGTGAATGCTATAATTTTAAGCAACGCTGTAACAGGCTGCATTGGCATGGCTATAATGGTGACATGATTCTGACAATATGCCAGTAGCAGCGAATTTACAGCGCTTTGAACTTTGAGAAAAGGTGCTATATAACTGTACATTATTATTAAAACTAGATACCTAATAAAGTTTGCATTTATTTGCCTTTCAGATGCTCCCTTGGATGAGCCACTAGACATGTCACCTGATAGTGAGGAAGATGCTAATGGGGACACAAAAAGGCCAACTGCAGGTAACTCAATTTGTTTTCAAATAATCCTTAAAAACTCTTTTTGTATCCAACGAATCATTAGCTGTTCTTTACAGCTTTCCCCTTTTGTATTCAAAGCTAGAGCTAGAGGTCTGAGATCAGAAAGACAGAAAGAAAGATGAAACAACCCCAAATTGAATCAACTATCAGGCACGCTTGCAACCGGCTATGGGCACTCATATTTTGCAATTTTTTACTTTAGCAGTTTTCGATTTGAGCAGGGTTCATAATGAATGTTTTTTATTTGCGATATATAATGTGTCGGCATTATGTTACAAAATATGAGTAAAATGTTTAAGTTTTTTCTTCTTTAAGTTCATTCCCCTATCAACACGAAACTCCCAAATACCATTACAAGGACCATTTCCCAGCGCGGGGTGGTGTTTTTTTCCATGGCCTCATCAACATTGTGCAAAATATACTGTGCAAAGTATCTGTGACCCTATTACTAAGATCATTTTATAACGGCATGATACCGTTATGTAAAATCGACCCAAAAATACTAACTTGTTAATAACCTTAAAGCCGGCAGAACTCCAGATACTGTGAAACATACCACCTAGCGATGACCAGTGAGCACACCCAAGTGCAGGTTGTTTGTTTTGGGCAGAGATACTTTTTATAACACAGAATGTGAAGAATCTGGTTAATTTATAATTAATTCATGACTAGTCTCTCCTTTGTTAGTGGAGGTATTATAAACAGTGTTGCCAAATAATCAATGAGTTTACTTTGAAAAATAAAGTTTAGATTTACAAGTTATTGGGTGCCTTAGAAAACTGTTCTGTCCCAAAAGTACTGCCACTCTTAAATGCATTGTATCTCAAATTGCACAGTAATAAATGTAGCATGTTTAACTAGAGAGGACTTTTATAATTATACCAAATTTGTTGTTGATTGGGTCAAGTTTAATATTAAAATAATGCTTATATCACTCTGTCTGTAGGCCTACAATGTGAACTTTGTTTTTATGCAATTTTCATAGTTTTTTGTTTTTGTTTTTGTATCAGCTTCAAACCTGTCGAAGAACTCTTCGACAAAGAAGAGAAAGATGACAAAGACTACAAAGCAGACAAAGGTGATGGAGAAAACAAAGACAACAAAGATGACAGAGAAGACAAAGAAATCCAAGGTGACAAAAAAAACATGGTCGTTGGAGGAAAAAAAAGCTGTGGCTGAACAATTCAAACATTATTTCACAAATAAAGTCCATAGGCTGCCGGGCAAAAATGAAATCATAAGGGTTCAGGATAAGACGCCTGCTTTGCATGGGAGAGCATGGAAGAACATTAAAGATTTTATCCGGAATTGCCAAAGGAAGGTAGATCCGTTGGATTTCCTGTAATGTGGACAGTCAGTGTCAAATTCAGTTTTCATCCATAGACTACAACATATTTGGTCTGTTTCATTTTGTGCAACCTGAATCTAATACAAGAAGCACTAAAAATAGATGTACTGAAATTTACATTGATGTTGATCGTGCCAGGGCACTCTGTATTGCTGTTGACTTAATTTTCTATTATTAACTACTCACAAAAAGTTTTTAATTGGAATATTTTTGGAACATGTCCTGAATACTGTAAATTAAGTTTCATATCATTGGAAAGCCCATGTGTTTACCTTTCCAATGACATCTCATCCATTTCACCTCAGCTTCCCAACGATGATCAAATCAAAACAGTTCTTGAAATACAGATAAAATGGAAAGCAGTTTTTGTACTTTTGCTGGAATTATGAACACTGCAAATGTTTAATTTTGGGACATTTGATTTGTGACCCACCCATATTCACAGTGCCATATCTTCACTCAAAAATACCAGATTAATGCATGAAATGTCCATGGGCTTTCCAATTATATGAAACTTAATGTACATAATTAAACACATTTTCTAAACAAATCAAATTAAAAAGTTTCCTAACTTTTTGTGAGGAGTTTAGTAAAAGATTCTGGAGTGTTGTAACCAGTCATGGACTTTGATGGTCATGTAAATTAAACATCAACATTTAGTGTGGCAGAAATTGTCCCAAATTTCAATCAAATTATCAGATATTTTGGCAATTGTATCTTTTGTGCGAGCTTAAAGGTGTTAGCCAACCTTGGTACTGGATGATCCATTTGTAGAGATCAAATAGCGCGTTTAGGACTAAGGTATGGCAGAATCATAGTGCTTTTGAACTGATGACAATGTTGCATTTTGTAACCCGACTGTCAAGTATGTTACAATTGCATATGTGCATCAAAGATAAACTGTCAAATAAAGAAACTCCGCACTCGTTTCAGGGCCAATAACTTGAAAATAAATTATTGTATCGATTTGTAATCTACAGAAGTTTTTTTAAAGAAATTTCTTAGCTACAATTTGACATTAAATTTGTAACAAGGGACCCTCAGTTGGCTGAGATACACAATGATTTGTCCGAAAACATGCGATTTCAAAAGTTGCACTTTTAAAATACCACGCAAAATCGACCACCATGCGGAACAATGCCTTGAACAGACGACATTTCATTTACACACAGGGTCCCTAAAAGCGGGCTTTTCAAAGTTGCTACTCGTCATGATTCAACTCATTCATACTTTTAGGGAACATGTGCGTGAATGAAGTGTCTACTGCCCAATCATGGCCATTGTTCCGCGTGTTGGTATCGATTTGCGTAGTATTGTACAAGTGCAACTTTTGAAATTGTGTGTTTTCGGACAAATCATGGTGAATCTCCGCCAATCAACGGTTCCTTGTTACAATTTAATGTCAAATCGTAGCTAAGAAATTTCTCTAAAAAACTCATGTAAATTACAAAGCAATACAATAATTTATTTTCAAGTTATTGGCCCTTAAACGAGTGCGGAGTTTCTTTATTTGAGCGGTTTATAATGGCTTCAATAAAAAAAACTACAAGGGTTTGTTAAGTTCAAAAACATCACCTCACTATTTTTCACTGCAGTGGTAATCAAACCATGCTGAGAGCATATCTTTTAGATTATTACTACAATCATGATCAAAATAGTTGGAACGTTTTTTAATAAATCATTGAAAAACATGTTGAAACGTGCTTTTAGGGTCATGTGATACTGAGATGGATCAACATTGACAGTTTTTAGGGTTCGGGAGTTATTCAGAGTGGGGAATGGCTTACGGTTCGTGTCCCAGATATATTTGTTTTCATAGTGGTACATATTAAGCCGAAACAGGCTGACAATTTACCACATTAATTAACATGACGTTCCAACGATTTATGGCCATGATTGTAATATATTAAACATTTATAATGATAAATGTTCGCATCATTGTTAGGCTCCTGTGGATTTGATTCAACTGTACTTCTCTTGTTGGAAAATGTTTATTTTTCAAAACCAGGGTAAACTATTGTTGACATACCTGACAAGTTTCAACTGTCTTGGATGACAGTCATCTTCAGAGTGTTAATTTCTGATCCTTTCCACCACTAGACGGTGTTGTACTCAACGATAGTATACCGGATCAAACACGTGACTGATGTAGTGGCCCCCCTCATCTCTGTTCATGACAAGAGGAGGTTTCTTTCTGATCCATATGGCTTCTCTGATTTTCCACATCATTTGATTGACATGGTACTATCATCAGTCACATGTTTGATCAGGTACTATTGTCGAGTACAACACCCTCTAGTGGTGGAAAGGATCAGAAATCAACACTCTGAAGATGACTGTCGTCCAAGACAGTCGAAACTTATCAGGTATATCAAGTTTACCTCTGGTTTTGCAAAATGAACATTTTCCAATTTTACTAGCAAACCTGATGAACCTATTCAAGAATGTACTTCTCTTGTGTCCTCACATAGTAGATAATATCCTCACATTGAAAAAGTATGATCAGATCTAAACTCCTAAAAAATCTTCACCTTTGTCTATTTTCGAAGTGGGAAATTATTAAGAACATGGAAAAACCCATGTGTCAATCCTTTCCCACAATATCGTTGAGTTCATTGCAATTGCTAACTAACTTGTTGGCAAATAATTATACAGCACAGTGAATATGGGTGGGTTACAACTAATTGTGCCCTAAAACTTTAAGATATTCTGTTAAAATTGTCTGTATATATTTTGAGTTAATGATCATTTGGAAAGCTCAAAGTATTTAGCTCAAAATCGACACTTGCTTGAAATATTGTGTGATGACAGCACTGTCAATGTGGGAAAGTCAACTCAAAACTGGATCAAAATTGCCTTCCTTTATTCATGCTGCAACAAGATGTTCATTCTTTTCACTCAATCCATTAACTTCACATTGTAGGACTGACTTGGGTAGCATGGAAAATGTTGAATTTTGGAACATTTCAATTTTGACCCGTCCATATTCACAATGCTGTATCTTTGCTCACATACAACTAATTGCAACAAACTAGATATCGTCAGAAAGTTAAGACATAGACTTTCCTGTGATATTAAGCACTTGCCTAATTTTCCAGACTTTCTAAAAAAGAAAGAATAAATTCTAGACAGTGATTAGACCTTGGGAGATAGCTCCATGGGAGAATTTAGAGAAGCAATTTATTGAATTTATAGTAGCAATTGAATATATAGTAGCAATTGAATTTATAGTAGCAATTGAATAGTAGGGTCAGTCCATGTCAAGTGGCCCTAATTTTACAGTTGACAGGTGACCTTCTCAGATTTTGATGAGACGTGAAATGTAAAATTCCTACTCAATGTCGTTTTTGAGATATGGGTCGTCAAAGATTTGCCGAAGATTTGCCGAAAACCCGTATGTTGCTGCTGCATGTCATTGATTTATAAATGCCATCTGTACAGGCTCATATTTTCTGAAAACAATCTAAAATAAGGCTTTAACTTGGTACTTTTGGACATTTTCCCCCATATTTTCAGAATTTAAAATCAGAAAAATTCTATAGGATTTCGTTAACAAGATATCGGTCCCCGAAAACGGCCATTTATCGCACGCGCCAGTGTTTTTCGCGATTTTCAAGGTCACGCTGTTCGAAAACGAAGTGTTGCAGTATCCTCAAACTACAGATATTTAATGTCTAGTCACATTTGCGTATTACTGTGCAATTACAAGTTCATGACACATCAAATAAATAAATGGTGCGCCCTTAAAGTTGGTTCCCAGAGTTTTTACTGCAAAAAGCGCCCTCTACCCAAGGCCAAAACCCCCTGTGGACAGTTCATCATATTTTTGAAACTTTTACCATATGAACCTGTTGATATTACCCCTACATTCTGGCCAAAAATCAACTTTGTGAACAACCTCCTTCATGGTAAGAGAGGTTGCTCAAAATGATTGCATATTCCCCTAAAGTTGTCGAATTCAGCAGTTTTGTCGTACAGAAAGCTCAAATTTGTAGTAGTTAGTAGAAATTTGACTGATGGCCACCAAAAATAAAATTCGGCAACCATTAATAGAAAATGGTTCAAATTTGATAATCTCAGCTGACCCTGAAGGGGGTTGTTGTTCACAAAGTTGATTTTTGGCCAGGATTTAGGTTATACCAACAGGTTCATATGGTAAAAGATTTAAAAATGTGATGAACTGTCCAGGTGGCCTTTCAGGCTTTGGTATAGGGTGCTTTTTGAAGTAAAAACTCTGGGGGGCCAACTTGAAGGGCCCCCATTTCTGTATTTGATGTGTCCTGAACTTGTTATTGCAAATACTGTGGCTAGACATTATATATCTGTAGTTTGAGGCTTCTTCAACACTCTGTTTTCGAACAGCGTGACCTTAAAAATCACAAAAACACTGTCGCATGCGATAAATGGCCTTTTTCGGGGCGAAATCAGATACAATTTTTCTGATTTTAGATTCTCAAGATGTGGGCACAAATGTCCAAAAATACCAATTTATTTTAGATTGCTTTCAGAAAATATGAGCGTGTAAAGATGCCATAAAGCAAAAATGGTTACACGCAGCAGCAAAATAGGGGTTTTCGGCAAATCTTCGACGGACAATATCTCTAAAACGACATGGAGTAGGAATTTCAAATTTCCTATGTCTTCATTCCACCCCAAAATGAACATTTTGTGTTCTGAGGGGGTCACCTGTCAACCTTGGGGCCACTTGACACGGAATGACCCAGTAGCAATTGAATTTATAGTAGCAATTGAATTTATAGTAGCAATTGAATTTATAGTAGCAATTGAATTTATAGTAGCAATTGAATTTATAGTAGCAATTGAATTTATATCAGCAATTGATTAAACCTTGGGAATAGGCACAACAATTTATTTGTTGATAAATGTATTTACTGAGTCAATAGTGACTTAGACTTACAATGTATTGGATTACCATCATTATGATATAATATCACAAAATATATCTATGTCGTCCATTTTTATATAAAGTGTAGATTATGTAGAATTTCTATAATTATGTGACCCACTCCAGCAAAACCAGGAACAAGTACTATTTTTCATAAATTGAGTCATTGGTTTTATCAGAAAGTACAGACTTTTAGCTATAATTGACACCAAAATCATGACTCTATCTACCATATATCTGGAGATATGACATTCTGTGATCCAAACCATTCATTTTTTGTACAGAAGTTCAATGTGAGAAAATGATGGTTAAAGTTTACATTTTACATTGACATTAATGCAGACAAATCCTGATAATTCATCATTTGATGCACAAAACAATAATAAATTAGCACCGAAATGTTTCTGTTGCAAGTATAGTTTCCAAGGATTACAAGAACACCAAAACCTCAAACTTGAACTTCTGACAATATTTTTGCCTTTGAAATTTCAATGACCTATTATCTGAAAATAGTCCAATGAGACTTGTAGCAGGTCACATATGTGACCCGTCGCGTCGAAAGGGACATGTTGGTGGCATGACTCCAAATTGAGCTATTGATAGCAGTTTAAAGAGCATATCCTAAGCTTTAAAATGGTGCATCGTTGAAGGAAATTCGACTTCGAAAACTCAAGATATGAATTCAAGAAGCATATTTATTCCTATTATTTTCTTTATATTTCACAAACTTTACTGGCCTATATCTCCAAACAGTGTTTCCCGACAACATGTCCCTTTCGACGTGACGGGTCACATATTATTGTAATTGATATGGCTGAAAAGATTGTACTGACAATCTGGTTGACTACTCTCTATGCTTTGAATATTTGATATTGTTATTAATTGTAGACAAAAATTCAGAATTAAACCTGAGCGAAAGTGTTGGTTCCTCCTCCTCCTCATCTTACAGTATAAGTAAGAGTTAATATCTGGGTAAACAAGTATTTGCTGAGGCAACTGATCTCGTGCATTTTATTTTATTGAGGAAAAATCCAAATCACTGAATGTTGACTTTATCCATATTGACTTGGAAGGTTTGAAGGCTTTTCAACATGCAAAAGATTAATTAATGTGAAGTGCTACTGTTTGTGATTATGAACATTGTGGATATTGTTTGGATATGTGACCCAATACAACAGAAGGGACATCTTGTCGGTCAGGTTTATTCTGAGATAATGAGCAAAACAGTGTGTAAAATAAAACACAAGAAAATCAAAGGAAATTCACACTTTGTAAAACCTATATTTTCAAAACTATCACTTCAATTTTTATGAATTTAGTATCATTGGAAAGCTTTTATCTCCCGTTAGCTTAGGAGTGGGCAATAAATGGGTCATTCTTCATTTTATTTTTGGGACAGTTTTTTTTTAATATTCCTTATACCCTTATATATATACCTTATATCTCAACATAAAACAACAATATTTTCGGTCACACGTCTAAGATAATGGTGAGCAGCTCCCTCTAGTGTCACCATACCATATTTCAGTGGAAGAGTACATTGGAGTACAACATACTTTTAATTGTTCTTTGTCTGACATTTTGCTATGATTTTGATATCTAAATAATATGTAAATGAGGAGCCAGAAACTTCAGTAATATTTATTTAATTCTCTAAAAGTTACTATTCAAAGTTATACATTTCTCCACTTTTTATATACTGTCCACATACCAAAATTTTATGATAGTTCGCAAATCAGAGATTTTAAGATTTGATCATTATTGACCTTTTTGTCATTCTGCATTGAATGACAGACCATGTTTAGCAGCATGTTTAGCAGCTATGTTCATGGTTAGATTTTGTTGATGAAATGTGTTTTCATTATAACTAATATGGTTTCTAGACCCAAATTGTATGTATAAATCGATTTAATTGGTCTCACTTCGATAACATTTTACCAAAGTCAATTTCTGTGGGTGCTCATAAATTTAGGTGTATTATGGTATGAAGTCCATCTCTATAAATGGACTTCCAAATGTGAATTTCAGTATCATGCACCCATGTAACAATTTTGGTCTATGGACAGTCAATAAAATGTTGGAGGAATGTGTAACTTAGTAACTTTTTAGAGATGCCTTATGAATTATATATCAAAATGGAGTGTCTGACCCCTTTGCCATGTTTTTGTTTGTTTGAGAATTAAGGAGAGTAAATCAGTATCAATTTGGAAGATTGTTATTATCAAATATTGTTCATTTGAATTATTGTATGATACTAATGTACACTTTAAGAAATGTTTGATCAAATTGTTTGTATTTTATTACAGGGGCGTGCCATTTAGTTTATATTTATGATTTCAGTGATTTGAAGCTATTTGAGCAATGGGATAGTTTTTAGTTTTTTAAAATTAAACTTACACCAATGCATTTCAGTTTTTGAGGCTATTTCTAAGCATTACTGAGATGTAACTTTCCAATGTATTTGAGGTTGTTCTCTCCTTGGTGGTCGAGTACCTATGAGACATGCTTTTCCAGTTACTGTCCAAATGTAATGTAATGTCTGAGGTATACAGAGCTTTAAATTCCTGAATATTCACGTTTGACCTTGTATCTAAAAGCACAGCAATACAGGAGAGACATTTGTTACAGCTTATATGCCTTTTGATATTTGTACCTGTAATTCCTGACCTAAGCAATTGATTGCCCTATAACTATAGTAGTGGTATGAGCAGTTGAAATGGCAGATAGGGGCGTAATGGACTTTTTGCACACCGTATACGTTAAAAGTCAATGAGACCATAGCTGCCTTATGGCTGGTGTCAACAATGCTAATGTCTAGATATTATTTGCTATAATTCTGCTGATACTCAAAAATTGTATGTGTTTTCAGTATAAAGTAGGTCGCAGAAACCCTCTTTTTTACATTTGTCCACAAAAATAAAATTGGTGAAATTTGTGATTTTTATTAAATTTCTCTGAAACCACAAATGTCACCATTGGCTTGTTTTGTATTTGCTGTTTCATGATAATTATGGATACGTTTGTGAGTTAAGATCAAGCAAGAAGTTATTGCAATTGTACCATAGTACCTTCAGGCCAAGTAAAATAAATAATTAATGTGTTTCTCGTCCTAGCTTTTTGCTAAATTGGTGAGGGAAGCCCGTATTAATTTTCGAAAATGTGTTAATATTTTCTGTGCCAAATACTGTTGCAGAGTTGTCTTCCACTTATAAAGATGGAGCGACCCTAAGATATTTTTGTTATTTACCTATTGCTCTACCCCTAGCATGGAAATAATGTTTCAAACTTGTTCATAGATAATAGCCAAATGCTTCTGCTGATTTTTTAAAACTTAAATTGAATGAAAACAAGTTAGCCAAGATATAAGAAAAATATCAAAACTATTTTGAAAATCTTTGAGAGAGAGAGAGAGCATGGACGAGAGGGCGGGGACGAGAAACATTTAGTTGATTTTGCCTAAAAACATTCTTATTTTATACTATTGTTTAAATGCTTGTTATTAACTTGTTTGTGTGTGCAGGTATTTAACTATACCATACCATACCAGGGTAGTCATCAGCATTATATAATGTAGAATCATAAATATTTCAATTTCAAAACGAGTTTCTTGACCTATACTGAGGCTATCATTTCATTATTTTAGACCACTCTTTAGTGTTTCTATCAACAATGTAATTATGAGGTAACAATTGCAACGTTTGATTCCACTTTTCTAGAATAGGGAATCTGTACAGCAAGGAAGATGATGATTAAGAAAAATAAAGATTTTTGTCCGAGAAGGAAATGTAGCATGAATGTTTATTGTTGGTTGTTGTGTTACCCCTCTATATTTTCATCAAGACGGTTTTAACATCCACAATAGGAGAGGTTATTTAACGTCTTAAAAGTTCATTATTGAAGTTGCAAACTGGATGATTGTTGTTTCGTCGCAGGGCTCTATTCGTAAAGGCTGTACATATCACACCACATAAAAATAATAGTAAACTTGGGAGAACAGATATATTAGCTGGTATTTTTTAACTTTTTATTTACTACGTAGAACCATCACAGCTTAACCCCCTGGTTGGTTTCAAGGACACTTTCTTTTTGCCTGATGTTTTATTTATCTATTTATTTGGAAAACACTTTCAAAACAGTAGCACCCACCCAAAGGTGGTGCATCCAATACAAAAAACAACAAGTTACAAAGTTATTAAAAGTTACAAAGATAATACAACATAGAAGAGTTGGGAGCATGCATCAATGAATCACTAAACCTACTTACAATAATACAGTTTGCATATTACACATCTACAATAGTTAAATGCTTCTTCAGAATAGTTCTACATGACCATGCCCTTTTTAAATAAGATTTAAAGTTTATTCACCGAATACTGATCTTTTAGTGCTTGGATGGGTAGGGGTGATGAGCATTTAATGTGGATGTGCTGTCTTCTGGCGTGTTTGGGCAGTTGTCGACCGCAGATTCCATGACTTTATGCCATCCTCCGGTATCATCTTTTATACCGGTATTCGTTCTTATATGAGCTGCCTAGTGCAAATTGTTAAAAAATACCTTTATTCATACATCCTATTCCTACAGGCACATTTAGATAGCAGCTATGTTTATAGTGTACCATTATGGAGTGACATAAATTCACGCATTTACGAATCCTTTGAAATCAATAGCTTCGAAATAGTCACCTGTGATGTCGGCATGTGAATAGAAAGTCTATAGAAACACAACGTTTATAAAGATCGATTGTGATAGATGTTGGGCGTCCACCATCACACAGAAGGCCATATGTAATTTCTGTTTGCTATCTCGTACTCTGTTTTATTTAATTTCTTTATCATTATTAAAATTCTTATTCTGATTTTGGTCCGTAAAGTCTTGGGGGCTGGGAAATTAATTGTCTTAAATAATATCAAGCTCTGAATCTATATGATCGGTCAGTACATCAGTAACATGATAGGCCTATATCATGGAAATGTACCAATATACAGGTATCCACATAATTATTTTCTGTATTATGGCCTTTCCACTCGCAGAGATTGCATTGATTTGTTCGTCACTAAATAACATCCTCTAAGGGGCGCACCAGAAGATATCCAGGGGGGGATGGAAGTTTTCTGAAGAAAAAAACCCTTACCTACTCCAAGCGTAAAAAAAAAAATATCACCAACCCCAACAGGAAAAAAAAAATGTCACCAACTCCAAGAGAGATTGCCCTCTTACATCATGTACATAGGAGGAAAAAAAAACTTAGCTGCCTTTGGTGCAAAAAAAAAATCCTCATACCCAACTTCCATGCCCGCCCCCTGGATATCTAATGGTGCGTCCCTAACAGGCAATGGAACAGCTCAAGGACGATACCAATTGGTGCTAAAAGATCGGTCTTCGTTGAATCTACTATACAAAATGAGTCAAATTGGGTATCAATGTTAACACCTTCCAAATTATACATAATTACTACCCAATAATACCATACATACTGTTGTGTCATCATCACAAGAGTTGAATAAGTTCCATATGTACAGAAGTCCTAGTTCCTTAAGATTACAATATAATTTATACAGTTCATTATCACGAATAAGGCTCAGTGCATCACAAGAAATGATAAAGTGCTTGATGTCTTCTCAGCCATTTCTACAAATGTACATGTACCATCATAATATACTAGTAACCAAGAACATAGCCTTCCATCCAATGGTAATACTCATTTGAGCGAGCTCTAAATTTTAAGCTAGACCAATAGAAGTCGAGCTTGTCCATCAGATATCTTTCGATATACGGATGTGATTTAAACATAACATAAAATTTCAACAATGATTTATCACAAGCATTGTGATACCATTGCAAACAATTATTTTGAACATTATTAACCTTAAACTTATTGATCCAACCTGGGTTATTGCTCTGTATGTTCGAAAAATTACTGTTCATTCCATGTTCACATAAAATATGTTGAATTGACTTCAACCATTTCCATCTAAGGTTAGTGTTTTGGTCATGCATAATAAACGTAGCATTAAATAAGAGCTTAGGCCATCTATGAGGATCCATATTATGAAGACGCGTATAGTAATTCACTTTCATCTGTATACATTCAATTGTATCTCATCCTAAGTCACTAATATGAGAGCATGAGAAGCTGTATTCCGTGGTGCTTTCAGAATGGCCCTAGCCATCTGTATTTGAAGCTTCTCGAGTCTCTTATAGTCGCTAGCACTATAGGTTGTTATTGCACTTGCATAGTTTAAAGCAGGGAGCGTCAATGATCTCCATAATATATCACCATAATACACCCTATTAAAGTAATCGTGACCGTTAATTATTGATTAGATACAACATAATCGGCCCAGAAGAGGCAGCTTATATTAACATTAAAAATAGTAACACCTATGAGAGGTTAGCATTTTGGCCAAGTCATTGATATAAACACAAAATAAAATTGGGGATAAAACACATCCCTGTTTTACACTTTCGTCAATTTCAAAGAATTCAGTTACGATATCACCAAATTTAACATTACATAATACATTATTATAAAGACTATCAACATGATCAATGATATTCCATATTTTGCCCCGAATACCAATATTCCACGCAATTGATAGTAACCCATCTCTCCAGACCGTATCAAAGGCTTTACGAAAATCAAGGAATGCAAGGTGTGTCGTCTTTTTCTCAGCCTGTCTAGCCGATACAATACTCTTAAGGGGAAAGATGTGGTCCTCACATCTGTGATTCTTTCTGAACCCCCCTTGAATTTCTGATAGAACATTATTACTCTCAATGTAATTACTGTGATACAATTAGCGATCAGGCGGTTGAAAATCTTAGATATACATGATGTTAATGTTATGCCACAATAATTATTTAAGTCGTTCTTTGCACCTTTCTTATAAATCGGTACAATAACACCCTTATTCCAGTCATATCTATCCGTTATTTATGGCCGATCTCATTTGCATTTGGACCTTATCCATTCAGTGCCAGAGGAACCACTTCAGACCAATCATAAAAGAGCGGAATTTCTCAGATGTTATTAATTATATTCGCGGCAAAATCAACTGCTATATTCACGATAGTGTGACTGGTTGAATAGTTCTAATGAGAAATCTTTACAAGTTATATCAATCAAATGTTTTTTAATCTACTATACTGAAAAGAAGTTACTTTGAAATCAGTCACCCGCGGTAGAATGAGTATGATGAGTCGATAATCATCTGGCCAGGTATCTTCTTAAAGAAAAAAAAATTGTGTGTGCCACCAGCTTTTTTTAATACATTTTTTTAAATTTCACATAATAAAATGGAATGATTCAGAGGCTCCATTGGCAATCGAACATGATGTATACCTCGGACTTTGCTGTTAAAATACTCTATCTATACTTAATTAATATGTATTCTTTAGACATTTCCCACAAAACACACACTCGTCCTTTTTGAACAATAGTGAAATTCAATTGACATCAAACTATACCCTTATTCTTTCATGACTATACCTCTATGTGTCTTTACATGGCATGAAGTGTAAACAATACTTTATATATTTTTGGCCCTATGAAACGGTTGTACTTTCGATTCATCAATACTGTTGATGAATATATTCTATTCACTGAATACTGACAACTCCCACGTCACTATGCTTTTTTTTTCGTGTGCAGTTTATACCACTGTATCTTGATTGGAACTAGTGACAAGGTATTAACCTGGCATTTTATGGCCCGGGGAGTGGGGGGGGGGGGGGGGTACTCACATATATATGGTATACAGGGATATGCCGCTCAAACGGGTCACTTTTTTGAAAACGAGCCGTAAAAACGGGGTAGGTTTTTGAGCTGGAAAATCCCTAAAAACGGGTCCAGTTTTTTATTTTACAATCAGAACATACTGTTAAAAAGGTTAATATGAAAACAAAAACAAAAAACTTTAAAAACAAAACAAAAAAGAACTTATCTTATTGTTAAATCTTATATCCTACCTATAACGATGATCGCAAACTACTATTACCAACTGTAAACCAGAAAGCGAATGTGATGATGTCTTTTTCTATTCAATATGGTCAGATAGGCCTATACGTAGGGCATGGGACACATACCTTAAAAATACCATTTCGTGACATAATTGACAGATTTCATAGTATTCTTAACAAAGATGAATTAATATTATAAATTAATGAATTAATATGTAATTGTTGCAATTTCTCTGCTGATTCACTTGTACAATGTAGACTTGTGTCTAGTTTATTAGAATTTGACAATCAAACTATTTTGATGAAAGTGTCAAATAATCAAATAGCTCTTAGTAAAGAACACTTACGGACATTCCTATCAAATTTAGAGATTATGCATTGATTCATGGATCCAAATCTTTATTTCCCTTGTATATTACTTTATTAGTTAATGAATATGAATGTATCCCCTTCATTTGAATTTGACATTCAAATTATTTGATTAAATTAATATTGTCAGATTGTATGGTGTAAAACCATGATTTACAAAAACATAGTTTAAGATTATTATAACTTGTTTTCTTCTTATAGATGAAACACTTTTCGTTTCGAAAGTGACTGATAGGAATAGGATAAGACTTTTCAAATAAGTGTTCACACAAAAAAATCAAGTGTGGAAGTGTGACGTAGTCATTTCAAACGAAAATATAGGTAAAACAAATATCCATACAAATGAATAACAAAACAAATGTAGAATGTGATGAAATGACATTCAAACATCGGCTTAATAATCGAATCGGTCAAAGAAATTCACAATGCTCTAAGGAAAAGTATACAATTTGGTGGAGAGATGATAATGCATGGAATGGTAAGCAGTTACTTCAAGGGATGTGAAAGGTGACATTTGCTTCCCAGCTAAACGTCTATCAAAAGTAATGCATGGAGAAGATCAGTGCCCCTTCGATAATGATAAATGGTGAGAATATGAGAATTCATGGCAGGAAATAGGCCCAAACATCTTCTACCATAAGTCTAGGAAAGAAAACGTTTTTTTGCGCCCATTGGCATCCATTTAGCATTAGAAAATTCTCCCAAAGAAGCCGATTTTTGGATTAGACATTCACAAAACTGTTTTGCGGATTTTATATTATTGTCAACTTTATTATTGTCATATTATTGGCAAATTTTCTTCCTTCAGGACCAGGACAATGTTGTTCTTTTTTTATGAAGTTGTTTTCTTACCTCATATTTTCTATACATTTACTTTACTGTATTCCTCACTTTATTTTTTAGGTTCTTTATTTTTTATTCCCACTATCTTATTCTCTTCCCTTCTCGTCTTCTCTGCATTTGTTTGCAAGCGCGTGAAAATGAGTTACTTTGATACTAAAATTGTTGAAAATAATATGTGACTAAATTTTATGTGGAGATTGCATGCCTCTGAACAATGTATGAAACTTTAAGGAAAACAAAATTACCTTGTAACAATACAGAAAAAAGACGACAATAAATGGTACTGCTGGTCTTCCATTTTTGAACATTTCAGAGAAATGTTTTATCATTAGTTCTTAAACCTGCTTACATTGTAGTGGTAATTTGACACTCGTCGCACAAACTGACATTCATAATACCCAGTTTGTTTCTCATTTGATTTAGAAATTTACATTTGAACTGGAAAACCCTATGGAATTGTGATAACTAACCTGTAAAATGTCAAAATATTAAATCGAATTAGTTTTGCAGAAGTAATTACTGTATTACAGATGTAATATAACTGTAATATTCGGATCACTTTATTATATTTGTCCGAGTTGCGGTAAAAAGTTGGTAAAATTGTTTTGTTTTTCATTTCAGCATTATAATGTAATGATGATGCATTTTGGTAAATATTAAATACACATCGTTTGAATTGACTTTAATTAATACTAACAAAATCGAGTACTTTTATCATACCCCCAACTGTATATTTTCAAATGGGGACTTTTAAAGAACAATCCATGCACATGAACATAATACCAAAGGCTGATTATGAATAATACTACAGGACAAACACCAATGTATCTGACCTTTCTAGTGTAGATGCTGTTAATTCAGATACATGTACACATAACTTTCTAATAGGCCAATATTGATTGTTGCGCATACTTTTTGTACACCCTACATTTTAAACGCCCTATTTACTGATAATGACCTGTTTATTTGCATTTGACCATAAGTTAAGTGTTAAGTGTCATGTGCACAATGGCTTGGTCAAATGTCAATGATAGCCCCACCTAACGCTTTTTTGAGATTCGTGACACTGAAAATGCTCCAGGAGCCGAGACAAAAAACAATACCCTACCCTAAGTGCATAGACTTCTACGTTGGTGGGAGTGAGCGGTTCTCTAAAACTAATTAGCTTAGGGTAGGGTATATTTGTTTTTGCCTCGGCTCCTGTAGCATTTTCAGTGTCACGAATCTCAAAAAAGCCCACCTAACAGGATCTGTGTACCTAGTCTCGTTCCCAGACTAGAGGCTGGCCTTTCAGGCACGTATACTGCGAATTAGGACACGCAACTAGTTCTGAGTAGGAAACTACTGTGTGCCATGTTCATATAAATCTTCTTAATCAAAAGGTGTTAGACAATAGGGCGCCTCCCAGGGGGCAACCTGGCAGTTCTTGGCATCTTCTGTTCTGTTGTGAACATAAATCTTACAGGGAACGGGAGCCAACCAAAATAACATCCATGTTTTTACCATATTCCTTGTCATGAAGTGACTATAAAATTAAAAATAGTGTTTCATATTTTTGTTTTGTTTCGCCACACTTATTAATTCCAGAGAGCAGACGGTCTGTGATAGTTCTAACTAATTAATGTATACTTTTTTTCGGCGCCCTTGCTTTCATTTCTGCACTTCATATTTACCGTCATTGCAAATTTTGCGGGCAATGCAAAATGTGTTTTTGATTATTTTGATCAATTTTAAGCACCAAGTGATACATTTTCTCGCGCACTGATTAGGTTAGTCTCAGTAATTGACGGTTTGATCTTGTTTTCGGTGCGCTTTGCGCGACTTTTATCATTTCTATCACTTCAAATTTATCCTCATTTACAGTCATTGCACAATTTGCGGCGAGCTTGGCGCCCACTGTTCGTCACAATTTGTGCCCCCATACCATTGACGATAACGCCCCTGTGCTAGGATCATAATATCCCGGATCCGCACCCCGGGGGTGCAGGATCCTGGATCCGCCCTTGGAGATGGCCCCAATATGGTTCTATATGACCACTGTACTGGACTCTAAGACCAATGGTCCTATGTTGAAGCAACTTGGTTCTATATGACCACTGTAATGGTCTCTCTCTAAGACCAATGGTCCTATGCTGAACCAACTTGGTTCTATATGACCGCTGTAATGGTCTCTAAGACCAAAGATCCTATGTTGAACCAACTTGGTTCTATATGACCGCTGTAATGGTCTCTAAGACCAAATATCCTATGTTGAACCAACTTGGTTCTATATGACCGCTGTAATGGTCTCTAAGACCAAAGATCCTATGTTGAACCAACTTGGTTCTATATGACCGCTGTAATGGTCTCTAAGACAAATGATCCTATGTTGAACCAATTTGGTTCTATATGACCGCTGTAATGGTCTCTAAGACAAACGGTCCTACTGTGCCTCATCAATTATTATTATTATCAAACCAACGTTTTTGCATTTTTAAAATAGGTCCTCTATTATATAGTAAAATACCACAGTTCCGCAGTTACCTGTGAAAATAGCTACAGTCCACAGTTAGGTGTTATAGTAGTAAATGTCCACAGTTGAAGGCCAAAAAAAAAAAAAAGTAACTATGTCAGGAGTCTTTTTTTTAATAAACCAATTGTTTAAAACAACAGTATATTGCATTTTAAATAAGTCCTCTAGTGCGTGGTTATACACAAGGTCCACGATTGCCTGCGAGGAATAGTAAATGTCCACAGTTGAAGGCCAAAAAAATAAAATAAGTAAAAGTGTCAGAATATTTCTTTAACAAAGCAATTGTTTTAGATGGCATATTTTTAGAGCTTAATATTCGTATATCTTTGTTTAAAACAACAGTATATTGCATTTTAAATAAGTCCTCTATTGCGTGGTTATACACAAGGTCCACGATTGTCTGCGAGGAATAGTAAATGTCCACAGTTGAAGGCTAAAAAAATAAAATAAGTAAAAGTGTCAGAATATTTCTTTAACAAAGCAATTGTTTTAGATGGCATATTTTTAGAGCTTAATATTCGTATATCTTTGTTTAAAACAACAGTATATTGCATTTTAAATAAGTCCTCTATTGCATAGTAATACACAATGTCCACGATTGCCTGCGAGTGCAGGTAGGGGTGTGTGTGTGGGTGTGGGGGGGGGTGTGGGTAAGGCTGTTTGAGGGTATGTGTATGTTCATCTCGTGAGTGTTTTTGGTATCACATGTTTTATATAAATGTGTCTTTGTATTTTATATTTATATTTTAATGTATCTCTTTGTATGTATTTAAATATTTTTATAATATTGTTAAGTGCAATGCAATTTGGCTTGTAAGCCACGATTTTGTATTTTTCAATAAACCAATCTATAAACCAATCTATTATTGCAGCACTACAGGAAGAATGGAACAATGTTCCCCAGGCTACCATCAGGAACTTGATTCCAATCTATAAACCAATCTATTATTGCAGCACTACAGGAAGAATGGAACAATGTTCCCCAGGCTACCATCAGGAACTTGATTGGAAGCATGAGAAGGAGATGCACAGCTTGCCTGCAAGCTGGAGGTGGACATACCTGTTATTAATGACTTCATTGTTTGTTTGGAAATGAGTTTGTTTTGACTCTATGAAATGTTTTTAACTTTATGTTGCTGAAATTGTTTGCTGTGACCTGTGATGCAAGATGTTGTCTGAGTCAGTGCAGATTTCTCTTGTGTCATTGAAGCAAACAATTGGTTATTGACTGCCATTTGAAGCAATACATTGCAGTAATATTGTATCAAAATTTGGTACATTTTCATGCACAGAATTTTATTTGGTGATCTGTTAAAATTTTATAAGTTTCTTTTTTGGCTCAGTGTATAATATAGATAGAACAGTGAGGTTGCACAGTTATTTTATTTTTTGAATTTCATCTTGATGAACATACTCTGCTGAAATGCACAATGTTCAGTAACGTGACATATAAGCCGACGGCAGTTCACTGCTGGCTGAGCTGTTTAAGAGATATATTTGAGCAGTACGTGTGGACAGAGGTGATCGATGAAAAGATGCAGATGAGAGTTTGTTTGGTAACACGCTGCAAATACCATTGTGGAAATCCTAACACAGGACAGATTTGGATTGTAGGGTTGATTGAAAGCGAGTCGGGTCGTATGATATTGTACCTGTTGATAAGCATGACGCGGCAACACTGACAAGGATTATCGTGCGGCACTTTGTTCCAGAGTCAAAAGATTTACACTGATGTGTACACGAACCTATACAGGGTGAGTCAAAATAGTCAGGTCCCGATTTCACAGATTTTTGCAAACCAATTAAAATTCAAAAATGAATATATTTATTGACTTGCCTAGCAAGGTGGCATTACTAGCTATAACCTGAATTTTATTTCATTCAAATTGGTTATTCGAAACGGGAGATATGACAATTTTTCTAAATTCTGTGAAATAAAATCTGTTCCACCTTATCTAAGGGATCCCTATGGATGTTAACGTGTAACGAGCGCCTTTTGAATAAGACAATCAAAGGCGTGTTGTTATTCACAGCAATTACAATAGCAAAAGAGATTCTATTGTCTTTGCGGTTATGTTTTCAATAGTTTTCGTGCAATCAGAGATAGCCTATAACAAACATTATTGAGTTTTAACAAAATGTTGACCAAAGTATTTTGAAACTTGTTATTTTAATCGAACTGATATGAGAGAAGTCTGAGAGAAAACAGATCTTATATCTTTAAACAGTTTGTGCTTTGGTAACTTACCAGGCAAAGTGCATAGTCCATCTTTATGAATATATTTGTGCAATACTGAGTTATATTATAATATATTTAAATACTTTGCATGCAATATCGTTTAATTTATCAGACTTTCAACAAAAAACATGATATTTTGGTATAAATTGCAACAGTTATACAGTGTGTTGTGTTGTATGAATAACTAATATTACAGTAGTATTAACATCCAGCACCAAACTTGGAACACTTTAGATTACGCGTCTTTTCGTTAATGTGTTGTAAATCTGGCGTGGAATATGATATTGTCGTGAAAACATCACCAGGTATGAAGAAATATGTCTACTCTCACAAACAATGAAAATAATTACCAATTTTGTACAAGAAGTATTTTTCTTGATTTTTTGAAAACGGGACCTGACTATTTTGACTCACCCTGTAATCGATTGGATACCAGCACTTTACGGTTGTGCACAAGTATCAATACATAAAGTTTTATCGGAATGTCCACACCGGCGAACGATTGAAAGTCCGCACAAATCGCATGGAGGGCGTGTGGAATTCAGTGAAAAATTAGGCGGGAATTTTTTGTTGTTGATTGTTTCAGAGAAGGCAACTCCGTTCATCGCATCCAGATTCACATTACTGTGCCTCTCAGTTCAAATACATGCGAGAGATGGCCATAGAGTTGAGACAACATGCTAGATTCTTCTGTCTAGATGACAAAAGCAAGGTCCCATTCGGTGAACCAGGAACAATAATGGCAACTGGCGTGAGGGGAAGGATGACCATTGTTACCTCAACATCAACAATAAGTGCCGCTGATCATGACCAGCACAGCAAAGGGAATTTCACTCCATCGTTACATTGGCCATAGATATCCCTGACAATATTGATGAGACCTTCTACCAAGGACAAGTGTCAGTGGTCATTTAATGACACTATATTCCAGGCATCTACTCCATTTCGACATGCTGCAAGAATACGACAACTCATTCAGGTCGACCCAAAGCCTGTTATATTCCTATATACAGATGGAGGACCTGATCATCGCCTTAATCACGAATCTGTCAAGATGTCCCTGATTCATGTACTTAAGGCAGCAGACCTGGATATGCTAGTGGCAGTTGGTTGTGCCCCAGGCCAGTCATGGGTGAACCCTGTGGAAAGAGTGATGTCGCTGTTAAACCTTACCCTCCAGAATGTTACTCTAGAAAGACCTCTGGCACCTAACGAGATTGAAAGTGAGTATTATAGGCCTGTTGCAATTGGGCCTGTTGGGCATATGTGAAATAGCAGCTGAAATCTATTGTGACGTTTACATTATGTATCTGCAATTGTATATTTACAAATCATGGTATTCTGTTTATAGGTATACTGAAGAAATGCACTGGCATGCAAAGTATACGGAAGGCAGCCGAGAAAGAAAGAGGACGTGCAGAAAACAGTGAGGAGTCCCAAGACTTAGAAGCAGTATGGTTGGCATGTCTTGCACCCATGATAGACATGATCAGAGAGCGGTTTGAATGCCTTAAACTAAAAGGAAAACCGGTATTAAAATGCATATTTTTCTTTCATACTTTCATTTTAATATCAAAATGTTGTTTGAATAAATCATGTAAGATATCCTTGGTATGATATTTTATCTATTCATTTATAATAAACACTTGATGTTCTTGCACAGGTTAAAACTTGCAACCCTGTTAATGATGAATAAATTGATAGCCTGAAAGGTTTTATTTCTGCGACCAACAACACTGTCGACTTAACAAAGCTACAGAAACGTCATTTGACATCGAAGACTCTATTGTCTAAAGTTTTAGGGTGTGTTGACCGCAGATTAGTTGGCCATTGCTTACTACGAAGATGTGCAAAATATGTTGCACTCATAGTTGCATTTAATAGGAATATATTACAAAATCGGACAGGTGGACAGGTGAATTGAGAAGGTACTTCAATTTAAATTTGATAAGCTTTCTTGGTCAGTATGGCGATTGCAAAATGTTCACACATCTCAACTCAATTTGGCAAATAACGCTGCTCCTCCAAATGCGGTTCCCGAAGCAGTGCCTCATGGAAATCCAGGCCCTACTGCTGAGCATCGTTGTAAAGGTGGTTTTTCAGAAACCAGCGTGAATTGTCGCCGGCAAATGTTTCATGGAGCTCCTTTGAAGACCCTTTGGACTAACCACACGTTTTTCTGCCAAGATTCCTTGATATGGCTCCAGTGGCTACGCAATCAAGGGCTTCTAGTGCATGCAGATCAAATGCAATTCCAACATAAGTGGAAGACTTGGAAAGGACAACTTCATAGCCTGTGGGGAGAAGTGTCGGATGCGAGACGTCCGAGTGAGTAATTTGGCACAACCACCATCGCTGGTAGGATATATGAGGAATTCTTTAGACTCCTTCATAAAGTGTACTGGCTTCACACAACAGCCAGATTGACAGCGCTAACCCCTGTTCCATACATGGCGGGATTTCTCGAGGATGGTGAAGTGGTACGCATGCACCCAATTTTCCCATCAAGACGCGCCCGCCTTCGACTATGTACCATTTACGCAGGAGGATCATGCCTCCACCCTGCAGACATTTGCTCGGACATTCATGAAACGCCATCGTCATCGGTGGCTGAGAGTGTCATCGACGTGATTGCTGACAAACCGGAATCCCAACGTCCTCCAGCCCATCATAATAATAATGATAATAATCAGTATTTATACCACATGCAGCAGCAACGGCATCGGATGACAATGCTGACATGAATGATGAACAAGGACCATCAAAAGGACACAGACACGTCTTTATGCCTGAGGGCTACATCTTTCTACCCTTAGTTGATGCAACCGGTGATGAGGAACAGGATGCAGGCGATGCCGACGGTGATGTGAGCAGTGACCATGGTGACAGAAAGGAGGCTAAAAAGGCAAAACGGAGAGGAAAGCATGGCGAGAAATGAAAGAAGGGAAAAGGAAAGAAGAAAAGCCTGTTTCGAGTTATCAAGTGACAATGACTTTGTTTTATGAATTAAAAACAATTATGATTTAACAAGCAAATCTCTGTCATTTTATTTTCTAACCAATATGATTTGACAAAACAATCAAATCGTTGTCATTTAATTATGAAAAAATTGCCTAACTTTAACACCCTTCACAGTCCCCTTCCCCTTCTTGGATTTACCATTCTAAAAAAAAGTTTGCTTGTTTTTATTGTTGATATTTTTGCAGGAAGAGGTCCCAATGGCGTATGAAAATGGAGCTGTATTTGATGAGGTGGCGATTCTGAACCCATTCAAATATAAATATGGATCTCAAGAGCGAGGAAAGGTTTGGGGAACAATCGCTACAGCTCTCCAGCTGGTGTAGGAAGTTGAGGGGCTGGAGGAGGATACTATGTTGAGGGGCTGGAGGAGGATACTATACCTATGTCAAAGGTTAAGGGTTAGTAAAAAAAAAGGGAAATAGTAAACTAGGGTGCCATTTTATAAGATCATAAATAATTTTGGAAAACTAAAAGGCTGATTATGCTGACAGGAGTAGACGCGCTGTCGTAGGATTGGTTGGGTCTGATAGGTTACAACTTTCTTGATCCCAAGGGTACTCAACAAGGTCACCAGAACCCCCAATTGTGTCGTTCTTCTGGTGGCTCCGTAGTGGCCCAGGCAAACCTGGTTCGTACTCCGGTATACTGGTAGCAGAGCCTGTGCGGCTCCCAGAGCACCAGGGTCTCCTGACGAATCCCGCTCCTCTTCCAGAGGTCCCGCTGTGCACTATCCAATCCCTCCATCTGGCTGTCTGGACAGTTTCCAGCAGTCTTTCCAAGCGGCGGGACTTTCTGAGGAGGCTGCCATCCTCGCAGAAAATTTGTCTAGTCACTGCCGTTGTAGGACAGGTGGTGGAATTCCTGGTTCATGTTTTCCAGCAGTCTTTCTAAGCGGCGGGACTTTCTGAGGAGGCTGCCATCCTCACAGAAAATGTGTCCAGTCACTGCCGTTGTGGGACAGGTGGTGGAATTCCTGGTTCATGTTTTCAGGTTTAGGATATCTGTAAGTGGTTTACTCAGCTCACAAGAGAACTCCTTTATCAACCTGGCAGAAATACCATCAGGCCCCCTGCTTTCCCCACCAAACTGTTTCTGGGAATGGTGCATCATGGGCGATTCCCTGTCTGCTAAAAGGCATGGTACCATCAAAAAAGCTGTTGGTCGGTCACACCATGATAGGCGTGTCAATGTCAGTCACTTTACAATGGGTGCATCAAAGTGGTCTTCATTTTACTCACACATGGCCATGTGTTTTTAACTCGCCACCCACAGCATTACATCACCTGAGAGCAAACAATTTTTACCTAAGTTCAAGCTTCAAGTCAGCCTAATCTGAGAAGTGTTACCCCTACCTCAACAAATGTATACATTTTGTTAAGAGCCTGGAGTGTGCACCCTTCTATCCTGTCTTTAATTTCTCACCATATTTGAAAATTGTAGAACCTAAATGGCAAAGTTAATCAAGTTTAGCAACAAAATTGTAATTTACAGTTTCTGAAATTGACCAAAATTTTAAAAAAATTTGACCTAAAGCTTTAAAGCTGCGTATGATGATTCAGCTTCTCTTTACAGTTGACTCAAAACTTTAATTCCAGGTTTCAAGTTATACGTCTTCCAGGCAAGCGTAATCGCAAGGTTCCACTTCTTGTGAAAGAAGATTGTAATGGTCATGGAGCTTTTGATAGAGAAGAGGTCGGAGTGTGGTATTCTTGAAAGTAACCCTTACTTCTTTGCAGTAAAAGGGACTCAAGATACATACATTAATGCATGGCAGGTATGGTGAACTATATTTATAACTGAAAACTCATAAGTAATTAAGCAATGAGTGCCAAAAAATCTGAAACAAGCAAGCTGTAAATTTTTAAATCAGCAATGGATCAGGGTTTAGATTCCCCCCCCCCCCCCCCCTCCCAAAGGCTGTGAGGAGGTTGTCTATAAGCAATACTCACCGGCCGCTACATTCTAACTAATGCCATATAACTGCTACGATCACAGGAAACAGAAACCACTACTACCCACATACCAAGTATTTAGTCATGGCCCAGACCCTCTGGCCCCCAGCCATACTACGCCTACATGCCAGATCTCGTCAGGTCAGAGCACGCCCTCCCGCGATGGTCGACACAAAAAATTCTGCTTATAAGTTGGATGTTTTCTTGAAAAGCTCCGCCGATTTTCGGGATCGTTCCAAGCGGCGGGATTTTCTGAAAGGCAAGGAGACCGTCAACGAGATACTCTTACAATAGGAGGCTGTCTCGATACCGATACCGATGGTGTCGACAGCGTGAAATCGATATGCTCGGTTCCTCTGTAGGCCAAGTGGTGAATTCCTGGTCTATGTCTTCCGGACCGGAGCGCAGGCTCGTACGGTCCAGGGTTACAGGTCAGCCATTGGTGCGATTCACCATGGTTTCTCAGACAGTTCTACAGTGTTGAATAATTCAAGTCTCTCGAGCCTAATTAAGGGTATTTTTAAGGAGCGTTCCCCAGTGGTGGTGCGTTTCCTGGCGTCCGATATGGCGGCGCTGCATTCCATGAGTCTGTTGGACCTCTCAAGACGCACAGTTTTTCTTCAGGCAGTTGCGTCGGGCGGCAGATGCAGCGAGCTCCATGCTTTTTCCGTTAGTGACAAACACTTCAAGATTTTTATAACCCAGTTTGCATCCTTGAACTGAATCCCCATGAAAGTCATGCAAACTCTGCGTTCTTATAGCACCAATGACCAAACTATTTAATTCCTTTGAGTCACCAATCACAACCCGGCCAGATCTCTTTTTGAATACGATTAAGCAAGTGAACTGGCATTGTGATCCATGTGATTTTGCTGTAGTAGGGGATTTGCAGACAGGTTTTATGTAAAATTTTACAAGAAGATTGTGTCAGTTAGATCCTTTTATCACTGTACACATATTATATGAGTAGATTTTATTTTTGTGCCATACTTACATCAGAATATTACATCATTGGGAGAATTTATAAACTGGGCATTATACACAATGTGACAAATAGTAGTATATTTGTGTGTTATTTATGTTTCTTTTGCAGATGGGGAGTTTCGCGGTATTGAAAAAGCTTTATACTCGGTTGAGACTTGTCGAATTAGAGTATAAATCAGTGTCAGTTGAAAAGTTGAGCATAATAACAAGCACCTTTTCCAGTCTTGGATTTCTGCAACATTTGTTGCCATAGTTTTTATTTACAACCATTTTATACATTAACATTTTTTCAGACCCTGAATACATGTGCCATACGTGCAGGGTGTGACAAACCAGCAGATGTTTCTACAACAAGGATAAGAAAATACACAGCAACAGTTAGTAGTGCAGGTAGTAAATATTATTATTATTTGTATTATACTGATTAGGGGATCTTATCTGGCACAAAAGGTTTGGTTCACTCTCCCTCTCTTTCTTTCCTTGCTGGACGTCCCTTGTTGAGAGAAGAAGATTTGTATGTCATTATGAGGGTATCAAATGTATGTCACTATGAGGGTATCAAATGTGTGTCACTATGAGGGTGTCAAATGTGTGTCACTGTGGGTGTAGTTCTTACAATTAATAATGGAATTGGAAATATCACTTTCAGATTTGAATGTCACTATGAAGGTATCAACTGTGTGTCACTGAGGGTATCAAATGTGTGTCACTGTGGGTGTAGTTCTTACAATTAATAATGGAATTAGAAATTCAATTTAATTGTATTTAATTGTAAGCATAGATTCACTTTTTATGAAATTTTACCAGAATTTGTAATCAATCAGATTAGCAAAATGAGTAATGATAAATCAGCTGGACTAGATCAATTTAGTGTCAGGTTTCAAAACATCAAACGAACATCGACATCGACGAAGAAGGTACCTCCGGAGGAATAGATAAAGCCTTCACAACAGCAGCAGGAAATACTAGTAAATATCAAATAGACAGCGATGAGGACGAGGACGAGGAAGAAATAGTCAGAGATGAAGATAACCCCAACATTTATGTAAGAAAGGTCATGAAAATGAAACATCACGAAACAGAAAATTTAAAAAGAAGACTGATCGTGTCTACAGTGCGAGACATAGTTGAGCTATTCGCTAATTTCTCGCAACACATCATCAGGACCAAGGAACATCAATCATCACCAGATGTGAGAAGAATCAATAGCATAGAGATAAATGACACAGACGAAGCGGAGGAGAAAAAGAGGAAGATGAAAGAGCGAAAAGATTTGTTAACAATACTGAGAAACAAGGGGGACAATACACACAATAATCGGGTTAAGGAAAATCAAAGAGGTGAGATTATCTTGGGCAGAAGGCATAGCAATGACAGCTTCCGCCTGGCTGATTACGGGCCATGCCCCAACTGCTTTGAATGGATGAAGCGGCAGGTACTTCCAAGGCACCATGCCAACTGCCCGGCAAAGGATGGAAATAAAACAAAGGAGTTGATACTCCTTGAGAGCGACGTGTTGGCAGGAAGAGTTCAAGGGAGGCCGAGTGCAATGATGGTTATAAAGAGGTGTTCTCGAGGATGAGGCATGACGAGATTGGAGAAACCGCCAGAAGAGACCCTCTCATCGTTGCACTTGGCAACAAGTGGCTCCTGAGGAACGTGGGCAACCGGCTCATGAGACCGTACTACACGTCGGCAGCCATGCGTCTGGCATCAAGGTTGCTTCTTCAACTAAGGGGAATGGTGAGTGACAAGATGGCCATGTCCTCCTTCATAAGTCCTCCATATTTCACACATGTAGCGCAGGCTGAGCTACTGGTAGCAAGACAAGATGAAACGGACGAGACGAATCTTGAAGCGCCATCCAATGCTGTCAAGCTGAAATTCGACATCACCAGGATGACCAACCTTAAATGGTGTCAGGCGATAGTGGAGAATAACAAGGTCATGAAGTCCGAGGCAAAGGATTTTGCGAAGCTGTTGGAAATGCAGTGGAGCTCCAGACTGGAGAAAATCCTGTTGCAGGAGAGAAAGCAAAAAAAGAAGCTAAAACTACCACTACCTGACGACGTGCTCAAGCTAAGTCACCATTTGCTAGAGCTAATGTACCAAATTTCAACCTAAAGACACCACATACAACAACTATTGAAGGATAGTTAGTGTGGCTGAAGCTTCCTTAATTGCATACAACAGGCGCCGACCAGGGGAGCTTCAAGCAATGACGTGAGTATATATTGATAAGTTCATTTGAATATTTATTTATTGAACATAACCTTGATTTTTTTCTCAAAAATTAAGTAATTGTATATCTGCTGTTTTTTCTTCTATTCTTCCATCTTTCCCACAAAGTACTTCTTACCCTACGGATTACAAGGTACATGGTACAATACTTTTGTCAGTTCAGTAGGACCAGTACATGACCCGACCCTCTATCTGACCTTCATATATGGTCTTCACAGTTGGAGGTCAAAAGTCACATGGGGTCACTATGGGTTAAAAGGTGACTTTCACTTACGACGCCGTTGCAATTTTGTGAAATGGCGTATGATCATCAGAATTGGTCACTGTCGCATATAAAAGGTTAAACATGTGTAGTGTCCTATACTTATCTATTTTAAGGACTTCAAGGGTAGATCAGATAATCAACCATGCACGCTAAACAGACAACATTATTGTGATGTGTTAATTCTACCAATTTGTTTTTAAGTAACTCTAGTTTATCCAATCACAGCATATTTTGATTTGAGTTTCAGCCAATCGCAATATGGCTATGATATCATTTTTTTATTCTAATGACATGATATTTGGTGCTGTCATCTTCTGACCATGAAGAGGTTAAGACCTATAAGGTTTTGGTAGTTCCTCATTCTGTTACTACACTGCTGGAAATTAATAATGCAGATTAATTTAAAGTGATACAATGTTACAGATGAGATAGAATGCAACTAAATAAATCTATGGTGATTTAGTCTGGAGTTTGTGTTAATATGCCACTGCCAGAGAGAATAATGTAAAGTTTATTTACAAAGGATTCATGTCCGTTTTTAAAGATAATGGTTTATCTAACAACTAGAACTGTAACAACTAACTGTTGGAGCGACTGTCGGCGATAACCCCACAGTAATAACAACACCCAACAACTAGAGGTAGGAGGTCCAACAACAAGGAGGAACAACATAACAAATAGAACTTTCGCGAACTTGATGAAGACGGTACCGTGAGTTTACATGTATGCAACACAACGGAGTATACAAATGCGTGCGCAAGAGCTCTGTGTGTATAATTGATTGGGAAACATTATTGTATAACTGGGTGTATTTATTTGATCTATTTGCTAAGAACATTAATCATACTCATACATGGGGCTTACTGTATGATTAATCTGGTCATATGAATCATTGTGTATTGTTATAGTATATATTACTGTTACTGTCATTATTAGTTCATGAAATATAATCATGATAAATAAATTGTGAAATGTATTTACTTGGTCTTTTTATCTTCTTGAATACGAATTCAACATAACAGCCTAGTTAACATGCCACACTGTGCTCATTACATCTTGCACTAGTCACGATATTCATTATGACTGTGTTCATAAATAATTCCCTGTTTTTTTGGGTTTTTTAATTGGAAAAATGATGGGTAAAAATGTCAATTTACACCCTGTTTGATCAAAATGCTTCTTGTCTCACAGGAGGAAACCGTCATAATTAGGCAACCATGCACCAGGTCCATGCACGTTATAGGGACTTCAGCATTTAAAAGTGATAAGGGTCAATTATAGGTCCAAATCGGAGCCAAAGGTAAAGCTGAAGCTTCATGGGTCAAAAGGTTTATTTTAAATCTGTTCACTTCGCAATGCCTCTTACGACAGATGAAATTACTATAATTGGTCAAAAGACTCCTTGGGTTAATGCATATGTTCTCTTTGGACAAAACAAGAAGGAAAGTCAATCATGGGAGTCTATAATAATGGGAGAGGCGCTATTTGAACCTCAAAACTGAAGCCTCCTGAATATGGTAAGGTGAGGATGTGCGATGCGACTTAGTTCTAGGACATTTATGCAAATATACACATACGCATACGCATCAACGTCACTGTTCACAGCTTATGAAACGCATGATGCGACTCTTGATAACGATGTTGGCAATGACAAGCTACCCCGATTGGACCTGTCATGACCTTGGAGTCGAATGTCAGTAATGAGAAAAAAATCAATGTGTTTTGGTCTTTGACCAAAGTTCATCTAGGTTTTTTTATTTTATTCGATATCTTGTCTAAAGTAAAAACAATTACCTCCAAGAAGTAAACTTGAACAACACTTAAAATTATTTTTCGCAAAAAGGGGGAGTGGAAGTTATTTTGCCATGATTCATTTGCCTAGGAATCAGCCAAGTTATCAGATTAGCCAACTCATCATGATTATGATATAGGTTGGGGCTCTGTGAGCAATATACCAAACAATCCGTTACAAGGCATGATCAGAATCTGGACATGCTTTGGATGGAAGTTTACATGAAAGGGCAACCGTATCCCAACCATAACTATTGAGACAAGCACTAAAACACGGTCCCATCATGGCGGACCATTGCTCCTAAAAGTGGAATTGCTGGTAACTCAATTTAATCATGTCCATTCTACACAACTCCTTCAGATTATCATCGTACCACGAAAGGGTGTGTGGTGTGGATGACGTGTCAGCTGAAGTCATGGCAGAGCTTTACAAGTTTGAAAGGAAACTAGTGGAAGAGCAGAAGATAGAGTTTTGGGGCAAAGTAAGTATTGACATACGTTAATTTGTAGAAAAGATTAAAAGATGATGAGAAACATTCTGATGAAAAAAAGGAAAAATCAGCATCGTGATGAATCTGAAGAGTGATGAGTACCAGGATCATTCTTAAAGAAAACTGGAAAAACAGCATCGTGATGAATCTGAAGAGAGTGATGAGGAACAGGATCATTCTGATGAAAAACTGGAAAAACAGTATCGGGGGGACTTATGTTTGATTCATATTCAGTGGGTGTGGCTTACCTTGTAAACACAAAATCTGATTGGATTTCACATGATTTCAGGTTTCTTCTATCACACCGTAGTAGATAACACATCACGCATATTGAGCAGCTACTAGCTGTGGTGTATCGGTGGAATGTCTTGATTTGCTTAGTCAGGTGACAAATATTCAAAAGAACACGCTTGTAAGTAGAGCAAATAAACTGTCACACCGAGAGGGTTTCACTAAGGATACCCTCATATTTCCAAGAACAGGTTTCACAACAGCAAGGGTTTTGGATGACTTCAATGTGTAAAGGCACTTATCTTTGCAAACGCCCATCATTTAAAGGTAGATGACCCGATCACATTTTCGTAACACAGAATTATTTCAAACATACAGAGATTTTCATATCATATGAAAGCTCGTATTTTTCTCATCATCATACTGAAATTTGACGGCCTAAATCGGTATAATTACGGAGAAATCGATGAAATAACGTTGAATTACCGCGAATGGTGGTATACCACCGATATAGTTTGTGTACAACTCAATGGGTACAGTTCACAGCATCTTGTGCGTATAAAATAAGAACCATTAGAGCTATGCAACTCAAACTTTGGAACACAACTTTTTTAAGGATGACCTTTCATGTAGAATAGAAAACTTATAGTTGAAAATCGGAAATGTGATCGGGTCATCTACCTTTAAGGCGAATAATATATGCAAACATACGTTAGTTCATGCATCGGAAGACAAGAACCTAGAAAGTTTTATGAAACTGACTTCACAAAATATTGTGATGCAGATGCCATCGCCAACATGCATGGAAGTGACAATGCTGGTAAGAAGGGTCCGTAAAGGACGTAGCACAGATGGCAACAGGATCCCACTGTTGAAATCTATGGAGGATGTAGATGAAGTAGCATCAAATTATAATGTTAAACTAACTGGACCGCTAAGAGTTCAGTTCTCTTCTTCACAGCCTGCAGTAGAAAAGGGTCCTGAAAAATCCAACTGCCCACCAATGTTAGGTGAACCTTTTCATGTGAAACCAGTCGCTGGTACAAATATCAGGTCATGTTTTGGCTGTTCTGGGCCATTACGCAAAACTGACATGTGTGTGGCCCATAAACAGGCGTATGTCTTTCATCATCCTCACCAGAAGAAATGGGTGGAAACTATTGGCAACAAACACTTTCATATGCAGAATGACTGCATCAGAGCTAGCAACAATCCAGCTTTCAATGAATCTTTGCTGGTTTACACGGAGTAGGATAACAATGTGCATCGTTATGTGTTTGATTTTATTTTGAGGATGGATGAACATGCTCTAAATTTTGGTAGACATGTGTATATTGGCAAAGAGGTTTGTTAATGGAACTTGCTGAGGTACACACTATTGCGTGTTCGTCTACTTGTTGCCAGGTCAAAGGTGATAAAAGTATGTCTATGCACACTGTCTACTGTAACCGCATTTGGTAAATATAATATGAGACCGAACCAGGTTCCGACATTGGATAGCATATCATTGATTGGAATGGCAAATTGGGCCTGCGATGAGTCCTACTATATACTACTTGTATAAGAGATACAGTGTTATCTTAACTTAATTAAAGTGTTGTAATGCCAGGAAAATGCAAACTCTGATAGGGGTGTGTATGGTGAATATACACCTAGCACATAAAGTCCCTGACCATGTGCTTTGAGGTTGGCTAATTCAAAATATATAATCGGTACCAAAAATCTGAGATATACATAAATGAGCAAATTTTTTTTCCGCAGTTTGATACCTCATTCAACAAAATCGAATAGATACTTTTAAAGTTATGGCGATTTCAATGACCGCGCATAACAACAGCAAAGTATTTTAAGTTTATAATTGCTTTCTTCTAATATTAAAAAGTTTGTCTCATTTTGCAGTTGACACTTTGTATTGTTCTTTCAACAAATGAGTTCATTAGTAAGATTTTTTAGTGGTCTGTCAATTTCTTTGGTAGGGGGTCCCAAATATCTTAGGGTATGTCATAAAGTTTTCACATGGAAAATAGGGGGTCATAAAATTAATACCATTGTAATAGGGGGTGTCAAAAAATGTGCGCGCTATGTGTGCATTAGCCCAGACAAAATTATTTTATAAATTTGTTTGAACTTGGCTTTGTTGGTGCCCAAAAAGTAATTCAATTTTCAAAGCATTCTTGAGCACTTTTACAGCCTTTGTGACAATGCTTAGGACTACACACTGGCCTTGGAAATGGCAGCAGTGGAGTAGCTAAGTTTTTTACCAGGGGGGCAAGTCGGGTTTGGGGGGCGGCACAAATCTATCCAAAAAGGTAGACCCAAATTTGTGTTGGTGTCACTGTCAAAAACTGAAGAGCAGCAGCCCTGAAAATTTAAATATTGAGTTCTGTATCAGTTACATGCTGACATAATAAAATACACAATGATATGAATGTATTATACATTTATTGAATCCTTGTAATACAGGACTATTGGAAAAGAATACAGGACTATTGGAAAACGTCTTTAAGGAACCGATTTTGAAATGTAAGAAGAAGAGCGGAAAGGACAATCCACTGGCATGTGCATCTATCAAGAAGAAGATCAGCATAACTGCAACTGGCAAGCAACATCAATTACAAGATCGCATATGTTTGGTATCAAGAACTATTTACCAACCAGACCAGATGGGGAGACTGACAGCACACAAAAGCAACATGTTAAGATCCTCAAAGCAGAAATCATGAAATCAAGGCAGGACTTGGTCATAAAATAGTCTCATGGAACTTACTCTGACTGACAGGTGGAATGGAATCGTGACCCAGGGCTGGCCAATCAGCAAAGTGTATGAGGTGTTTCCTTGATTATTTAACAGAGAAGAGGTGAGTACAACTTTTTGAGTGAATGAAAAAATTAAAACAATCAGTAGATGTAATTTCTGTTAAATACAATTTTGAGTGGAATTGGCTGCTTATACTTTGAAAATTCTTTCCCAATTTTCATGCAAGCGGTCCAACAAATGCAAAGTTTGACAACGCTGCGCTGTAATTAATGCAATTAACGTGCAGACTTTGTATGTTAATTCCCGTAGGCCAAGCGAGTTCCTAGGTGATAATGAACGCAAATAATTTAGCATCACCTGGACATATCAAATATTTTGACTTAGGAAGCACTATAGGTTCATCCACAATCATGTTTATTAGCTTGGGAAACCATTTTGGAACAATTATAACTCCTCCTGCATTTTCCTCATTAATCTTCTGTATAGGTATGAGGCAAAAGGGGGGAAAAGCATGGACAAAATATTTACTCCAAGCCACAGTGAATGCATCATTTACCATGGTCCCCGGATCTGGTTTCCAGGCTACATATTTTCCTACTTCAGCATTCAATCTTGATGCAAATAAATCTATCTGCGGTGTCCCATAGATATTGCACAACTGCATACATATAACGCTGTTAAGCATGTATTCTGTCTGGGCTTCAAAACTCGTAACTTTCGATCTGCAATAACAGTATCTTTCCCTGGGAGGTGTGTGGCTGTAATCCAAATGTGTTTATCAATACACCACTGCCATACTTCCTTAGCCAGATAATTACAGTCTACAGATTTAGAACCTCCCATTTTATTAATGTAGGCTGCCCTATCAGATGCTCTGCAGAGAAGTTCCATCAACTGGATAAGACATGAAGAAACTTGGTGTTTCCACAGCTGACAAACAACCAGATGAGCCGGAGCCTGACCACCAGCCAGTTAAACCTGACAGCTTCCAATCATTCTTGAGGTTGAGCCAACTGCAGGCAGACAGCTTCTAAACTGAAGTTAGGTGTTGAATTAGAACAACATGCAGGCGCCCGGGGCCGAGTGGAGGACTTATCTGGATTGAAGCGGAAGATGCATTCTTTAGTGGAGAAGGTGGAGGAATGTGTAAAAATAAGGCCGTCTGAAGGTCATGAGAATTCTTAAGCCACCTGGATGTTGCTGCAATATGGAAGGCACTTCTGACTCATTACAAGGAAACCTTCAAAAACCTGGTAAACTTTTAGCATCAGGGAAAATCATATCGTCAGGATTACTAATAAGCATAAACCCTAACCCCAAAAATCAATCACAATGATCACTATATCATCACTTTTGAACTTCAATGTGTCGATGTTGTTTTCTTTGCCAACTGTGCCCACACTTTTTTCACCATGATTTTGGATATGAGCCAACCTGCTAGTGCATGACTTGACCGCCGATCTTTTTTTCCTTCCAAAATCAAGCGGTCTCTCTAAACTAAAAATGTGCTTCTATTTTGGAAAAACATCCATTTCACAACATGTGGGTTATGTATCTCGAGATGGTAAAGATACTGGTGCAGTTCCTGCACTCAGAGACTGAACACTTAACAGCAACATCAAGGATGTTACCATACGGTGCCGGACACCATAAATATGGAACTTAAATTATAAATTATTTCCATGAAATGATATCACTGCCTCTGGAAGTTGAAACAGCATTCCTTGACCGCTCATTAACCTTTAAGCAGGCAGAAGGTCACTTCAACAATATCTGGACAGATATGGCACTTGAATGTGAACTGATTGTGTGGTATAGGGGGTTTTATGTGTGGAGGGGTGAGTGTACACTTGTGGTGTGAGGATGTTTGTTTCATTTGCTTGTAAATGTGTGTGATTGGATTCTTAAATATTTTTTGTGTGGGGATTTGCAATCATAATTTTGTATTTTATATGTTATCGCTGTTTTATCATGTATTTATATGTATTTTTGATGATAATATTATATGTTTTTATATTGTAAAAAATACGCAATTTGGCCTTTGGCCACGATGTTATTTTATAATAAATTGAATTGAATTGAATTGAAATTGAAAAAAAAGATGCAAAGGGAAGAAGAGGTCAGGCTGGATTGCTACAACGAAATATACTGAACGAAGAGGCTCGAGACAAATGGACTTCAACTTTACCCTTTACGACTTCAATTTGTTCAGTGGTAGGAGAAATACTTCACTTTGATTCCAGTAGTACTCACAATGTAGCTGGAGTGGCATCACCAGTCAATTAGGTGAGAAACTGGCTTTGAAAATGGGTCACGATAAGGACCGCTTTTGCTACATACGAGCAAAGCTGAGAGAAATCGGAAGAATGGTGCTACAATACAGTTAGATAACTCAAGAAAAAATTCTTCGTTGGCTGATGTGATCAATCCAAAGATATTGTACGATGTAATACGGGCAACAAAGATGACCGCTAGGTTCAGTGAAATAACACACATGTACAAAACGCCAAGCTTGGCACTGAAAATTGGTCACACTCTAAAACAGGCAGCTGGTATACTGCTTTGTAAAGCAATTGTAAATCAAGACGGAAGTCTTGAAAAGCAATGTACAGACTTAGGAAAATCATGGACATTTGACCCCTGACCCCATTCTGTTTATGCCTGCTGACAAACAGATGATTACAAGAATTTTCTCATCAAGTGTTAAAAAGTTTTTGGATTACACATTGCTGCCTTTAATTAACTTTACCTATCAGGTAAATTGATTGAATTTGTGACCCTTTCGAACCATTTTTCATAACCGTAACCGTGGACATCAGGTAAATTGATTGAATTTGTGACCCTTTCTAACCATTTTTCATAACCGTAACCATGGACATCAGGTAAATTGATTGAATTTGTGACCCTTTCTAACCATTTTTCATAACCGTAACCATGGACTGTATTGAATTGTAGTACAAAGGTATTAAACTACAGTGTATTAGGTTCTCTACAAATTAATGTAAATTCTTGTTGTGCAAATGAGATCAAATGTAATTGATCATTTTTAATTATTTTTTTATATACTATTAAAGTATTATATGAAGAGGTTTGTTGGGCTATATGAAAGGGGCTATACAGGGTGTATCAAAAAAATTAGGACACTTTTTGATGATGGTTTAAATCCTTGTTAAATCACTGAAGCATGACCAATTTTTATTTCAATGTAAAGTACAACCGATAAAGATAAAATCCTGAAGAGATGAGAAAAATCCATCAATAATTAAGGAAATTGTGACCTATTACTATTAGGCAAGGCAATCTATTTTGCAGTATGTACAATGGTCATTTACACAGTAACAGTAGAGTAACATGAACGCGCACACTATTTATGCCAATATCATGGTAATGAACCATCTACAGTGGGTTCGAGAACTTTTTTGATTTGCACAGAATATGCATGCATCTGATTTGTTGATTATTTAGCCAATATTGATTTGTGCCAGAATTAAATGGATTACCAAACTAATCTTTGCTATTGACTGATAGATTATTTTCTATGTTTATAATTATTGTAACGTATTGAAACGTATTGAAACGTAAAACATGTTATTTACTGGTCTATACATGTAAATCCCATTGTACAAACCAGTAAATGACATGGTTTACGCAAATTATGCTAGTTTTCTTATTTTTCATCGGATTGATCTCATATTTTCAGGATATCATAATAATTAATTGGGCTTTACATTGAGACTAAATTGGTCATGGTCCAATGATTATAACAAGTATTACACCGTCATGAAAAAGTGTCCTAATTTTTTTGATACACCCTGTATGGTGCATTGGTATGTCGGGTGAGAGGTACAATGCTACATTCGTTAAAATGGTTGTTGCAAAAGGGCTTGTATTCAGAATTAATATTACTTGCAAAAGGGCCAACATCCAAGAGTAGCCCCTCTCTGATCAATTCACCAATCACAAGCACCGGGTGATATCATGTGACTATTCCCTTCTCATACCCTTTTAGGTCTATTTGTCAACTTCTTTTTTTTTGTCAGTCATACTTTTTTTGACAACCATGTCCTATCTTCGTTCATCAAAACTAGGTCAAGTAACGTCAGAGCGTGTTTTTTGATCCTCCCATGCGTGATTGTTAGCAAAGCTGTTTAATTATTTTATTTTTTTCCTTTATTTTTGGTCTGAACAGAATTGTTTGAAGCAACCATTATGGATACGGATGACCACTACTCACCCCCAGATAAGAAAGCCAAATTATCATCAATGTCACTTCCTCAGGTAGAGAGTAGTAAGTGTATTATACAGGGTGAGTCAAAATAGTCAGGTCCCGATTTCACCGATTTTTAAAACCAGTTAAAATGCAAAAAATTATATATTTAATGACTTGCCTAGCAAGGTGGTATTACTAGCTATAACTGAAATTTTATTTCATTCAAATTGGTTATTCGAAACGGGAGATATGTGCATTTTTCCAAATTCTGTGAAATACAATCTGTTCCAACTTATCTAGGACAAATTCTGTGAAATACAATCTGTTCCAACTTATCTAAGGGACCCCTATGGGTGTAAAAGTTTAACGCACGCATTTTGAATAAGTCAATCACTTACAATAGGAAAAGAGATTCTATTGTCTTTGCGGTTATGTTTTTAATAGTTTTCGTGCAATCAGAGAGAGCCTATAACAAACATTATTAATTGTTAACAAAATGTTTAACAAAGCATTTTGAAACTTTTTATTTTAATCAAACAGATATGAGAGAAGTCTGAGAGAAAAACAGATCTTATATCTTTAAACAGTTTGTGCTGTGACAACTTACCAGCCCAAGTGCATAGTCAATTTTTATGAATATGGTTGTGCAATACTGAGTTATATTATACTATGTTTAAATACTTTGCATGCAATATCGTTTTATTTGTCAGAGATTCAACAAAAAGCATGTTAATTTGGTTTAAATTGCAACAGTTATACAGTGTGTTGTGTTGTATGAATAACGAATATTACAGTAGTGTTTATATCCACTACCAAATTTGGAACACTTTGGATTTCGCGTCTTATCGTATATATGTTGTAAATATAGCGTGGAATATGATATTGTCGTAAAAACATCACCAGGTATGAAGATGTATGTCTACTTTCATAAACAATGAAAATATGTACCAATTTTGTACAAGAAGTATTTTTCCTAATTTTTTGAAAACGGGACCTGACTATTTTGACTCACCCTGTATGCAATGGGGACTTAAAGGGTCCACTAAATAGTACTGAAATTAATAGAACTATCAGTAAGAGAGGTTTAGCAACCCTGCTTGATGTATGTCAAAAAGCGAGAGATGATGTGGCCGTTCGAGTTATTGACGGAGATCCTAAACATTTATTTAAAGTTTCATGAATCATGCCGTGCCACCTTCCCCATAAGGAACTAAGACATTGTAATACAACAACCAAACGGGGCAATCGGTCATCACCATTATTAAGGTCTGAAGTTGCTTCATTCCATTGGGAAACTCAGTGTGGACGGAACCAGTGTTCCAGAGATTATAGTTGCTCCAAAAGTAAATATCGCTCTGCTCTATCTGTAATTAATGTTGCATTATTGTGCAAGTCTATTCATGTGAAGAAGTATGGCTACAGTAAGATTTTGGAACCATTGTTTAAAGATTTGAGGACTCTTGTGGTGGAAGGTGTGTTTATTTCAGGTTTTGTGCATTGCATAGTAGCTGACAATCTTGCTGCACATTCATTAAGAGGCTTTGTGGAAAACTTTTCTGGACATTACATTTGTAGATTTTGCACAGGTAAACACTGTGACTTTCAAACAAATTATGTGAGATCTGGTGCGTTTGAATTGCTAACAAAACAGAACCATGCCATTCACGTTCAAACTGCACAAAATGATAACAAACTGAACAATTGTTTTGGTGTCAAAAAAGAATGTGTGATATCTGTGAATGTTCGCCACTTCCATATATATTAACTGGGTACCCCCAGATCTAGTACACGATCTACTTGAAGGAATAATTCCTTATGAACTTGTGCATTGCCTGGAAGCTTTAATATCTAAGGGGTACTTTGATCTTAACACCCTAAATAAATCGATTGAGAACTTCCCTTTCAAATGGACAGATAACACAAATCGACCGAAGTGAATTCCACCAAGATTTTCCTTGAAACGGACAATTGGTGGAAATGCCCATGAAAATTGGGCTTTTATTAGGATGCTTCCATTTCTCATTGGACACAGAGTTCCAGCATGGGAGATCTTAATGGACCTCAAAGAAATAGTGGAACTATCTGTGGCAAGTTTCCATACAGATGAAACAATTGCTTATTTGGATTCCAAAATTTCTGAACACCGGTAAAAGTTCCGACGGGTTTTCCCGGATGTTAGATTGATACCAAAACATCATTTCGTTGAACACTCTCCTCATTTGATACACAACCCATCAGTACATTTGACAGCCAGTTCAGCGAGTCTTTGCTTTTACTGACATTTTAGAGCCATGAAGGGGGCAGTATTACCACTGATTGTGATACTGTCATTGTGTCTGCATCAGAGTCTTCATTTTCATCTACTGATAGTGGTAAAAAGCAGTGGCCCAGTGTCTTTAGAATACCATCTTTCTCATACAAGACTGAAGTCACCCTTTCCGAAGCAAACAAAGAGTACAAAGCAACAGGGTAAAATGCTAGATAGTGAAAAGCGACATTCTAGGGAAGCTTGCGGAACATATTTTCCAAATAAAAGCATATCCAACCGATATTGAGCTTGATTCTGTAGTGTCTGCTCTTATTCAGAAATTCCCATGTTTGAAAGATACAGCGGATGCGCTGGGTGGAAAACTTCACTCAAATTCAAACTGGGTAACTACCGTGATGAGCTACGACGTCTACGGGTAGAGGAAGTGCTTGTTAACTCCTTGAAACGCAAAGGGAGCAATGCTTCAGCAAAAGGCATTAAAAAGCCACGAAAGACTGAAGTCAATTACTTACCTAACTATCCAGATGATAAGTCCGAGGCAAATATGGATGTGATGCGCATTGCACTCATCGACGAGAGTAAGAAGAAGGACAATGACAAAGCAATAGATAACAAGGACCTTTGCGTTAAGAAGGAATGAAGTGGTCATGAGTTGTCCTCCAATTGCAGAACTTAAAGAAAGACGGCCAGCACTCTTCACAGAAATACAGGTAAATGTTTTGAACACATGATTTGATGTTATTGACAAAGTAATGTATCATTAGACTTATGTTGACAACTTGACATGCTACAAATTTTCATTTCATTTCTTTCAAATTTTCAATTTCATTGAAAGTTAAATAAAGAATGTAATTTTTGCCAATTATCAGTGACTTGAGCACTATGGCGCAGCTGATTTGATGTGTCGTTTCATGCTCAAAGGACCACTAAGTGTTATACTGGCTGGCTTTGGGGCAACTTGTTAGCGGGAAAGAGAGTAATATTGCAATCAATTTTCACACCTTTGGCTGCTCTCTCTTTTGTACATAAGATAAATAATTGGTCAGATCCTACAAATAGCTTTGTGGTCAAACAGTTGAAAGAAGGCTGTAAATGGCAAGGGTTCAGGTCTGACCGCAGGCGCCCTGTTACTTACAAACTGCTGTGTAAATTAGTTGATATTCTGCCGTCAATTTGCAGCTCGGCATATGAATCATCTCTTTTTAGAGCAGCTTTCTTATTGTCATTTTGGGTTTTTTTTACGAATAGATACGCTACTATTAGCCGATCGCGTGACAGTTTTAAATATCGATATAAAATTCGTAGTCATTTTACAACCTTTTTTTCCCCTGCTTCATTAAACATTAACAGCCCCCTTAAAAACAGTTAATTAATTTAATATATTTGCTGTTGTTTCCTCCACAGGAAAAGAAGACAGACGTCACCTTAAGCGTAGGTATGGCTGAAAGGAAAACAAAACAGGAGAAACACAGACATATAAGAAGAGGTGGGGGGGTCTCAGAACACAGCGGTTGCAGTTACGAGCAGCATCGATGAGATCGTTAGAGCAGACATGGGATGTTTTTTCCCAAATGGAACAAGTAAAGCTCTGGGTGAAAGAGACAATTTTACCATTGATGGTTTGGCCAATTTTCCCAAGATCAGGCTTTATAGACAAGTTATCTTATAAATTATTATTGCTGAGACACGCCATCTTTGAGACCTCTATTTCCAAAATAACACTTCTCTGAAATCTTTGTTTCCGATTTAAGGTATCTTCGAAGCAATAATTCCAAGATAAGCCATCTAAGAATTTCCTATTTCATAGACAAGTTATCTTATAAATTATTATTGCTGAGATACGCCTTCTTTGAAATCTCTATTTCCAAAATAACACTTCTCTGAAATCTATGTTTCCGATTTAAAGGTAGATGTTCCGATTTTAAACTTGAAGTTTACTATTCTACATAAAAGGTCATCCTTAAAAAAGTCGTATTCCAAAGTTTGAGTTGCATAACTCTAATGGTTATTATTTTAGACGCAAAAGATGCCGTGAAATGTACCCATTGAGTTGTACACAAATGATATTGGTGGTTACCACCTTTCGCGGTAATTCGACGTTATTTCATCGATTTCTCCGTAATTATACCGATTTAGGCCGTCAAATTTCAGTATGATGATGAGAAAAATACGAGCTTTCATATGATACGAAAATCTCCGTATGTTTGAAATAATTCTGTGTTACGAAAATATGATCGGGTCATCTACCTTTAAGGTATCTTCGAAGCAATAATTCCAAGATAAGTCATCTAAGAATTTTCTATTTCATAGACAAGTTATCTTATAAATTATTATTGCTGAGATACGCCTTCTTTGAAATCTCTATTTCCAAAATAACACTTCTCTGACATCTTTGTTTCCGATTTAAGGTATCTTCGAAGCAATAATTCCAAGATAAGCCATCTAAGAATTTCCTATTTCATAGACAAGTTATCTTATAAATTATTATTGCTGAGATACGCCTTCTTTGAAATCTCTATTTCCAAAATAACACTTCTCTGACATCTTTGTTTCTGATTTAAGGTATCTTCGAAGCAATAATTCCAAGATATTAAGCCATCCAAGAATTTCCTATTTTATAGACAAGTTCTCTTATAAATTATTATTGCTGAGATATGCCTTCTTTGAAATCTCTATTTCCAAAATAACACTTCTCTGACATCTTTGTTTCCGATTTAAGGTATCTTCGAAGCAATAATTCCAAGATAAGCCATCTAAGAATTTCCTATTTCATAGACAAGTTATCTTATAAATTATTATTGCTGAGATACGCCTTCTTTGAAATCTCTTTTTCCAAAATAACACTTCTCTGACATCTTTGTTTCCGATTTAAGGTATCTTCGAAGCAATAATTCCAAGATAAGCCATCTAAGAATTTCCTATTTCATAGACAAGTTATCTTATAAATTATTATTGCTGAGATACGCCTTCTTTGAAATCTCTATTTCCAAAATAACACTTCTCTGACATCTTTGTTTCTGATTTAAGGTATCTTCGAAGCAATAATTCCACGATATTAAGCCATCTAAGAATTTCCTATTTTATAGACAAGTTATCTTATAAATTATTATTGCTGAGATATGCCTTCTTTGAAATCTCTTTTTCCAAAATAACACTTCTCTGACATCTTTGTTTCCGATTTAAGGTATCTTCGAAGCAATAATTCCAAGATAAGCCATCAAAGAATTTCCTATTCATAGACAGGGTGTCTTATAATCCTTATTTCCTAATTGAGCTATATTTGAAACAATATATCCAAGATAAGCTATCCCTTTTTCCTCAATACGCCATCTCGAACACAACAATTTCAAACATAAGTATCGCTTAAATACGCATTTCACTGAATTATTTCATGTTTCTCAGATATGTATCTCAATATCTTACATTTCTTAAATATTTATCTAGACACAGATGGGCCACCAATGCATTGAATTGAAGCATATTTTACTTTCTTTCTGTTCCAATCTAAGATTGCCTGTTCGGTAGGTCAGTTTTTGAGGTCTTGTGGTCTCGATAGATAGACTCTCATGAGACTGAGATATTTGAACCTCGAGACCAAGACCAAGACCGAGACATTCAGGTACAAGACCCGAGACGAGATCATGACCTGTAAAAATCATGTTTCGAGACCGGTCTCAAGAAATGACCAGATCTTAAGACCTACATCGTTGAAAGTTGATAAGATCATACCTTCAGAAATATTTAGACAACTTTTATAACAAATGTTTAATATAGTCTTGTGAATCATGCCTAGGAATAGACCTTAAAATTGACACAATATCATCATTTTCACCTCTTCAAAACAATGCAACAAATGGCAGAATGAGTAATAAAAATGACCCATATGCACAACACTACATTTAGAAATTTAGGAAGTTGTATATTGCACGGCTTCCTCTTGTCACACATGTTCCATGTTCCTCCTTATAACAAACATTAATTAGTAACAATCAAGCAATGTGCCCTTAAAGGCGACCGAATTGGATCGATGTGGAATATTTTGGCTACTTATGGTGATTGGTATTATTTTTATAAATTTTTCATTTTCATATCTGCCCCAAGATATGACCAACAGATCAACCAAATCTCAAGCTGATCAGGCCAACTCAATCCAACATGGGACACAGACCCCTCAAGCCTTGATTGTCCAACCTGAACAGCAATTTGACCAACCGTTGCCACAAGCTGTCCAGTCTTCGCCACAAGTAATCCAACCTGGGCCTCGACTCCTCAAGCCTTTATCGTCCAACCTGATAGGCCTCACACTGTCCAATCAGGGCCACAAGCTGTCCAGTCTTCGCCACAAGCTGTCCAGTCTTCGCCACAAGCTGTCCAGTCTTCGCCACAAGCTGTCCAGTCTTCGCCACAAGCTGTCCAGTCTTCGCCACAAGTTAATCGTACCACTGATGATTTTCCACCAGATACCAACTCCGTTCTGTCTGATGATTGCTGTGGTGTAGCAGTTAATCATACCACTGATTTTCCACCAGATACCAACTCCGTTCTGTCTGATGATTGCTGTGGTGTACCAGTTAATCATACCACTGATTTTCCACCAGTTACCAACTCCGTTCTGTCTGATGATTGCTGTGGTGTAGCAGTTAATCATACCACTGATTTGCCACCAGATACCAACTCCGTTCTGTCTGATGATTCATGTGGTGTAGCAGTTAATCATACCACTGATTTTCCACCAGATACCAACTCTGTTCTGTCTGATGATTGCTGTGGTGTAGCAGTTAATCATACCACTGATTTGCCACCAGATACCAACTCCGTTCTGTCTGATGATTCATGTGGTGTAGCAGTTAATCATACCACTGATTTGCCACCAGATACCAACTCTGTTCTGTCTGATGATTGCTGTGGTGTAGCAGTTAATCATACCACTGATTTGCCACCAGATACCAACTCCATTCTGTCTGATGATTCCTGTGGTGTAGCAGTTAATCGTGTAACCACTGATTTTCCATCAGATACCAAAATCCCACTGAAAGGACGAACGCACTTCTGAACCCTGCTCTTCAATCTGTAGGTGTAAACTAGAAGACGATGAACTGGAAAAGGCTGTTTGCAGGTGCAACAACATGAAGCAACTTTGTGCCGCCATTGAAAGCAACAATGCTCTAAAAGAGCAGCTTTGCAGCTCTATTCAACAGTCTTCAGATTTGATTAATAATGTGATGAGTTGAAGGATAACAAAGTCTTCATGTTCCAGCCACCCACAGAAGAAGCAGTGGAAGACATGTTCAATGAGCTGCTTGCTATAGATCCAACAATAACTAAAAAAAATACTAAGAGGAACAAAGTGAAAATGTGACTTTTGAAAAGTGACTAATTTTCTTTAAATGGTGCTAATCATGGTTTATCTTTGTTGTTAGGGGGAAAATTTGGTATCAAATTATGCCTAAAAGATTCATCAAAATGCCTATCTAGTCTGTTTGGTCAAAAACAAATCGAATGTTACTCAAAATGCCATAAACAAAGTTGTATACTTTCTTTTGTTGAACCCTTTATTATAGATATCACATAATTTTAAATACAAAAAGGTCTTTTTTATAAGCATTTCAATATTTAATATTTAGAAGGAGAAAAAAATGTTTAAAAAATTAAAATCGCATTCCGCATTAGGTTTTGAAAAGTTGAAGAGTCAAAATATTATTTTAATATAGACTAAAAAAACTAAAAAACATTGTGGTCAGCAAAACAGAACGACTTGTTTCATATTCTATAAAAGACGATGAATTAATAATTGACCAAAACACAATGGGAAGTTACATAGATCGATCGATTGCCATAACATCGCCGCCAGAGGAAGAAGATGTGAAGGAACTTTAAAAAAAACTGCTGTCAGAAGAAAAAAAGAAAAAAAGAAGAAAAAAGGAACAACTAGCTTCCAAAATGCCCTAAGTGATCTTATAAGAGCAAGGGAGACCACAAACATAACATGTTTGTAAAGGAAAAGGGGAAGGGCGAGCTGCTGTTATATCGAAGACCGAAGGAAAGATTTAACCACAAAGATTTTGGGCCGAATTGTAAAGATTGGATGCTTGTCGACTCTCTCAAAAAACCTGTTCTGACAAAAAAATAAGGGAAAGTGTAGTAAGAGAAACAAAAAGAAATATCCAATTAGGAAGCAACATCATATTAGGAAATGTGCAGGCAACTTCAAAACAACTGAAGACCGAAGTGTTTTCTATGACGACGTGGGATCACATTAGTAAAACTGCTCAAGGGGACAAGCTTATATGTGTTTTAGAAGAATTTAGGAATGTAACGTAGGAAATCCACTTAAAAGAAAATATTACTCCTCTCAATGCATGCATCAGTCAGCAAGACTTCTAAAGGCGGCAAGAGAGAGAGCTAATAATGAGGAATTGAGCAAGTGGGATGTTCTGCGCCCATCATACGCAGATATCATTGTAGAAGCCAGTCTGGACATAGCTCTAAGAGTAATGGATGATGAGGAAGAAGAGTTGAAGAGCCCGTCAACTGCTATCAAAGTAAGATATGATCTATTGAAAATGGCTCGGGCCAAGAAGAGTTTATCTGTACAAGAACTTGATAAAGATCGTGAGAACAATGCTTGGAAAATTGCAAGAGATGAAGCTGTTGAATTCTTGGACGATGTTGCAGAGAACTGGAACGATAAGGTAGCAAAGAAGGCAAGACAGATACTTGAAGATAAGATGATCAACCGTGTTGAACATCTACCCGATCCACAGGATGTGGAAAAGATTAGTAAGCACCTAGTTGAAGTGCTGACTAATAGAGATCTATCTGAAGATGGAGTCACATGGGAGAAATACAAACAAACAGTGGAGTACGTCCAAACAAGGATTTTGATGTATAACAAGCATTCCCAGAATGTCAGAGAGTTATATACCTTGGAGGTGACTGGCTATTTTACGATCAGCCGTTCCGGCTCTGTCGTAACTCTGCAATTCCATGGGATCAGGGTTGTCCTACTCTGTGGTCGAAGGCAATAGTCAGGGGAATGATACCCGTATATCGAGCAGGTCCCAGCAAGGAGCCTAATACCTCTTTCCCACCTATACAAAAACACGCAAGTGGGTTTTGTTACACCTACTCTGATGGGAAAAAGTGCTCAAAGGCCAATTGCTTATTCCAACATAAGTGTCACAAATGAAACCAAACCCATCCAGCCGCATTGTGCATAAGGGGCGATGGCGTTTAAACGCGTCCATAGCTCCAGAAGTCGCCCTCTAGGGCTGAGATTATACTTCGTCGGGGTGGATTTTGTGCCCCACATTGCATTTGTCAACGGTTCATGATTTATAATAAAACAGCTAGGCAGCAGGCGGCATTCCCTGTATGTTCTTATACATGTAGGTCTCAGAAAAGCAGGGGGCTTCGAACAGTGAGTTGGCGTGTTAAGCACATTGATGCATTTAGTATAGGTATGTAATTGCAACATGCGGTTGCCCTGAAGTGTTTTTTCTCTATTTGTTAGTTACGGCCGATTTCTCAATATTCACAATTTTTCAGATATGATACATTTCATTGTGCAACATGCGGTTGCCAGTCAGTGTTGTTCTCCATTCGTTTTTATATGTCCAATAAAATTACCAATGCCTATATGCCTATCCCCCTCCCCCATTCTTTCGGGCATTCTCCTTTTTGTGGGGTTTGCCCCATCATCTACGATGGCTGGTGCGGTGGGGATGTGGAACCCCACTCATTCACATAAGGACACAAAAAACCAAGCAGTAACAATCTCCAAGGGCATATGGTATTGCCCATGCGGTATGATGTTTTAGGTAAATTGAGGCGGTACCAAACTAAACTAGTGTTAGCCTGGTACCATCAGTATAATAATTTGCAATACCTTAAGTCAGTGCCATACTAACGCGCGTTGCGCTAGTAGGGTACCGTATCCACTTCACACCCTGTTTGTGATATAATAAATTCTGCCTTCTGGGCAGCAAACGGCACACCTCTGGTTTATGTCGAGTTTGCTATAGTATTGTGTCGAGTTCCGGGGGTCGATACAAAAGATAATTTTTGGATGTCATGGAAGATAATGCAATCTTACAAACCACATGATTATTCCATGTATGATGTATGTGTGTGTAATTGATTGTTATGGTCTTTAAGAAGCCCGACCGAGAGTTCGGACGACGAGGTATGTCCACCAACCAAGCAAGAGAAGGAAGGCTGGAAAGAAGAGAGGTAGGTTCTTTCTTAGATGGTTGATTAGACTAATTTTGTCTTGATCAGATCCATGCACAGTGAAATTGGTTTGACTGATGAGTTCAGGGAATGTCAATTTGTGTGTTAATCATATCATCATTTCACATCAACAGTTATCTCACAATGGAACTTTAAAGGGGCATTGAGAGATACGTATGGGAATGCGCCCTCAATTATCCTGGAAATCAGGTTGACTGGTAATTTCCACATTCTTTTTTGCCAGAATATCCATGCCCTGCTCAATAAACTGTCAATTTGTGTTTGAGATCAACAGTTCACATCAGTAATTATCTCACAACAGGGCTTGAAATAAGCAGGGGCAACCTTGGGTTAACGCGATTCCACTGTATCTCATTTAAGGTTGCAAGTAATTCCCGGGTACCCGGGTACCCGCCCGTTGTCTCGGGTACCCGGGTACCAAATTGGGTACCCGGATTCCCGAAATTTAAAATAAAAAAATAAAAAATCATTTTTTTTTCTTTTCAAATATTTTTTATCATTTTTTTCTTCTTTTCAAATATTTTTTCCCAAAGTCTTTTTTAAGTATTGGATGACCCATATTTTACAAAAAAGTGACCCTATTACCAAGATTATACTTAGTAAATGTTTGTATAATGTATTTAAATTAAAAACATAATAACTAATTTTGAGTCGAATCAAATTATAAATGTTGTTTATATGCCTGTGATCTGGTAAAGAAAGATGTTTCATTTGTGTATGATGGATATAATGACAGATAGGTTTTGAATGCATTTCAAATTCTTTAATACACAGACTTACAATTTTTTATTACAACATCACATGCATATTAACAACAGTAATCATTTTTTTATACATGAAATTTTTAAAAATCAAAATAAATTATACTAACAATAACAAATCTTGCTAGTGTTTTAATATGTTACAGGCAACATTTTTCTTCCCATATTAAATGATAAGTTTTTATTGTTAGAGCATGATATGCTGTTACTTGACGGTCAGGTAAGGAGTCACTCGATGCCGTTTAAATGACCAGTTTTTACTCTGAAAATGAAGAGAAAAAAATGAAAATTGAAAAAGAAAAAAAAAACAATTTTGGTACCCAATTTCGGGTACCCGGGTACCCGCCCGAAAAATAGGTCGGGTACCCGGGAATCGAAATACCCGTGAACTTGCAAGCCTAATCTCATTCCATGCTATTGATGTTGTCGATGGACTTTTGTACAGGTCAAAAAGACTGCAACGCATCAGGCTTATGTGGTCCCATTTGATATGTCTTCCTTTTTCGTACTCTTTGCAGAACGTATGGACTCACTGGAAAAGCTCATAGTAGAACTAACTGAATTAAAAAAAGGTAAAACTGAATGATGGGGAACAGTATTGTTATATAAGGACAAAGCTGAGAGAAATGGCTCGATTGGTTGGAAAATATAGAGACTTGGCCAAGAAACCAAATGCATCATTATGATGATTCATTAACCGACATGATCCATCCACTGAAGTTTGAGGATGTTGTTAGAGCAGCAAAGGCAACAGCAGAGTTTGATGAATCCACCCAGTTATTTTCAATCCTACACTGGCTGTGAAATTGGGTCATACATTAAAGAAGGCATCAGATATTTAGTTGGGTGATGCCCTTATAAATGGTGATAAGGAACGAGTTCATCAAGTTAAAGGGTTCATTCAACTTCACGAGATGAGGTGGACTGAGCGTGTGACAACGCATGCATTCAGGACACTGAAAGAAAATAGAAGAAACAAACCCAAACTTCTTCCTCTGACTCAAGATGTTGTGGTATTAACTAAGTATTTGAATAAACAAACATGTGAAGTATCAGAAAGATTGAAGAACAGTACAAATCCAGAGCAAATTGGGACAATTTGGAGGAACCTATCAGAGTTGACCTTGTGCCAAGATATGGTGTTCAGTAAGAAACGCCAAGGGGAGATATCAAAGATGACCACCACTGACTACACAAAATGTGCAAAAAGAAGTGAGGACATGATTACAGATGGATTCTCCAAGTGGGAGCGTCAACTTGCTAGTATTATGTGGAGGGTTGAAATTGTTGGGAAACGGGAAAACACTGTCCCTGTCCTCATTATTTTAGAGTTTGGCACCCAAGTTTTCAGGAACATACTGAAAAGGAAATACTTAGCAACTCAAAAGATGAGAACCGCAGGAAGAATCTTGAAGCGACTTAGAGAAATAGACCCAGACAGCGGTGTTACTATGGATGACTTTCTCAAACCATCCCAATTTGATCTTCCAAGTCCCGCGGGTTTTTGGTTCTATCTCCAGTGCCCATTTAATTTTCATTCGCTTGTCGGTTGTTCTGCTGAGAGGAACTATTTACGAATCGGAGTTGATCATTCTTTGGACTGGTGGTTTGCTTGAACATTTACTATTCTAATTGACTTTTTTTTACTCTTATTAAAACCGGTTTTATCAGTCAAAACATTACCAATTTTGTCTCTTTGTTTGTTGACATTCGTGATGCCACCAAAAAGAGACACGAAGAGGAAGGCAGGGGACTCAGCCTCTCACCCAGCCCCTTCCCAACTAAACTTTCAAGTCCGCCAAACAAGGGCACAGGCAAGAGTAATGTCCAATTTAATGTCTGACCCGGGAGCGTCTACATCGCGTTCGGGAACGGAATCTGTCAGAGGAAGAGCTAGAGGAAGGAGAAGGGGTGCTAGAGTCAGATCTACCAACCCGCGGACTCAGCGTGTTAATTCTGCACTCTCCGCAACACAATCTACTTCATCGCCAAATGTATCAGTATCACATACTAATAGTCGCAGCAGACAAGCTAACTCTGCCGCTGTGATTGACAATATGATTGATTCTGGGAGACTGTCTGCGAATAACCGAAGTTCGTAAAATCATGTGTGTTTTGAACTTAGGTTATAGATTAAAATTATATTTAAATGTACTGGTATGATATCTATCAATTAATATATTCAATTCATCTATATTATTAGAGTTCAATAATTGTATTATCAAATATAATTTGACATTGTTGAATTCTGTAGTATTTAAGGAATAAATCCTCTCAGCAATAGCCGACCAGCTATCTATCACATTCCCTGTGTCTTGTCCAATTCCGTTATCTGAGAGTAATTTCACAGATGTGGAGTTGGCAAAACCATCCTTTGCTATCAAAGCGGGATATGACATTGCGTGGCTGGCTCGAATAAAGAGAGGCATTGCCATTAGAAACTATGATGGAAGAAAAGACACTGATATACAAGAAAAAGAGCAGGTCAGCAGGTTCTCAGTTGAGGTATTTTTGTGGGGTTAGGGTTAATCTCAGTGGTTTCATGGAAACAGTCTTTAAGAATTATTTGAAAACATCCTTTGGATTATCTGACACTTATTTTATCAGCACATCTTTATGTGTTTTAAATACATTGCACAGAAGCTGATGAAGATCCTGATGAAAAGCTATCAAGTGCATCAGATAATGAGCCTGATGAGAAAGAAAAGTTTATATACCACGTACATATATTTCTATCATCTGATTGGTTAAAAGTGGGTCACATATCATGAAATAGATTTTACTAGATTAAAAATATCAGGATGAAAGTACTGTTGACGATCAATAGTAAAAAAACATTTACCAGCACTAGTAATTTTGGCAAACTGGAAGTGGTTCAATCGAGATTTAATTAGTGCAGGCTTTCTTTATTTGCAATCTATATTGAGAAATTGTAATGTTAAAAATGGATCCAAAAAGTACATCTGAGGTACCGTATTATCCCTATTAAGCGCCCATGCCCTTATAAACGCCCACCCCTCTTTTCCCGCAATGACTACCAAAAAGTAACACCAATAAGCGCCCATCTTTATAGCCACTGTAGCTTAAAATAAAGCATGAAATTAGTGTCCGAAGGTCCCGGCATAAACAAAATGTTGGCAATCAACGTATCGGCGGGCTGTGCACATTTGTCACCAAAAATGTGCATTAAAATTCGGAACCAATTTGACAGTTTTAACGATAAATGACTTTAAAAAAGATAAGCGCCCAACCAAAATGACTTGGTAAGTTAGACCTTCAGTTGAATTGGTCCCATCTCCCAGAAGCCGTGCTGCTGAAAGCTTCAGCTTGACGCCAACGGCATCCCCCACGATCACGGTGCGCACAGATTCAACGCTGGAGATTCTTCAGCAATTAAAACAACACATCTCGAGTAACGACGACAATCAAGGTAATGTAAAAACCTATTAAAAAATTAATCATACATTTTGCAATGATAACATTGATGTCCTTAACTTTCCACATGAATGAGATTTGTATTAAATAAAATGATTTCAATTGAGAAACTTTTATTAATATCAATTTTTAAATAATATTTAACATAAAACACTTTTCAAATTGTTAACGCTATTAGTTTCTGATTTCTTATCATCATCATGATATTCTTGGGGGAATTGAGAAAATTATAAATATTTTTCTTTTGTAACAACATTAAAATCAAGGGGATGTTAGATGTTTGAAGAAAACAATGAGGCTGTTTGTTAATGGTGCCAGAGTATCGGGCCTCAGTATTCCACAAAACTTTATTGAAGAACTATTACAGACTTATTTAATATTATAAACCTTGGCGCAGCATTATTTATCATTATTTAGATTTTAATCTAGAATAATAGGGCCCTGCTGAAAATAAATGAGGACGGGGAATAATAATCTCAATATTAAAATAAATGTTCATGTGACCTAACACATAGCCATATACACTAAGATAATAAACAATGTTCTTATTTCTATACAATACAGACGATGATCTATTTGTAGAGGTAGAGTATATACCGTCAGGTGATGAGGTACAGGAGACAATCGCCGCCGCCGCCGTTGCTGGTCCATGTACGCCGCCAGGGGCACCCAACCATCCGAACCCGTTGTCACCGTCCGTAGTGGTCGTCAAAAAACCATCCAGCGACACATACTGCGCATTTCTCAGACGCTGAGCCTTCCACCGCGTCCTCGACACGGCCTACGGATACGGTGCGCACTTGTCATCTAACTGTGGCCTGCAGCAAAAATGAAGCCGATACAGAGTGCGTGAAAGGCAGGCCGAAAATGCAAAGCACCACTGAAGGTAAAGAAGAAAAGCCGGGCAAGCTTTTACCTGTCGCCTAATCCTTACGCAAAAGCTGCGTTCAAAGTACTAAAAGTGGAGCGGGAGCAGCGCAGATGACTTTCAGTAAACCAATCTGGATTACATAGTGGCTCATATTGAGCTTTAACGTTAAGTGAAACGTTAAATGTTAAAAGTTGCAGTTTACATGTTACAAGCGGATTTCGCACATTGTTGTGCTTTTATAAACATGAAGTTGGCTAATGACTTTACTTTATTAGCATTTTCTCTTGCAGATTTTTAAACAAGTACAGTTGGACAAGTGGATTTCATGACGATGGCAGCGCAATGGGAATTTGTTTAATTAATTCAATTTTCCGAGCACCACTGTCACATTAAAGACAGTTATGTTTCAAGGGAGTGGGGCTTGTAAAATTCAGCATGTCTGCGATGTAACATGCCTCGATTTTAGTATAATAAAGCTTCTTCCCCCCCCCCCCCCCCCCCCCCATACAAATCCCCTCTTTTTTCCTATAAACCGGGGCATGAAACACGATTATATATAATATATAAGCGTAACCTGATGGGTCAAACTAGAATGTAAAAGGTCTATGACGTGCAGAAGCATCAGAATGCTACCCCTTGTGTACATGTAGCCCAATAGGGTAGAGCAGGACTAATTTGCCTTGGTTGTCATGATGTCATCATTAAATTTGAGCCCCGTGTAAATGGGTTCAAAAATTGATACATTTTTAAAACTTAACAGTTTTTCAGACAAGCATTTATTTAGTCATGACAATAATTATATGAATTAACCCTATGTATAATGATGTACAGCAGTTTAAATGATCTTTATATGATTATTCTTTCATTTTTCTTCTAGATAATGACAGAGACAGCGTATACAAGACCTACTCGGATAATCCGGACCTTGGAGTTCTGAGAAGTACAATATACTATCAGGAAAACTATTCAAAAGATAGCCATACTGATAGTGCAAGTATACATGTATCAACCGAATCAATCTCAGATGACGGTAATAGTGCAAGCATGCACGAATCTACTGAGTCAATCTCAGATGACAGTGACAATGACATAGGCGATGAACTTCAGATGTATTTCAGTGATGATGACCAGTTTGACCTCAACTTCAGTGATACTTATTTATCTGGTGTTTCAGACAGGGAGGAGATGTGTGAGGATATACATTCTGAAATGCCCACAATAACGCCACATGACCAACAATGCCTGACGGCGATGATGATGAGACTCAATAGCCTAACCGCCAACAGCGCCCCCACTTGTTATTGGGGTTGACGAAAGGCAAGCGAGCAGAAAGCTACCCCAGAGGTAAGCTTATTTACTGTTGTGAGAAATAATAATCTCAAAAATATAATGCTTGACATTGTTATCATATCTAGTAAAACATAATTTGAGTGGACAGGCTTCAGCAGACTTAATGGAATTGCTGAAATTGTTAAAGTGTGGAGGTCTTGAAGATATGTCCTTACGCGAACTTCAAGGTAAAGTAGAGAATCCCCCCTCCCAAAGGCTGTGAGGGGGTTATCTATTAACAATACTCACCGACCGCTACATTCTAACTGCTACGATCACGGGAATCAGAAACCACTACTACCCACATACCAAGTTTTTAGTCATGGCCCAGACCCTCTGGCCTCCAGCCATACTGCGCCTACATGCCAGATCGTAAGGTCGGAGCGTGCCCTCCCGCGATCGGTGACACGTTCAAACAATTTTCTGCCCCCTAGCATGTCTCATTTTACGGGGGTGGACACCAGAAATTGCTAAGGCCCTCCAAACCGTCCCAACCCTCGCAATTTCTTGAGGGCGGGAATGTAGCGGTCGGTGAGTATTGTTAATAGATAACCCCCTCACAGCCTTTGGGAGGGGGGAATCTATGACACAATACTCACCGACCGCTACATTCTAACTAATGCCATACAGACTACCACTGGATCAATGGAGGAGGAAAAGGAGACATGCCAAATGCTAAAAACATGAACTCTCAAAGCGCCCCAGTCAAAGCCAAGATAACAAACCAAGACTAACCCACCCTCAGGGCTGACGCAATATTCCTAGGCAAGGAGACTATACACAACAATCATCACTTACCCCTCCATCTGCATGAGCTGGCTACCTAGGCAGGATCCTTATCTACGCCTGCCCACTGTAAGAGCGGCCGACCCTGCACGTACTTGCTCACCGTAGCCGGCTAGTACGTCTCGCACATATACCTACTGAAAAGTGGTGCCACCACGCCATCCCGCGCTAGCAATTATGTCTGCCAGTGAGACACCTCCGTAAAGGGCCCAAGAGCGCCCGATGGCACGCGTGGAGTGTGCGGAAAAGGTAGGCGTTGCGCGGCCGTTTATGTTATAGGCGCTCTGCACAACACTCGCGACCCATCTAGCAATCGAGGCACGCGAGGCCGGGGCATGAGGTGGACGCGAACTCAAGAAGAGATGATCCTGACCCCCCCTTATAGCCTTCGTGCGGCTTAGATAGAATTTCAAAGAACGTACTGGGCACCATGGTGCATCATCCAACGAACCTGTCACCTTCCTAAGGTCCGGTAGGACTATGGAGGCTGGAGAAAAAATCCAATGACTGGTTCTTAGCCAAAAACCCAACCCTAGGGAGCATTGAAACTCCGGAAGTAGAGTCTTGGCCGGTGGACGTTCATTGAACATACTCTTAATGAGGCTCGATAAGGCCGAATTATTAGACACTGAAGACCGGTCAACGAACCCATGATGCACTGCACCAATGGCGGACCTGGACCCCTGGACCGTACGCGCTTGAGCGCCGGACTGGAATACGTGGACCAGGAAAACGGCCACTCGACCTACAGAGGCAGTGAACATATCAACCTCATGCTGTCGACACCATCGCTGGTATCTAGACAGTCTCGAATTATAAGAGTATCGGGTCGAAGGTCTCCTTGCCTTTCCCGCGAGAAGGGAAGCCTCCTCAGAAAATCCCGCCGCTTGGAACGACTGTTTGAAAAGGTCCAAACAGTCAGGCGGAGGGCCTGTATTGTGCGCAGCGGGACTATTCCCCGAAGAGCGGGAACAGACAAGAGACCTGACCGTACCGGTAGAGAAACGGGCTCTGCTACTAGCAGGTCCGTCAGAAGCACGAACCACGGTTGCCGGGGCCACCAAGGGGCTATCAGCAGAACCAAACAACTGTCGGTCTGCGCCACCTTGTTGAGGACCGCGGTATCAACGCTATCGGAGGGAAGGCGTAGCCGATCACACCTGCCCAACTCTGGGACAGCGCGTCGACGCCTACCGCTCCCTCATCCGCGCCTCTTGCAAAGTAAACCGGCAACTGAAAGTTGTCGTGTGCGGCAAATAGATCCACGTGCGGCCGGTCCAGCCGGGCAAAGATCTGATTGCACACCCTTGGATCCAGTCTCCACTCCACCGATGAACCCCTCGCTGGGCGGTCCGTGGTGGGGGGACGAAGCCGGCGAGACAATGCGTCCGCCAGGGTGTTGTCCTGACCCGGGAGATGAGAGGCAACTAGGGATATCCCCCGCTGTCTGCACCACCTGAGGAGCCTGCTCACCTCCAATGCAGAGGGAGGCACTCCTGGTGCCCCCTTGCTTGTCTATGTACACCACCACTGTCATGTTGTCGGACCAGACCGCAACCCTCTTTCCCTCGACTAGCGGTAAAAGCTGTCTGAGGGAGAGGTGCACCGCCCAAAGCTCCAGAATGTTGCTGTGAAAACGAGCTTGGGACCGGGTCCAGACACCTGACCGGTGGTGGTGGAGGAGGTGAGCCCCCCAGCCCTGCTTCGACGCGACCGTCGTCAGGGTTACGGAGGCTAGAGACTGCGGAAAGGGTCTTGTCGCAAGTTCACCGGGTTGGACCACCACCTCAGGGAGGCATGAAGGTACGCTGGGATCGTAATCCTGTGCCCGAGCGGGTGGAACCACGCTCTGTACTGCTGTAGGAGGTGCCGCTGCAGCGGGCGCCTCCATAACCTGCAGTAAGGCAGGACATCGACCATGCTGGCCATGAGCCCAAGCATTCTGAGAACCAGACGGGCCTCTGCCCATGAAACCCTGAGGAGTGACTTCGCACACTTCACTACTGAAGCAATCCTGTCCTCTGAGTGAAGAGACTAGCCCTTTGGTAAAGTCGATCTCGGCCCCAAGGAACTGAATGCACTGTGACGGTATCAGGCTGGATTTTTCGTGGTTCACTATAAACCCCAGCCGCGAGACCAGCTCGCATACCACTCGAACATCCTCCTGAAGACGGAGGCGAGACGGAGCTACTACTAGCCAATCGTCCAGGTAAACAAAATCTTGATCCCCTGACATCTCAGAAACTCGGCCACCGACTTTACTACCCGAGTAAACGTCCTGGGCGCCGCTGAGAGACCGAGGGGCAAGACCCTGAACTCGTACGCTGCTCCGTTCAAATGGAACCGGAGCCAGCGTCTGGCCGACTCGTGCATTGGAATATGAAGATATGCATCCTTCCGGTCTAAAGACGCTCCCCAAAAACCCGGGCGGAGCACCGGCAGAATAGCTGCCAGCGTCTCTATCCGGAATGGGGGCGGACGCATATACACATTCAGAGGCTTGAGGTTCAGAATGGGTCTCCACTGTCCCGACTTCTTCGGAGTCAAAAAGAACGTGGAGTAAAACCCTGGCTGGGTGCCTCCACCCTGAACCCTCACTACAGCCTTCTTCGATAGAAGCTCCCTCACCTCTGTCAGGAGGGCGTCCCTCCTGTCCATCTCCCGGGGGATCGGAGTCCTGCGGACCCGACCCGTGCCCGGAGGAGGGGCAGTGAATTCCAGGCGGTAGCCGTAGCGTACCACCGACAGGACCCCTTGGTCCGAAGTCACTGCCTCCCACTCCGCGGCGAACTCCCGGAGACGGCCACCCACTGGGGGGTGGCTCCCCGTAACAGGTCAGGCTGAGGCCTAGGGAACCCCTCTTGGGGCGCCCCTACCTCGGCTACCTCTCCCCCGCCCCCGGGCTTGAGGATAGGACCCTCCACGGCCTCTGCCGCGAGATCCGCCTCTAAAGCCTCCGTGAGCGCCTCCCCGGCCTCGACTAGGGACCTGAGGGTGCTGAAAGACAAAGCCCTCACCCTGGCTCCTCATAACCCCCCTCCTCATCATCATACTCGCCCAGAGGATCATACTCATCCCCCTCACCCTCGCCAAACTCTCCTTCGTACCCCTCCTCCGGATACGGTTCATACTCAAAATCCTCCGTTCCCGTCCCTGACCCCGCCTCCGACTCCCCGGAAAACCGAGGATCGGGTAGCGGCGCCGCCTGGCCAACCCAGCCATCGGCAGGCGCCGCGTCAGCCCACGTGCGCTTCACGCCCCGCATCTGCTGACCTAGCGGTGGGATAGGAGCGGCTGCGGCCTGAACCAAAGCCGCCTTAACACCTGGCTCCTGAAGAGACGCCAAAACTGCGTCCCGAACCATCATAGACAACGACATAACCTGACCCTGACTAGGAGCAACCAAAAGGTCGCCTTGCAACGGGACCTGGGCGAGACCCTCCCCCGTCTGGTTTCTAACCACGGGAGGTCTCTCACCCCTCACTGGTGACAGGTATGGAACCTGAACCTGAGGTCTACCACTCACCGGAGGCGGGAGCCTACTATGGCTCCCCACCGCTCTCCTGGTAAGGCCTCTAGCCAATACACCTTGCCCCTCTCCTGCCCGCGCCTCTGCGCTTGGGCCAGCGGAGGAGGACCGGGATATCTCCCCCGCGTCCCTCACTCCGCGAGGCGGACCGGATAGACCTACGCTACCTGCCAGTCCCCGAGGGGAGGACAACCCCTGGCTGACCCTCAACCCTCCCGCCTCACGAGAAGCCGTGTGCGGTACCTTACGCCTTATCTCCGGGGGCTCCTCAGCCGCCCAACCAGATACCGTGGACCGAGACTGACTCTCTCTAGACGCGGGATAGCCTCGAGGACTATCCGCGGAGACCAGTACTCCAGGCCCTGATACCTCTTCAGTCAACTGCCGGTTCCGTTCTACCGAAGACAAGTCTACTAAAAGACCCTCAACGGGAACAGGCTCTACAGTCTTAGAGGACTGATCTTTCTTACTGCTGGCCTTATAGCCTGCGGTAGACCCCCCTTTAGGGGCACTCCTCGCGGCAGCCGGCTTACCTGCCTTCCCAGCTAGCTGGCCTGAGGGAAGGCCTTGTGCCTTACCACCCTCTACCCCCGCTAGCAGGCTAGGAATTATCTCTTTCTTACCTACCGACCTACCTCCCTCAATAATCACCTTACCACCGTTACCCCCACTAGTTGCAGCGGCTTTCTTAATTGCCTTTTTATTTGCCTTAGCCTCGAGTCTTTTCGCTCGCACCGTCGCACACGCTTTAAGGCGCTGTGCTAACTTAACGCGGAACTCATCCCAGCGTGACGGCGACCAATGGGCATCAAAAATACAACCCCGTTCCGGAGTACACTCACGACAGATAATACATAGGTCGTGTTGGTCTATCTCAATAGACTCAAGAAAAGCCGCGCAAACGGCGCACTGGCGCGACGCAGGAGAACGTGGTACGGCAGGGCCGGTCGGAGGTGGCTCAACAGCTTTATCCATCTTTACACTCACTCACTGAAACAGCAATGAAGAAAAACATTGTTAACATGAGAAAAGTGCAAATTTTCAGGTAAAACCGAAAAAATAAGACACTGGGAACCATACACGGAGGGCGGGGGTAGGTGGAAGGGATAGCCTGAACACCCCCCCAAACAGTCCCACCGAAAAATCCCCGAAAAAGACTCAGGAAAGAGGACAAACAGCCTCACTTCCGGTCAAATAATACTACTTCCGGTTTGGAAAAAACGGCGTGGGCTTCGCCACTGTCTGGGCCCGAGGCCCAGACATGCGCAAACACAAGGAGGGAACACCCCCACCCACCTGAGAGACCCCTACCCCCCACACAATCCCTCCGTGACTGGAAACCAGGTCTTAAGGATAAAATAAGACAGAACATCGTAAACCTGTCTAGGAGCCTTAACCTACTATTTTTGCAAAGTAGGAACAAGAGATAAAAGGGAACCTATCTAGACGCCTTAATATTGAAAAACATAGAATCTGTCAACAACATTCCAATGAAATTAATGAATAAGGAACAGTCTCTAGATACCCAAAGCCGGACGATCGATCTTATCTAGCCAACAGATACTAGTGCAAGGGTGAGATAGCACAATCGAGAACATTCGATACAATAGTTTCTAGACACCCCAAAATGACCTTCTCTTGAAAATCAAAATGAGATGAAAGAAACCCTATTTATCATTCTACAGCCTGACAAATACCACCATAATGAATGAGACTAAAAGGTGGAATAATGGTATATATAAGTAACTTACTTGGAGGCTAATTCAAGAAAGAAACTGGGGAATTAAATAGTGGGAACCTGAATGGTAACTGGAAATACGGAACAAAGGATCCGAATTCAACAGGAAGGTACATACACATTCACGCCACAATATATCGAGTAAACAAGGCGTAAAAACGGCTAAAATACGGCCTAACAGTAACAAGAGAATAACATCCTCCTAGCATTTTGATACTGGTTTACTCACGACTATCCTCAAACAGTCCAGAACTTCACAAATCCTTTCTATATTCCTCAAAATCCCGTAATTCGGTGGAGCTTTCTCAGAAGCGATCCAGCAAAAAAGCAGAAAATTTTTGTGTCACCGATCGCGGGAGGGCGCGCCCCGACCTTACGATCTGGCATGTAGGCGCAGTATGGCTGGAGGCCAGAGGGTCTGGGCCATGACTAAAAACTTGGTATGTGGGTAGTAGTGGTTTCTGATTCCCGTGATCGTAGCAGTTATATGGCATTAGTTAGAATGTAGCGGTCGGTGAGTATTGTGTCATAGATAAGTGCTGCACAGATATATACGATATTTGTGACATAACATAATTTGAGTGGACAGTCTTCAGCAGACTTAATGGAATTGCTGAAATTGTTAAAGTGTGGAGGTCTTGAAGATATGTCCTTACGCGAACTTCAAGGTATCGAGAAAAGTGCTGCACAGATATACGATATTTGTGACATAACATAATTTGAGTGGACAGTCTTCAGCAGACTTAATGGAATTGCTGAAATTGTTAAAGTGTGGAGGTCTTGAAGATATGTCCTTACGCGAACTTCAAGGTAAAGTAGAGAAAAGTGCTGCACAGATATACAATATTTGTGACCAATGTTTCATCATCTTCTCGCCCGCCGATCTACCGCGTACGTACCGATTCTACCACACCGTTCATATTTATTTTAAGCACTCAATGAATTTGTGAAATTTACGAAAATGAGCAACTTAAATGATCTTCCATTAAAGGGCAGATAACATGTGCCTTATAGCTCACAAAATACTACTTTTATGATTCTCCTCAGAAATGCAGTCTACATTTTGCTCGGCAAAATTGCCCGGCATACCAAAGGGTATGATGTGGCCAGCGAGACGGTTAGATGGATCACAGATTTATTGCAAATCGTATGACAAAAGGTATTTTTCCTTTTCATTTAAATGTACATGTTTAAGTCTATAGATAACAGAGGTGCAAATACCTGTTCATGGCATAAGAAAACTGGTTTCTTTCAGTTTATTTTTTTAAGACATGATAATCAACATTTTCAAAAAATAAACTTACTTGGAAAAATCTTTGTTAATTAGAAAATAAAGATATTGTGTTTAGACTCGGTCGTGTATCTATTGTGTCTATATCACACGGACGATAGAACTATTTTAAGTATCAATTTGCTTGCTTTTTATTACTATATATCTGAATAATAAGTGGACAAATAATGCGTATGCAGCACACAGACGAATGTGCCCCTACAAGTAATCCATCATGCTCTTGGGTATTTGCTATGCTGTTCCATGGTTATTTTTATGTCACAAGAAAAATATTATTGGTGTTCACCAAACTATTTACCAAGATAAAAGTTTTACTAAAACATTTAAAGCTATAAAAAAGAAATATTGGACCAATCCTAGAAATCGATTTAGAAAATTTGAAGTCAAATGTCATCTTATCTGGTGGTCATTTGAGTGTTACTAACGCTCTAAAATGCTTTTCATATAGTCCGATGGATTACCATACATGTGCAATGTATAAGCCTCTGTCTGAATCAATTATTATTAATATTGTTATTATTTTTGTTGATTTTGTTATTGTTGTAAATATTATTATTAAATTAGTAATTGGACAAAAATAACTGTGCACTATCTATTTTGAGGTAATTGTGTGAAATTAAAGGGGTTTGTTTTAGGCCAAGGTATTTTTTTCTGATGGAGCGTTACCGCCCAAGGAACAATACAGAGGCCCGTTATTGGCTCATTTGCCTTATTAATATTAACAAGTTTATGAATACTTATTAAGGCACTATCACAAATCAGAAGTTTTTCAATTTGACGAAGCGTTTTAGACAGCTATTCATTGCAAGTTCTCTTTTGTTTAGTGTCAATCATCTGTGCTATTTTCCAATTCACCTAATACTTAGTGATGTGATTGACCAGTATACATTATCATCGACAAAGATTCACTTTTGCGTTACCAGGTTTGGACATCAAAGAAAGAGATGGGAGAGAAGAAGAATAACTTGTGCTCCACACACACTGTCGCTTCTGTTGACAATATTGATAAGAACAAGAAAAACAGAGAAGTTACTTCTTCACAAGCAAGCTCAGGATTTCATGGTACTTATGTACAGGCTGTTGAACCGTTGCCAGAATCATCTGAAATTAGAATGCCTAGAGCTGTTTTACTTAGTTCTCAGCCTTCTAGAATTGAGAGACAGACACATATCTTACGTCTCAAGATTTGATTGCCTACCATAATACCTCTCCAGTGGTAGTCAGAAAGGATATCCCAGATCTTGGTCGAGAAGGCGTTTTCTGGACTGTGTAGAGCAGGGGTGGGCAACCTACAGCCCGCGGGCCTGTGGGGTTTTGTGGCCCGCGAGATGTCTCAAGAAAAATAAAAAATAAATAGTTTTTACATCATCCCAAAAAACGAGCATTTATCGGCACAAATGATGTTCCTCAACGTTGGTATGTCTATTTCCCCCATTAATTGTTATCTGTACTGTATTGAGATTACGTTTTTGTGAAGATAGATTATTAAGCACACACACCTATTGCTTGAAAGTCTTCGGAATCAAAGGTTTGAAATCAACAGTAGGTCATTGCTAGAAAATTTTGTTAGGTGCGGCCCAGCCAATTTTTCACTCCTTATATCTGGCCCATTCATTCAAAAAGGTTGCCCACCCCTGGTGTAGAGGACTTCTTTGTTTCTCCCTCAGAGGAGACCCAGATCGTGCTTCTCAAGCGTAGACTGTTTTCATACATTATTATGAAATCATTGGCATCCAACCAATACGCAACACTTTTTCTGCCTGATTTGCAGGATTCCTTGAGGCATATCTATCCTACCCTACAGAAAAGTCAAAGATCCATTTCACGAAGGTTAAATAGTAATAGGATTAATAGTTTGAAAAGGTGTCTGTAAGTCCCATAATTTCATCAACTGTCTGAAAGAATAAAGCGCATCATATTACTAATGCCAATTTGTTGAGGTGTAATCAAAACCAATTGCCGTTGCCGCCGACACTAAGTTGCCAGATTGTTAATTCCTGGTTCGCACAGTTTTTACACTCGGCTTCCCAGCGACAATAGGTCGGCTGTTACATTCTTTAGAACCCTCCCCACGTGGCTGAGATCTGTTTCTGCGGCCACCTTTCTTGTGTCACAATCCTTCCGGGACATTGTATGATGAAGGTCGATTCTCTATGTTCCTGATTCAAATTTTCATCAGGCAACATCATCACATCATAATCATATCGTTGTTTCCTTTTGGTGGCTTTTTCTCAATACAAATGACTGTATTTTCGAATTCGTCATCTTCCCTTCGTATCCAGCTACTTGCGTGTTAATATTCTCTCACTACCACAGTTCCAGTGAACAGAACCAGTGCATCAGTGCCAGAACTTTGTAAATAACTTTTTCTGTGGTTTTTGACCAGTTTGGTATCATGAGTAGAATTGCAGCTAAAATAAAAATGGGAAAACGGCGCAGAACAAAAAGGTCCGCATCTCATGTGAATATAGGCCAATCAGACACCGTTAGACAGACTAGACATCAGGCCCATCAGGTAACAATAACAATAACACTATCTCTGACCCGCCAGTTTCTCGGTCCCAGTCCACGCCCTTTGTCAATTCAGTTGCACATGCATGTGCCCGCATATGAGAGGCTTCTTGAACCTACTCATTATGTTCCCACTCTCTGTTAAAACACTTTTGGACCTGTGATTTGACATTTAGCCGGTAATAAATCATCTAAGGATGTGTCTATTTCCCACTTTGTGGTCCAATCAAAACACTGCAAAGGATATAATTATGCTCCAAAGGCTTAAACTAACCTTCATAAACCTGAAAGGGGACCACATAGTCAGCGGTTGACAACATCTTAGATGATTACCAGAGAAATGTTTAAATTACAAATCCAAAAGTGTTAACGGAGTTATGAGAACATAATGTAATGGGTGCTTGAGTCATGTAAATGTCATAAATTGTAAAGCGACTAAGAGACAGTGTTCTCCGAGCATAGAACCATCTAGTTATATATGTAGTTTCCACGTAGAATGTTACCCAAATAATCAAGACGCACAACAGCGAAGTCACAAAGAAAGCTGCTAAAGAAACCCAACCAAGCAACCAAGGCAAAGCGCACTATATCGGGTTGGCAGGGAGGTGTTTCAAATCCAGATACCATAACCACACAAAATCCTTCAGGCACCAACGCTATGAAAAAGAGACAGAATTATCAAAACACATATGGGGGCTGAAAAAAGAAGCATACCACTCAATAAAATGGAAAGTATTAACAACCTCAAACACGAATAAACGCAATTCAGGGCAATGCAATCTATGCATGGAGGAGAAATTAGCTATACTGTGCGACAAACAACCCACCCTTTGTTAACAAGAGAAGCAAGCTCATATCCAAATGTCGCCACAATAAGTGCAAAAGCCAGCCAACCAACCGTGCCAAGAAAAAATAAAAATCTATAGCGTTAATACTAGTCATTATAGCCTGATGATCGCTGAGTTAAAGAAAGTGTCCAGCAAGCATAACATTGTGCACTATATGTTAGTAAAATAATTATCAAGCCCAAATCACGAAGTTATATAGAACAAAACATCATACTTATCATAAAAATGAATAAAAAACTGCCATCTCTCAACGTGCCATTTTTAAAATTCGCGGTGATCGAAAGTCCCGGGATCAATGACGTCATGGTTATTGGTGCTCAAATTTACGCAAGTGCATTGTATAACTATGACTTCATTGATGCCGGGACTTTCGATTGCCGCGAATTTTAAAAATGGCATGTTGAGAGATGGCAGTGTATATTCGGTTTTTAAGATAAGTATGATGTTTTGTTCTATATTACTACGTGATTTGGGCGCGATAATTCATTTTCAAACATATATTGCACAATGTTTTGCTTGCCGGACACCTTCTTTAACAACCTCAGCGTGAAACCCAGGGTAGCAATAATGCTATAAAATCGATGTGATTAATTTGTATATATGTAGTGTCCATCTTATTTATCTTTTAGAATGTTAGGAAAGTCAAGAAACTAATACAAATTAACCTTGGATGGCAACACTTCAACGTCAAAGTAAAGATGTACCAACAGGTTTGACGTAACTGTGGCGGTGGCAGTAGGATACTACAAGTAGAAAGAAATATCGATTATCTATCCACTCGGCAAAAGAAGTTCTTGGACACTTATAAAAGTAAAAATATTCCTTATAAATATTTGATAAAAGGCACATTATTGTATATCAACATGACCAGACAATAATCCTCTTCCAGTTTGACATGAAGTTTAACATGTGAGCAGTCATGCATGGCTGGTCACACTCATAAACAATAGCAAGCTCAGTAACAGAAAATTGCAAGAAATGGCGCATTCATATGCTAATAATCATGTCCATCCTGCAGGCATACATTCCACAATTGCAACAGGTGTTTATGATTGGAATTAAATGTTTACAGATGCATCATGAGATGCATCATTTGGACATACACTTTCAAGATGAAGCTTTCCAACCAAGAGCGGGCAAGAGCAATAGGAATGTTGCAATCTGGACAGTCATTTAGACAAGCGGCTCGTTTTTTTCAAGTTGCACCATCAACAATTTCAAATTTGAACCAGCGCTATTTGGCTACTGATGATGTTAGCGACCGCCCTAGGAGTGGTCGACCTAGGGTCACCACCCCTGCAGAAGACAGGAGGATTAGGATGCTTGCACTGAGAAGGCGATTTGTCACTGCACCAACTATCGGATCTGAAATTCATGCTGCAAGAGGTCGAGGTGCCCGTCGAGTGTCTGCCCAAGCTGACAGAAACCAGCTGCATGAACACGGCTTGAACTCCAGACAACCTGCAAGAAAGCCAAAGCCTCGGCACATTCAAGCTCGTTTGCGTTGGGCACGAGATCATGCACGGTGGACAAGACAAGACTGGAGCCATGTCCTTTTCACGGATGAATCCAGATTCTGTCTCCATAATGATGGTAGGATGCGTGTATGGAGGAGGATTGGTGAAAGATACAGAGACTGTTGTGTGCAGGAAAGGCAACAAGGACAAGGAGGAAGTGTTATGGTCTGGGGTGGGATTACAGAACAGGGTAAGACAGAACTCATTGTCATTAACGGAAACCTCAACGGCCAGCGCTACATCGATGAGATTTTGGAGCCAGTCGTCATACCCTTTGCTGCAAACCACGGAGACCAGTTCCTTCTCATGGATGACAATGCGCGTCCCCATCGAGTGAACATTGTCCAACAATTTCTGGCTGACCACAACGTTGAGCGCATGGATCCATGGCCCGCTTGTTCACCGGACATGAACCGATTGAACACTTATGGGATCAACTGGGAAAATCTCTTAATCAAAGAATTCAGCCAGGTGACTCTTTTCAAGATGTCAGGCGTTATCTCCTTGAAGAATGGGACAACATCACACCAGAGCAAATCCGCCGACTTGTGAGAAGCATGCGACGTCGATGTGCTGCACTTATTCAGAGCCAGGGAGGACAAACAAGATATTGAACTGTTTTTGATTATGCCAAGATACTGAAATTTGACATTTTTATCATTGCCTAAATTTTGTTAACAATTCCAGTGGAATAATGATGCATCCAAGATGGATAATTTCCTCTTCTTTTCAAAATGGCATTTAATTTTGACTTGACAATGTGCATGGGATTTGTTCAATAATGAAAACCCCAGCAAAGAAACATACTGCTTTTGTCTTTCAATGGATCATTATGCCACATAAACTGTTTCACAATTGAATAACTGAATACTCCATTTTTTGAAATTTTCTGTTACTGACCTTGCTATTGTTTAATGCGTGTAACCAGCCATGCATGATTGCTCACACGTTAACTCCATATCATGCTGGTAGAGAACTATTGTCTGGTCATATTGATATACAATAATGTGCTTTTTATGAATTATTTTTAAAAATTATTTGAACTTTTACAAGTGTCCAAGAACTTCTTTTGCCGAGTGTATATTGCAGAACTTTGATTGCAGAACATGTTGGATGATATTGGCTTCCTCCCTTCCGCCAATTTTCTATTGATGATTTTTGGTCCTTTGTTCTCTATATTCTAGCAGTGTGCACTGTGCAACAAGGGTTAAGATATGCAAGACATTATCCATATAAACCTTACATGGAGCAAGCACCAATGAGAAGTGCACAGGATATCATTACCAACCTAGCTCCAAATGCAACAAAAAATAACCGTATAAAGGGGATATGTGGCCTAACATCATTATCACACACGCCTTGGTTTGACCTCAAGCCTCAAGACCTCAAGCCTCCAGTAACCTCAAGTCCCATCCCGTATAATCCATCACACAATCGAGAGAGAAAAAATGGCTTTTTAGGTCGAAATCAGACCAATAATATTTAGCCAAACAATTTTTATGCACACATTTTATAATTATTACCCCACCCCGGTTGGTCACCGCCCACACTATAACACGAAGCCATGGAGAAGTAGGCCAAGAGGGGTCACTTGGCTTATTGCTTTGTTTTAAGATTCAAGACAAACATGGGAGGGTCGTGTATAAAATCATAGATCCTTGATAAAATCAAACAAAATGGGTCTTTCTTCTTTACTTGTAGGATACGAACGAGCGGCCAATAAGATTATGAACGAGTTTCCCGGCATTTTTTTATAATCCATGTTTACCAAGCTGTAATGCGCAAAATGTAAAGGATCAAAAATGGTTGCCGTGTTAAACACCTGACAAACATCACGGGCTCTACTACAAAATAATGAGAAAAGACGGTCTTTGGTTTAGAGTTATACCTTTTATATTTCAATTAAGACCACAACGAATTTCTATCTTTTACGCCTCAACATTACTATGTATTTAATATCAATACAGAAAATCACAAAACCAAATACTTATAAGTCACTGGTACGTCTGAAATATATTTGTATGCATGAAATGGGCTGTTTCCCTTTGTATGTGTTGTAAAAAGATGGTACACATTAATAATAGGGCTATATCCAATTAAAGGTAGATGTTCCGATTTTCAACTTGACGTTTTCTATTCTACATGAAAGGTCATCCTTAAAAAAGTCGTGTTCCAAAGTTTGAGTTGCATAGCTCTAATGGTTCTTATTTTAGGCGCACAAGATACTGTGAACTGTACCCATTGAGTAGTACACAAACTATATCGGTGGTTACCACCATTCGCGGTAATTCAACGTTATTTCATCGATTTTTCCGTAATTATACCGATTTAGGCCGTCAAATTTCAGTATGATGATGAGAAAAATACGAGCTTTCATATGATATGAAAATCTCCGTATGTTTGAAATAATTCTGTGTTACGAAAATGTGATCGGGTCATCTACCTTTAAAGTATAATTTTAAGGGAAAATTGCATTAGGAAAACGTTTGAACAAGTAAAAACAAAGTGGATCTTCACGTCTGTAAATCTATACTATTTTTGTTAAAGTTACTTTTTCTTCTCCACATTTAATACCTTTTATGGTTTAGATCATAAATTCTTAAGAAGACACAAGGATTTATGTTTAGAATACGTAAAATAGGTAATTTTTGCACGCTTAATTGTTCATTCACGAATTGCAGCTTTCAAGCATTTTGTATGTTTTGCCTTTGTTATTTTGTGTTGTTTCATCACACTATCACACATACTCAGAACTATATGCAAAATAAATATATTCCCATGTTACTCTTTTCGCGGTAGCTAGTTTGATCGCGAAAATAAATGTAACCACTAAATTTTCAAAATTTGCATTAGCCCGATCGTCGAGTCTACACGCTTCACGCTGGGGGGGGGGGGGGGGGGGGGCATTGCGTCTCCATACCGGGGTAAAAAACTGCAAATCCAACTAATTTCCTTTCGCTTTTCCCTTTCCTTCCCTTAGTATATTATCAGATTATGCAGCCCAACACTATTGCCCACAGTCAGTCAGTTGTCAGCAATGGCTCAAGATCGCCAAAGCTGGAGGAAACTTGTAGTCGCCTGCTCCGCAGCCGAATGATGATGATGACTATTGCCCAACCCTATATCCAGGGGATTACAAAATCAGCAGAGACCACGCTGCCGACACACACATCATCATCTGAGAGTACTGAATAAATTTATCTCTAATACTACGTTATTTCTTTGTATCATCGACTCAAAATATTATATTGGCGATGACGATGGGATTGTGTGTCTGTTGGTTTCACCGATTATTTATCTCAAGACATAATGGAGAAGTTGTTGATGCTGAAAGAGAAGATGGAGAAAGGAAGTGGCGGCACTGGCAGAGTCAAGAAGAAAATTTTAGGTTCATCATCAAGGTCATTATAATCATCGTCTAAGGCATCAAGGTCATCATCATCGTCATCATGTAGTCTGAAAATAATAAGAGATCCGGCCACTTACACCATGGTAAAATTAATGAAGAGCCAACCAGGTTCGAGAAGAATTGCACCTGTGATTATGGAGACCTTATCAACAAGGGGTGGTCTTGTCCAGAGATTTACTAAACATGGTGAAGAGGAGAGGGTACAGCAGCAAGGTAACACAGTAAATGATTCATCATCCTCAGATGACAATGATTCCAAATTCCAATCAATGGAGGTCTTGAGTCTACAGAATATGTTCAAACAAGATCTATCAAGGAAAAGACCTACAAAAGGAAAGCCTTTAAACAAGAAAACACACAGGTGAACATTTGCATCGACTCAGGTTGCAAGCAAAATATACCAGCATAGACCAGCTGATGTACAATTGCATTAAACAAAGGAAGAATATACAGCTACAACATACTGATATACGATTAGTGTCTTACTGCTCCCAGACGCAACTCCCTATTAACTTTGTCAATTATTCTGGATACAAACTTTTCAAGACACAGGGCAGCATAGAACCATATCTTTCAATGATCAGATTAAGATTTCAAATCAATGCCTCATTATTATTGGAAAATGTCATGCACTGATTGAAAATAAGGCAAGCATGACGGAGGCATGCACTGTCAAGAGTATGTGATCAATTGATAGAACATGTCAGCAGCATGCTTGTGCTCACACAGAAGAGTATGGTAAATGCTATGATGCTTTTCTAGCCTATTATGTCAAAAACTGGCATGACTGTCACCATATGTGGGCAAATTATGCTAGAAAGAGTTGCATCAACTACAGTCAACAAACTACCAGAAGATGAAGTGCTTTTGCCACAGCAACATGACTATCAGTCAGCTCATGCGTCAACTACTAAAGCTGAATGCTTTCAAAAAAGAAATTGGTGGAGGATGAGCAATTTCTTCAAAAGATAACATTCTCATATAATTATTTTGATGACAGCAAGTTCATAGAGATTACGAGAAATTACAATGCCCTATGCTGAATCGAAAATGCCAAGAAGTTCACCTTCAAGGTCACTGAAGAAGATGATGACAAATTTGCAGTGTTAAGAGATGGAAAAAACCCATTGTAGATTCTAAGTTACATCTAAAAAATAAAAAATACATGATTTAACCAATTTCTCCAACTAATTGGCCCTGCTCTAAATGACTACATTGTAAATAAATTGGTGGGATGGGGGAAACTACACCTAATTGCTCCTAAGACATCGTTTTGAATAACTTAATCAAAATAAAGTCTTCATAATAATTTGAGAATTATCTGTGGCTGATACTCTGTAATATCATCTCTGTTACGTATTTTGTTTGTGTTCTATTCAGAGATGGCAGCAAATGACATCCAGAACAGACCTGTGTCCTAAAGGATATCCTGAGAAGTTTGCTGGAGTCCCTGATTCCTCAGCGATCATACGCTGATGTGTTAATAGCAATGAAGAATGAAGACAAAAGGAGCGATTGGAAGCTATTCGTTCCATTCTTAAAATCTTCAATGTTAACATGACCAAGGATGTTGCACGTTGCACATGCACCATGCAACACCAGAGATGGCAGCAAATGACATCAACAACAGGTGTCCTAAAGGATATCCTGAGAAGTTTGCAGGAGTCCCTGATTCCTCAGCGATCATACGCTGATGTGTTAATAGCAATGAAGAAGGAAGACAAAAGGAGAGATTGGAAGCTATTCGTTTCATTCTTAAAATCTTCAATGTTACCATGACCAAGGATGTTGCACGTTGCACATGCAATACCAGAGATGGCAGCAAATGACATCCACAACAGGTATCCTAAAGGATATCCTGAGAAGTTTGTATAGGAGTCTCTGATTCCTCAGCGATCATACGCTGATGTGTTAATAGCAATGAAGAATGAAGACAAAAGGAGCGATTGGAAGCTATTCGTTCCATTCTTAAAATCTTCAATGTTACTATAACCAGGCGGTTATGTGTAAGGGAATTAGCTGGTAGTAATACACTCGCAGACAGAACTATGTTAAGAGGTAGATCAACCCTTTGTGTTTTATTGTTCAGGAGACAGTCCAGGCAAACGCTAATTCGGGATGCAGTAATGATCCCAATCGGGAAGTATTTCTGAGCCCGAACGGGCCCATATTTAGCAATGCGCATGCTCAGAAACGATCAGTTTGGCATATGTAAGCTGCCATTTCGTAGAGGTCAAACTGGTATAGTCTTTTTTTGCAGCCGTTTTTTTTTATACTTAAAACCTTCGTATCGGTTTTCCAGTTAAAACTGAGCTAAACTGAAACAGCAAAAGTCATGAACGACTTTATTAAGCATGTTTAGACTATCAACCCTTTGCTAACTTGGTTTAAAATCTCTTTAAACCGACAAAAGAGGTCAATTAAAAGCTAGTTTAGTGGATAAATCACATTTGCGTAAAATGTGTTTTTGCTTTCGATTGACGCATAATTCGGCAGTCTCCCGATGCATTGAATGACTGGTGGCGATAGTTTTCGCAGTCGATTCAAAACAGATATGGATATAAAAAATCATTCAATCCACCGGGATGAGACCAGTAGTCAAAAATGTGCACTATAACAGTCTAGTGTGATAATTTATTTATCATTTTATGTCCAAGATTCGATCAATCGTCTTACATGTTACTGCATGACTCCATGAGCTGCCCCATTCACTTACACTTGTAACAGTTAACATGCCAGTAGTTTGGCTCAAAAATGTCCATTTATTGTTGCATTTCGTTGTTTTATCATATTTTGAGTTACCTATGAGATTTATGAAACAAAAAAGTCAAGCCACAATCAATGTTATGACATTGAATGACAGAAATGTCGTTCACAAAGAAATCGTAGGTTTTTTTGTAATATGCTCAGGCCTGACCGACAAATATCAAAATTTGGAAAATGACACCAAATAGCATTATTTGGTTAAATAATTCAATGTTTTTTGGTTACGTGTAAGATCGATGATGCGAGAAAGTCAAGCCGCAATCAATTTAACAACAAAAATGACGCTCGAGAAAAAAAATCGTAGTTTTTTTTTTTAATGCTCAGGCCTGACTGACAAATGTCGAAATTTGGAAAATGACCACAAATAGCATTATTTGCTTAAATAATTCAATGTTTTTTCGTTACATATAAGATCGATGATACAAAAAAGTCAAGCCGCAATCAATTTAACGACAAAAATGACGTTCGCAAAGAAATCGTAGGTTTTTTATTTTTTAATGCTCAGGCTTGTCCGACAAATGTCGAAATTTGGAAAATGACCCCAAATAGCATTATTTGCTTAAATAATTCAATGTTTTTTGGTTACATATAAGATCGCTGATACAAAAAAGTCAAGCCGCAGTCAATTTACGACAAAAATGACGTTCGCAAAGAAATCGTAGGTTTTTTTTTTTAAAGCTCAGGCCTGTCCGACAAATGTCGACATTTGGAAAATGACCCCAAATAGCATTATTTGCTTAAATAATTCAATGTTTTTTGGTTACATATAAAGATCGATGATACAAAAAAGTCAAGCCGCAGTCAATTTAACGACAAAAATGACGTTCGCAAAGAATTCGTAGGTTTTTTTTAATGCTTGGGCTGAGTTGGGCCTGACCGACAAATGTCAAAATTTAGAAAATGAGCCCAAATAGCATTATTTGGTTAAATAATTCAATGTTTTTTGGTTACATATAAGATCGATGATACAAAAAAGTCAAGCCGCAATCAATTTAACGACAAAAATGACGTTCGCAAAGAAATCATAGGGTTTTTTTTAATGCTCAGGCCTGACAGACAAATGTCGAAATTTGGAAAATGACCCCAAATAGCATTATTTGCTTAAATAATTCAATATTTTTTGGTTACATATAAGATCGATGATACAAAAAAGTCAAGCCGCAGTCAATTTAACGACAAAAATGACGTTCGCAAAGAAATCGTAGGTTTTTTTTAATGCTTGGGCTGAGTTGGGCCTGACCGACAAATGTCAAAATTTGGAAAATGAGCCCAAATAGCATTATTTGGTTAAATAATTCAATGTTTTTTGGTTACGTATAAGATCGATGATACAAAAAAGTCAAGCCCCAATCAATTTGACGAAAAAATTTCATTCGCAAAGATGGGGATGTGCATATCATTGACTACAGAGGGCGACATTTTTTTAAACATTTGGTAGCCAAAATATGTGAAAAACTCCATGTTTACCTCTTAAATCCAGCGATGTAGTACGAAGTGGGCTGGGATGTATTTACTGATGTCTGAATAATCCAACACAAACAATTGGGCATCATGAAAGTAAACCTTTTTATACCTAAAATGGTTTAAAATTTGCATAACTTGAACAGTTTTCAGCAATATGAGGCAATATTTTATTATTCATCCTGTAGACATGGTTGAACCTTCATTCTTTATTGTAAAGTACTTGGTTTCCATGTATTCCATTTTCAAAGAGATACTTTTATTTTCAAATTTTTATGAACATACTTAAACCTGTCCTCCCGACTCTAGCATAGAAATCACAAGGATTGTTTTTCAAATGTCAACATTTGGAAAATGAGCCTAAATAGCATTAGTTAGTTGGTGAATTAATTCAATTTTCTTTGGTTACGTATGAGATCGATGATACAGAAAAATAAAGCCACATGACAATAATTATAATATATTTACGAAAAACGGTGACGATTGAAAACGGCGACCGGCTGTGTCTGGTCTGATGATGCAAAATAAATTGGGCGACTGGACGAGTAGACTAAAGTGTAAATGTAGACACGACCGATGACTTTATAAACTAAAATATTTCCATTTTTTGCAGGTGAATAATAAAATCCTTTGGTCAGTTTATGCTAGAAATACTAAAGAACATAGTAGACTAAAGTCGACTGGGCACTTTTCCGGATTAGCTAGCATATCGTGTCACTTACGGTAAAGTATCCCGTCTCGCCATAGACTTTCGTGTAGCGTCGCCGTTATGCAGCGTGCCATTGTGGCCTATTTCCGGTCAAATGTGACCTTTACGAGCCCGATCGGGACGTAAATTGAGCTCGATTGGGATCACAGTGGCGTCCCGAAGAAGCGTTTGCCTGGACTGGGAGATGACTTGTCGTATCGGTGGCACAAACATAACTAACCTCTTTTCACTTTACTTCCTACATACATGTATATCTCTAAAACTATTACAAGTTAAACTACCTGTGCTATACAAGAACACCCAGACTTCCTGTCACTGACCGACAGGCCTGGAAAAATGTTGATTTCCCGGCAAGCTTACCCAAATTTCCCTCCAAAATGGAAAATTTCCCGCTATTTCTTATGTATTTCTTTATATGGATGAGCAAAATGTCCCTCCAAATGCCAAAATTTCCCGGCAAGGAGCTTCCCAATTTGCCTATTTTTTCAAGGCCTGCTGACCGATACACTAGTTCTAAACTATTGACAAATCACAACATAATATTCACAAGGATCTCAAGTTATAAACCCATAACACCCACATTTAAAACCAGGTCGCCATTGTCTCACTTGGTACTAAAGTGGTTCATTGACCTAATTATAATTAGTACAGATGTTAGATGTTTCTTGTACACAACTATCATGAGTATGGAACATTGTCTTCCTACATGTGGTATAATTGACCTACCAACTATGAAGCCTCTTGTTCTCTTGCCTATTTCACCTGCATATTAAGTTAGTTAATTAATATATATAATTTGTTAATTGGCTCGGTGATATTACCATGACCAAGGATGTTGCACGTTGCACATGCACCATGCAATACCAGAAAACAAAAACGATTCATCTCATTGTAAATGGAGAGATAACCACTCTTTTAATACAAACAAACCTTTGTTTTCAATTGCAATATTAATCATATGACCGTCATGCGCACAATTGGCGATAATAAACATTATTTCAGCCATTATTTTTATCAAGTTGCCAATGTGAAGACAAAAAGCTAGATAATTTCTACACAGAATCTTATTAGTTATCTTAAACTTGGTTAATAACGACAATGTCCAGATTTACTATCATTTTGTATTCAATTGGGACAAAAAGATTGAACTTATCGTGCAAATTGGCGATAATAAATTTCAACTTTTACTGATATCAAGTTTAAAATGTGATAAAAATAAACATTGTTCTTATCCGGCAGACTATTTGGTTTTAAAGATAAATAGAACAACAACAACAGTTAATATATGTAATCTATGAGAGAGAAGTATTGATTGATTTCTTGTCTGTGCTGTCTGAATCACTCAATGTGAGCAAACGTGGATGGAAGCTTTCCCTGACTAATGTAACGTAATTGTTCATTTCTCCGTAGTCGCTGAACCAAATCAAATCCTGTTTTCTTTGAATTATTGCCAACTTGTTTGCCTTTATCTTCCCATTTGAATTATTCCATTCCAACACTTATTCAAAAAGTTACGATTGTTTGAAGGTTCGTTGTAAAAAAAATTCTGACATCCTTGATAATATGTCTTTGTACGTTATGTATTTTAACTGTTTAAGTATTTGATGTATTTTAGTTGTACGCTTGTTTTGGTTTTTAATGTTTTTTAACTTATGGTTCACCAGATGGTGAGTTGTGTGTGTTTGTAAGGCAGGTAGGTGTGTTTGGGGGGGGGGGGGGGGGGGGGGGGTTCGGGTGTGAGGGATGCGTCTGTATTCACGTTCAACTGTGAACCTTTATATGAATAAACCCCCCACTAACCGTGGGCACTCAGAAAAAAGTGGACGTCCACAATTGAAAAAACTGCATCGCTGGCTCCGTTTCTGTGATTTGATTTTTTTAAAGGAAATTGTGTTGTCGTATAATGCTGGTCCACTGTCCGATTGTTAAAAAATAGACGCAGAATGTGTATTTCGCTCTTGTGTGCGTTATCCATGGCTCTATCCTTCTCAGCATTTCTAAAAACGCTACATCGCCCTCTTTCAAAATCTTCACGGAATGTAGTCTCGACACAAGACTCCGATGGGCGCCAAAGACGAAAAAGGTTCTACATGCCCTTTATGGGCCACCCTCAGGTTTGGGTACAAGACTACACGGAATGTCCCGTTTGCTGGTACCCTGGGTTTAGACGCCCACCCCGATTCAACAGACAATGTATTTGGAGCTTATTGATTGAGGGATCCAGTATGTAAGGTCTCGATTGGCGGTGAAAAATGCATAAGTTGAGGTACACACTGGGACATATACGGTAGCAGAATTGTAACATTCCGATGTCTTGCTGAAAGAATTGTAAGTATTTTTCATTATTTTAATTAACATTCCCAAAAGGCGAAGCACTACGATACAAGGGGGAGTATTGATAAAAAAATTAATAAAAACAGGCGCAATGACACCCGGCCGGTTGGCTGAAAGTTTGAGTATAGAATTCTGCACTTTTTTCGCAAACTTTCCATCATTTACCTTGTCCATGTGTCCAAGAAAGAAACGCTGATGCTTGAATTTTGAGTTTCTGTAAATCCAGTGTTTAATTTTTATATAGAAAGAGTTTCCCTGGCTATTTTTGCCTAGCGATTTGTTCAATCGTTATCGGCAATCCTTACTTCCGGGGGATAAATTATTTTGATAGGGATAAATTCACTAAATTCAAAATTCATAACGCCCTTATGCCATTTTCGTTATTCAATGCTAGCTACGAAAACAAGCATTGTCAGTCAATCCCAACTGCACACAACAAGAAACACAAAGAAAGGGGCACAAAGTGATGTGCAAGGTGCAAAAAGCAAGTTGTTATTTGCTGCCGGTCCCACATCAAATCACCATGCAGTTATGTGAAGTAATGTCAGAGGGAGCCAACGACGCTATAGCTAGATTTGTGAAGTCAGACAGATAAGCGGAGAGAGACTTGTAATGAAACACTCCCATGATATGGATCAGAATTCCTACATCAGACAAAAAATGCGAGAGGTGGGTAAAGTAGTCCTACGGAGAGATTAGTCAGCAGGAAAATGCAAGATTAACCAATCTAATATCCCCCGCGGCATTTAATGATGTAATAGCAGCAACTGGAACAGCAACTGGGTTTGACAATAAGACTAAGGAAGGAACTAACCAAAGAAAAATATCAGACCTTTTATCTTCAGGTTGAAATTGATCAATGTCTAACCGCTGGGGACATACATTTTTGTGTGTTGCAGACATACCTTCTGAATTCTTTTTGCACGTCAAGAATGCACAAATTATGGAGGTTATTTCTTAGTGCTGAATACAGATTCACAAGCTAAAAAGAAAGATCATCAAGACAAGACACTAATAAGAACATCAATGGAGAAAACATTTCCTGACCGCAGAAAGCTTGTCAGAAAAAACACAGAGATCGAGAGTCTGAAGAAGAAGTACCCATTTGTGTCGGCAAACTGGTTCAAAATATGTGGACAAAACATGGCTCCAAGTGCTCTCTTTGTATGTCTTTTCTTGAACAGAAGTAATGATGTGTCAGCAAATTGGTTCAAAATACGTGGACAAAACATGACTCCAAGTGCTCTCTTTGTATCGTCTTTTCTTGAACAGAAGTAATGATGTGTCAGCAAATTGGTTCAAAATACGTGGACAAAACATGGCTCCAAGTGCTCTCTTTGTATCGTCTTTTCTAGAAAAGAAGTAATGATGTGTCGGCAAATTGGTTCAAAATATGTGGACAAACATGGCTCCAAGTGCTCTCTTTGTATCGTCTTTTCTAGAAAAGAACTAATGATTTGTCGGCAAATTGGTTCAAAATACGTGGACAAAACATGGCGCCAAGTGCTCTCTTTATATGGTCTTTTCTAGAAAAGAAATAATGATGTGTAGGCAAATTGGTTCGAAATATGTGGACAAAACATGGCTCCAAGCGCTCTCTTTGTATGGTCTTTTCTAGAAAAGAAATAATGATGTGTCGGCAAACTGGTTCAAAATATGTGGACAAAACATGGGGAACGGTACCACTCTATTTCCAGAACTGGACGATATCACCCCTAATAAACGTGTTGCAAGATTCAGATCAAAGCCTTCGCAAGGTAAAATATTAAACACCCCATATATAGATTTTCAAATGTCAAACAACTACTTATCTTACATGGTCAAATTCATGCTTAAAACCCGTTTACAATTAATTACTTGAATGTAATTCATTATCAAATCGCTATAACCCATCTCATACCCCAAATCATGCAATCTGTGTAATAATCAATTTGACACAGCTTCACACATTCTCAATGGATGCATGCGTTTTCATGGCATGTATATATATACAAAGATAGGCATAATTTTGTTATACCCTTCACACCACATCGGTTAGTATGCGTCGTTCTTAAAAATCACGCACTTTGAATACCCCTGTGAAGGGTATAACAGAATTATGATAGAATAGTCAACCAATCAAGAACTCAAAAAAATCCGTACAGATGTCTCTACCCACGTTAACAAACTCATCACTGGTACTATGGTCAATAGTAATAATCATGATGTGTACACAAGCATTGAACAACATTCCCATACTTGACGACTGAAACAACAAGGCTTTTGTTGAAATATCCACACCATCCAATGCTTTCCTGGACCAATGTTACCATACTAACTTTGAATATTACCAACAACTTTCCGAACTCATCACAGTTGATACAAACTATACTTGTAAAATAATAGTCATAATCATTGGTTCTTCAGGGTGCGTCCACAAAAAAGAGGTTCCCGGGCTAAAAATGCTTGGGATTAGCTCCCGCAAGAGCAAAGCCATCACCAAATACCTGAGCGTAAGTGCTGTGATAGGCTCCAAATTAGTTTGGCAGCAGCGTCAACAAGCACGTGAGGATGCTACTACTGTGCATTAAAAAGGGCATTTAATTTTTCATTCATTTGCGCGTATAGCGATGGCTTTGCTCCCTCATCATATTACATGTGTTCATGTAGTTTATATATTATTTCGATTGATTATATTGCTCTTATCAATTTTTTTCTGTTTAATCAATATTGTTTAGTTTACCACCTGCGCTGTGAGCGATTTGTGGTAACCACTGTTTTTGCAGAAATATTAATAAACTACTCAAATTTGTATGTATGCACTTCCGAAACAATCACACATCGAGACATAGTAGAATTGTTAATATCCTTCAAAAGGAAATCACAAAATATAACAATTCGTTTGTGGTCAGTCTACTGTGAAAAACCCATTTCGGGTGCCCTAATCACCAACGACGACGATGAAATCAAATTTGCAAAGATTTGTAAGAACATTCAGGCAAAGAAACCGGACCTTTTCCTCATTGATCATGAGAACACGAAGTGTTTCATTTTGGAAGTTTAATGCCAATTTGATGCTTTCATTGAGGAAAGAGGTTGCAGACAAGGTGATGGACTGAGTCCATAATACTCTGCGCAGAAATCCTCGGTAAAATGATTCGTAAAAATAAAGATATTAAAGGGGTTTTTAATAGCGGATAGGGAATATGCCGATGATACCGTTCTCTTCCTTGATGGTTCTGAAAAATCCATTAGATCAGCCTTTAATACGCTGGATTTGTTCGCTGGAATATCTGGTCTTAAAGTGAACATTGAAAAAATACAAGCAGTTTGGATAGGCTCAGAAAAGGGGAGTCTAAATACAATATGCAATGAAATCCCAGTAAAATGGGCTGGAGTAAATGTAGAGGACTATTTTAAAGCTCTCGGAATTGTATTCTCAACTAATGTTTTAATTCGGGGGAATTAGAGTGGAGGATTAACCTTTGTAACAAACTGGCAAAAATTAATAATCTACTAGATATTGGAGGGTTCATCCGATATGTGACATGGCACCACGAAACTGGCGGAAAGTCGCGGCGAAGATGTTGCTGAATTGAGCTAGGATAGCATGTTATGATTTTTGCCGTTTGTTGTTAGTATGGACCAAACCCTTTTATTATAGCGGGATTATAAAATAAATAGCCTGGCATGGCTGGTAATACTCTTAACATAACAATACATACTGCTATTTTAGAATTCCCCTATAATAGAAGGGACCATGGGTCCATACCAACAACTATTTAAACGGCAAATCAATAATATGCTATGCTGCCTCAATTCAGCAACATCTTAGCCGCGACTTTCCGCCTGTTTCGTGGTGCCGTGTCACATATATTAAACTTCTTAAAACAGTCAAACATCCAAAATCTATTTTGGAAAGACGTTTTTAGGGCATGGAGTAAGGTTGTTGAAAGCCGCCAACCTAAAAACAACATTGAATTCATAGAAAGTGTCTTATGGTATAATGATAATATTCGGGTTGGCAAAAAAACAATATATTACCGTCTTTGGGTAAAAAATGGGGTTCATTTTGTAAATTATCTGATCAAGGAAAATGGTACTTTTCTCTCTTTGGACGAATTCCAAAAGAAATATAACATTCCAACAAATTTCTTGGAATATGGGGCTTTTATAAATGCCCTTAAAAATTGTGCAATCACTGCCTAAAGAATAATAACAAACAGGCTCAACATCCTTTCAAGCCGTGTAACTTTGCATTTATCATGTTTATAACGCTCGCTCGACATCAAAGGTTCAAGAAGGTTATATGATTCTTTAATCTCGTCCAAAGAGGTCAAACGAAAATGTATAGATAAATGGGAAAGCAAGTTAGACATATCCTACAGTTTGAAAAAATGGTCGGTTATTTTTCTGATACCATTCAAATTTACCGTAGATACAAAATTAAGATTGTTCCAAGTTCGTCTGACTCATAGAATTTTAGGCGTTAACTCTTTTTTTTGGAAAAAATAGGGTGGAAAAACTCAAATTTATGCACTTTTGTAAAGAAACTGAAGAAACCATACTACACCTGTTTTGTGAATGCCTGACCATATTAAAACTATGGGAAAATGTTATGAAATGGATAAAGGAAAAAACAAATATCACCATCATTATGGATAGAAAGATTCAACTATTTGGGCTAGCCAACCATAACATGAGTGCTTTAAATGTAATTTTTCTACTATGTCGCTTTTATATATACAAGATCAAAATGAAAGAGAGGCTACCATTTATCGCTTTGTTCCGGGAGGAGGTAAAGCGGTCCTTCTCACTTGAAAAATATATCGCCATAAAAAACGGGAACATTGCGAGTTTTAACAAAAAATGGAATTCCCTCTTACCACTATAAGAAGAGTAGTACATGTATATACATCAGCAAAGGACTGTGTAATAATAATATTTATTTAATGCTCATTGTCGTCTGTATTGTACTAATAATATTATGAAGAAATGTGATCTATATTATACTTTGTATTGAACATATGAGGACACTGTGAAAAATAGAATTTTAAAAAAAGCAAAAAAACCCACTATTTTAACAATTAAAAAGGTCCAGATAATGATGGAAGAATAACCATCTTGTTAAGCATGAATGATTAAACATTGAAACCAATTCGTGCGAAGCATAAATTAGTATATCACTCAAGTAAGCGGCACGGTTTGCTACGTGGAGTTTCAGGTTTTAAACGTTGTATGTGACCAAACGTTTCGGCTCGTGTTACATTTTTGCATTGGGGGACTCAGAAAAAGCAATAGATTTGGTATCAAAATAATTAGACAATTTGTTTCTTTCCAAAAATGTTTTCAGATAGCAATTGAGGTATCGAAACTTTTGGGACACCCTATATTACCATGACAAGTAACTGCCATGATATTACTTAGCGTATGCGTATGTTCTTTCAATATGAAGGCTCTTTGAAACACACAAGCAAATACTGCAGATCATTAATAAAAGGTCACCTCAAACTAAAAAAACAACAAAAACTTTGTTTGTTGAGAGTGGCTCTTTTTACTTTATTCTTTTCTTCCATCTTTTCTAACTTTCATTTAATTCAGCCAGCATGCTTATATAGGCTTTTTAGCCTGGCCCGAGCATTTTGCTTGAGCCTGGTCCCTTCAGGACCCAAGCGTGTGTCCGTATACGATTGATTGTGTAAACAAACAAACAAACAAACACCGAGAATGTGAGAACACTCACTAATACTCTACCTGAGCGAATACATTCAATGACCTCATTTAATTGCTTTTTAACTTTTAATACATTCTGTGCCATCAAGATGCTTGTGCCATTGAATGGTTCGCCTTGTTGAGCTTGATCATTGATCGTGTTATTGTAGGCGATGTAGGATAAAAACAGGGGACCAATTTAAAGTTTTCTTAGAAAAATGATACAAAATTAACATGTAATTAGTATGGAGATGGGTTGCGCTGATTGATACCGTCTTTCGTGCTGAAACTCACTGATGCAGTTAAGCAGAGAGCTGGCTATGATCCAGTCAAGATTAGCTATGCATCCCCGTCCTTTGCCAGAAACATAGGTTACGACATAGAAAAAGGTGTAGCACAGATAAAGGTATCTTTATTTAAAAGCCCTGGAGATCCTGGTATAAAAAAGAGCAGTGAGATTTCAAGAGCTGAAGAGGCTAAGTTGGACCGAGGATGTTAAACTTGTTGCAAAGCCTGATTTTGTAGACCGCGAAGGAAATAAGACAATATTACTTCAGTGGGCATCCGATATATAAAAAACATCAGATTATTTAAAAGACAACACGTAGAAATGGACTACAGATTTGAAACACCCAACCATAGCAACTTGGGCTGAGCTTTGTCAAAATACCCTTACTCGTGATGTCCTGTTACCTTACTCGTGATGTCCTGTTACCTTACTCGTGATGTCCTGTTACCTTACTCGTGATGTCCTGTTACCTTACTCATGTTGTCCTATTCAACAGAAGGAGAAGTAGAGAGACTGAGGGACTAACTGTAAAGCAGTATGAAAACATGATTTCTCCCTAGAGAACATGAGATGCCACAAGAAGTCTATGATTCCTTGGCTGCATCTGAGAAGGCACTAGTGAAAAGTCTGAAGAGAATTGAAGTCTGTGGAAAAAGGGCAAGAAGTGTTTCTATCCTACTTACAGAAGATCTGAAAACAAGCATTGATATTCTAAATTCTACAAGGGATACATACCATACCGTTGGAGTACTTGACAGAAACCCATGTGTTCGCAAGAGCATTTATTGACTCTTCTTTCCCAAACTCAAGTAGTTTGAGAAAGATTGCAAGAGAGGCAAATTGTAATCAACCAGATATACTGCTTAGTACAAGATTGAGGAAGCATTAGTAACATTAAAAGAAAATGAACTGCATCTCCTCGCAACTGACCAGGATTTCTATAGACTACTGGAAAATACATTGCAAGTTGCGAAGGTGTCAAAGATGCTCTTGATGATGGAGAAGGGCACTGCTTGAAAAGGCCAGAACCTAGATGAGATAAACATTCCTCTAGAAAGTGAGTTTAATTTTGATTATTTATGGACAATTCCAGGTAAAAATTACTCACAACATGACACAAATTCTCTGCAAAATTTGTAACGTTCAAACATTTCTTAAATTAATATGTTAACTAAGTTATATACCATTACTGTATTGTCTCTAATAAATGCTCCTCCTCTTATAACCCCCCCCCCCCCCCCCCCCCCCACTAACTTTTCTATAGCTATCTACTAAAGATAGCCCATTTTCCATGCATTATAAAGTAGAGGTTATTTTAGGTCTTTGGAATTATTGTCTCAGTGGGTCACATTGGCACGGAAATGCCAATTTAAATGTTGCCCTATATTTCAACATTTGTCAACAATGTTATTGTTTTCTTGGTGAGTTCTTGTTCAGTGTGATTAGAGTAATGCAAAAGTAAAGAAAATTGCTATAAGTTATCCCTGCAAAGTAATATTTAGATTTATAAACGTATTAGAATATAACATACAAATCGTCGCTGTTCTGACATACCAGCACATCACAACAGAAATAAGTAAAGAGATGTGCCGGTATGTCAGAACAGCGACGAAATGTATGTGGATGGACAAGAGTCACGTCTATAATACTAAATTTTGGCAATGTGTCACACAGAATTCAGGTTACATTTCAGAATTTTATTAATAAAATATGAGTTACAATATGTGCTAGTTTAAAAAAATTTATGACAGATCTAAACATACAAAAATACAAGTTCCCCTCCCCCCCCCCCCCCCCCCCCCCTCCTAAAATATGCAATTTGAGGACAAATATTAATCACACTGACTATTTTAATGTTGGATTTATCTCTTTTCAAATAGTAATTAACATTACATGTACACTCAAAAATTACGATTAAACTTTAAACTATTGGAATTTTTATGTTATGAGGACTTCAAACTGTAGGGCACAGTGGGTCACTCTTACGCGGAATTACAAATACTTTACATATATTGCTATTGGTTTTACCTTCATGTATAATATAAACATCACAAATTAAATGTCAATGCAGCGAATATGAAAAAGATTCTATCTTTGTCAAACCCATTGATCTTCATGTTAGCGGTCATCATACCACTCGTGACAATACTTCTAAAGATGTTCAAATCGCTGATGTGTCAAGCTCAAGTGCAATAAAAGTATTGACCACTTCCATGAAAACGGCAGAAAGTGGGATAAACCACAATATTGTAAGTTTTGTTCAGAGCCGCAGAAGAAGCTTCCTTGTCATCTACTTACTCCACAACATATCGATGAAATTGAAGTACAGGTTTGGATTGCAACTAAAGACAAGAAAGGAAAATCAAAAATGTTGACTAAGATGCGTAACTATGGAAACTATCTTCACAATGCCAAAGTACTTTTGAAAAAATAGGAACCGTGAGTGTTGCATACAGGCCTAAGAATGATGTCGATCCGGAAGTGAATTTGCCTTGTTTCATGTGTAACAAATATCAAATAACATTCTAGGCTATGTCACAATGGCGCCGAAACGAATTTTATGCGAAGAAGAAAAAGTAAAATGTAGGCAGACAAGCTGTGATTGGCTGGCAAACAAAAAGGCGACTGATCCAGACTAGCATAGAATAATAATAATAAACAGGCATTTAACAGGTCTCAGTGGTTTGTTTTCAAGCCATCCATAGGAAGAAGTTCTGTGGATAGCTGTCAAATAATGATGTTACAGACACACAAAGTTCTGTAAAAGCAAGTAAGAATGCTAAGACAGCCAACGACCTGTTTGAAGAGATAGCAATAGATACTTTCCGTAACAGCCTGCAGATAAGTCCAGCAGACTTAATAGACATGGTTGACAATTTCACAGGCTATCGCCTTGCCCAGGAACTGAAGAACAAGATGCCAGGGATTCTCACCACAAGAAGTCATTTGATTTCAACAGGCTCTGAAGGTGCATTTTATCTGGATGTTATGTCTGAAGGCGAGTGCCACTGGTAGCGTCAGGTGCCTATTTTCGGTGGATTCATCGCAGCAATTCCCTCCAATTGCGCACAAAACTATCGACTTCTATCCTACAATTAATGAGTCCATCGCAGAATACAATGTTGTGCAAGAGCTCCTTAGCCAGAGTAAGAAAGCTACAAAAGAAGTTGGTCAGCACTACACAATCATCACCTTTGATCTCGGAGTGGGATGAAAGCCATGCCCGTCATATGGCACAATCCTATAGAGTACAACAAACACATCATTCTAATTGGTACATTCCACACAATAATGAACTATCTGAACATGCTGGGACTCAAGATGAGTGGCTCTGGATATGCTGAAATAATCATTGAAGCCAATCTCACCATATCGGGCTGCCTAAAAGGTGTGCTTAATGGGAGAAGCTAGGCTAAGTGGTCAGTGAAACATTAGAGCTACTAGATGCTCTCATAGCTCAAAGAGATGAAGAGGCTATTGGTTCCACTAAGGCAGAAGCACTAGTTGCACTTATCGAACTTTGCAATGCAGATAATCTTGCCCAGGAACTGAGGAACAAGACACCAGGGATTCCCACCTAAAGAAGTCATTTGGGCAACACAGAAGCTACACAGTAAAAACAGCGGAGTAAATTGGTTCAGATTAAAGTGGTTGAATAAAAATGTTTGTACTTGTTCTTGTAGGGGATCACATGAGGCCAGGGCAGTGTTTTGCCATTTGAATGCGCGCCATAGAAGCGACAACTCTCGAAAAAGATCAGGTATTGCACGGCAATCCACCACAAGCACCTGGCATTTCCTTGACATCATGATATCAGAGGTCAGAGTTGCCAACGAGTCTTGTGCACTCTGCCAATTTCTTGCTTATTACAATTTCACCAACACTGCTGTCTCTGAAAGACAAAAATAAACACGGAAAACTGCCAACGCAAAATGATATGTGAAGTTATTGATCTTGTTGGAGACACATATGGACCTTCATTTTATTATTACTTGAATTATTTTTGTGTCATATGTTGTACTAATAACATAGAGATCAATTGATAATAGGATACAATCAAGGAAGGTCGTTGACAAAAATCTCAAGTTTGAGTTCTATAGCTCTTACGGTTTTCTCACTCCAGCCTCTTGAACATTTTGTATGGGAGAGGGTGCTAAATTTGTTCCAAAATGGCTATGCAAAATAAATCTGCATTCAAAGAGCTGTAACGGTTTTCTCACTCCAGCCTCTTGAACATTTTGTATGGGGAAGGGTGCTAAATTTGTTCCAAAATGAATATGCAAAATAAATCTGCATTCAAAGAGCTTTAGTTTCCTTGAATTGATGGAAAGATGTCAATTTTATATATATATATATTATCTGGCAATATTGTGGAAAATGGTTATACAAAATTGTGTCAGTTGTGTGTTGCGTCAGTGAACTTGTTGACATTGGAGGGGATGACATTATTGTTGCTGTTTTTATTGCGAGAGTCAGTTTTAAGCTAGTTTTAAAAAAATATCCAATTTGCAACCGCTACAAGCAAAATGTTCATTTTGGCTTCAAGATTGGCAATAGAATTTCGATGGCTCAGCGTGGTGCTACACTCGACGGTGCAATTGCGCTGCTCCAGCATTTCATGACCCATGCTGAGTCAAGCAACTCTCACATTCTGATTTTTCATATTGGGGGTTAATGACGTAGTCGGTCAGACTATGTTATGGTTCCACAAGACAATTTCTGAGCTTTCAAATTTATGTTCCACTAGCCTTCCCGGTACTATTCTAATATGGTCATCCATCCCGCCTCATCCTTATTTCCTTGGCACTACACATCAGGGGACATGAAATGCATAAGCAAAACCAATTTCAACAGGAATGCACGGTCCCTTTCTTGGTAAAACAAAAGTCTAAAATACAATTTAATCGGTAAAAGGTGATTTCACCCAACGTGTTAAGTAAGAATTATCAATATGATTGGTGAAAGTCGTAATCTTTCCCTAATCGCCAGGTAAAATATCCTCGTGTAATTATACAAGATGGCGAGCGTTAGAGAAACACTCAGCCGGTGGGGAGTTCCTCTGGAATACATTGACAAATTTGAAGGTAAGGAAGTAGTATATCTTTCCACTTTTGGTGATGCCTTTATGTCCTTGTTTTCATGATGTTATTGAAGTCATCTGAAAATCATAAGTTTTGAGAGATTCACAGAAAAAAGTGAAACTTGTGTTGGCACTGAGCGTCGTACTCGGGGTCGTACTACACCGTGCATGCGTTGCGTTTGCATGCATCATTTCATAGCGGCTCATTTGTACATGTGGCCAATTTTACATAACTTAGGTAAACATTTCTGTTTGTGTACAATCATTTCTGCAGCTTCATTTGGGTGCTTGAATATGGCGGTAAATTGTGTGACAGATAATGAGAAGCAGGTTGTCCTGCAGGGGGCGCAGCTATGTACCAAAACAATTGGCCGTAAATTTTGAATTACATTAGGGGTCACGGCGACGCTACAACTGTTGTCACCTATCAGAGACCTCTAAGACCCTGCTATAGGCGCATGAGGGATATTGTAACACATGCAGTCAACAGGTAAAACATGTTGAAATGAATTGTTAGGGTTTGCTCAATTATACGCTACTTGCACGCAATAGCCATTTTTAAAGAAAGCGAGGCTCTCCTCTCTTTTTGAATTACATTAGGGGTCACGGCGACGCTACAACTGTTGTCACCTATCAGAGACCTTTAAGACCCTGCTATATGCGCATGAGGGATATTGTGACACATGCAGTCAACAGGTAAAACATGTTGAAATGAATTGTTAGGGTTTGCTCAATTATACGCTACTTGCACACAATAGCTATTTTTAAATGAAAGCGAGGCTCTCACCTCTTATCAGTGTGCCCAACCGCATTCCGTGATCCACTTGCGTGAAACCATACACAATAGTCGGTATCCTGAATGACAAGGACCAACAACAGTTTGGAGTTCACTTGGATAAAATTGAATACGTATTGATAAAAGATGATGTGAGTAGAGATGATGATGATGGAAGTGGAGAAGATGATGTTGGTAATAGAGAAATGATGAAGAAATACACTTAGTGATCATGGGAAACCTGGCGTTATCGAAGCCAAAGAACAGAAATTACAGAATTGGAGTAACTTTGATGTGTACAAGGAAGTTCAAGACAATGGTCAAAAGGCCTTATCCACACGGTTGGTAGTGACTGAGAAATGCTTACCTGAAGGGATGAAGACGGTGTAAGCAAGACTTGTAGTCAGAGGTTTTGAAGAGAAAAAAAATCACACAGATTTAAGTTACGATGCACTAGAGCTGAATATGTCCAGGCAACATCCGACAGTAGAACTAATATCTGAACAAAATTAGTCGAATAAAATAGGTCAAACTTTTGCTTCAGATATAATATAATAATAATAATAATGGTAATTTGTATAGCGCCGGTATCCGTCAGAAATGACGCTCATGGCGCTTTTGTAAACATGTAATATAAGTAATTAATATCATGTTCAATGTTCAAGTAAATATTTATACATTCGTAAAATATCTCAACTAGCAACTTATCGACCGCCCATCGGCGATGTGGACTATCTTTGCTTTATTTCGTAGCTTCTCTAAAACCCTCTCAACCCCACATCATTCAGGCACCTTATGGTATTGTCCTTAAATACATCCTGTACCAAGTGCCAAGTCCCGTACCCTCAGTGCCACCCGAAGTCACGTATTAGTTTTCTACATAGCTCATGAAGAAAGAAAAGGAAAACCATACATGGTATTCCTGTGCAGTTTTTGGCCTGCAAGATGATAACGGATGCCAAGCACTGAGGTTTAGTTGATGAGCTTAAAAAGGAGATGTTAGTCCATGGTTTGCTTCCAATTGGTAAGTAAATGAAACAAAGGCTGTTTTAATATCGTTACCAACAAGTTATCTGTGTTATTACAATCAGGTCCAATTATTGTTCATCTGGGCATTGTTCATCTTGGCATTATGTCTGCTTCGTCCTGAACGCACAATGTGCAGTGTAATGACCCACTGCATTCTGTAACATTGCTGCACTCTTGCCTTATGCGGCTGTTGTGGTTATGCACCAGTGGCATAGGACTTGTGGGAATTGTTTGAAATGATCAATAATTTATTGAATGAAAATTTTAGAAAGTGTTGCGATGGATAATTCTGTGTGTGTTTTCAGTTTTCACTAATGCAAGTATGAAACACATGCAAGGATGACTAATGACAAAATGCAATCCCTGATTACAGACATTGTTCATATATATTTTTAAATCTTATTTTATAAATTGAAGAAATGCAGTAATTCTCATTTAATTGAACAGGTTCTACAACAGATGGAGAACATAATACTAGTCACTATATTGCTAGAGACGGCAAAGATGTGAGGATCTTAGGGATTCTTCAGGATGTAAAAAAAGAAGTCCAAAGCTTACGAAGCGTCAGCTCATGGGCATGCTCTTACTGAAATGTAGAACTAGACTTGATAAAGTTTAATGCAAAGACTTGATAAAGTTTAATGCAAAGATTAATATCCAATTGAGGTCAAAAATGTGCTACTAATAACAACAGTAATTGTTATGGTCTCTTTCTATGTCTCTTTTTAGATGTTTTTTTTGTTTCTCCTAATAATAACTATTTTTTGTTTCTCCTAATAATGTTATTATCTAACATTTTTTCTTGCTTATGTTGTTCTGAGAAAGTCACTTACTATCCCTTTCAATTGTTTGCTTCCTCAACAGCTTTTCTCAGCACATACTAACTATAACTCTTCCATCTGATCATTGGTGGCTGAAAATATGTTATCATCATCTTAAGGCCAAAAACAAATTGTTGTCCGTGTTGCCCTCAAGTGCCAAAAATCTTGAAAATCAACTCACAAACAGTATGAGTCGGCCTGGAGAGCATGGGCGCGCTGGTGTAGTAACAAATCGGTGAAACCAGATTCAGCACCTATAAATTTAATTCTTGAATTCTTGGTTGATTGTGAAACATAAGGTCTACCTTATAGATCATTAGGAGTTTATCGTTCAGCTATCTCTCACTATCATACCCAGGTTGAGGGTAAACCAGTAGGTAAAAATCTTGAAGTTATCAGACTCGTGAAGGTTATTTTCAATAGGAACCCACCCAGACCAAAATATACCCTTACCTGGGAAGTAGAACCAGTATTAATGTTTTGAAGAGATATGCATGCCCCCATGGCAAAGTCTGTCTCTGAAACTCTTGACAATCAAAGTGGTCTTAATTCTGGCGTTAGTAACAGCAAGTAGGGTATCTACCTTAATACATACAGATATTAATCATTTGTAAGTATCCTATAGCGTACTACGTTTTGCACCGTCTAGGCTGCTGAAGCAAAGTAGGCCAAACTTTCCATTGAAATGTGTAGAAATAGAGGCTTTTGAAGATAGCAGGATGCGCCCAGTAAAAGCAGTAGCTACTTATCTTTCAAAAACAAACAGAGGGACAGAGTCCCAATTACTCATTAGTTATGTTAAACCGTACAAAAAGGTTGTATCGTCATCTGTTAGTTGATGGATTCTTGCAGGTCTAAAGATGGCAAGGGTTGCCTGAGACTGGACCCCGGTGTGCCAGGTCAGTTGAACAAGACGTGTTCGATATGCTCAAATGTCCGGAGTCCTGCTTTAAGCAGATGGCCGAGGACACTAACAACAGGTGCAATTCCCTCCAGCCGGTTCCAGCGGGTGAAGAAGGAAAGGGTGCTAGGCGGTGTGTGCCTGCGTTCAAAGCCCACGACGGCAATTAGTTGATCCTATTGCAACGCCCACGCAATTTTGATAAACAAAATGGCGCCACCCATTAACCAATGTAAACAAATACAATGAAACTAAAAAAGGTGTTAAAAGTCTTATATCAGTCGAAATGTATACATTTGATATGCAACGAATGTTAAATATTTATGAATTATCCATTGGGCGTATTAAAAATAATTATGGGATCTAACATTTTCGAAATATAAACCATCAAATTTGCGCCATAATCCGTACGATCGTCTGATTACCGAGCAGAATACGTCGTTTAGTTGGTAAGTTTAAAATATTTTTGAGATTTTTCTAAATACTTCTACAAAGCTTAAACAAAACTATAAGTCACAAAATTTCAATATGTTGTTCCATTAGCTTCTTAGTATATTTGTATCATTCTAACATTTATGACGATTTTACGTTGGTGTGATGCTAGTCCTGTTCTTTGAATATCTCATTTTGTGGACTGCCCGTTACGGATTAAACTTAAGTAAGTATGAAATTAATCATTCGTAAACAAATGATACATGATTATTAACAGCCTCAGGATCAGCAGACAACCACCAAATTCTATAACCATGTAGCAGAGGTTTGGGAGATAAGATGCACCATCAAACAAAAAAACGATTTGGCTGCAGACAAGAGAGTGGAGGCAGTGGATCAAGAGTATGACATAATAAGCCAGTCCCTTTTATCCCCAATTGAACCCAACCAACAACAAATGGACAACATTGCAGATCTACATCAACAAGCAAATCAATTAGTAAGTATTAAAAAATAAAAAGAACCCCAGCGATGTGTTTCATATTTCTGTATTTCAATTTTTTAGAAACAACTGACTATAGGCCTACTTTGGGAACCTGTGATCACCCTGTATAGTAGAAGGCGCAACATTTTTCATCATTTCTGCATCAAATTTATGTGTTCATGAATTTATTATGGATTATGAGCTGCTACCACGTCCTGGTCATCTAAGAACCTTTGACAATTGGCATGGAGTATGTAGTGAAAACAATGTTTGTTCTTGTTTTTATATTTAGGATAAGGAAGCTAAAGCTCTGAGAGATACATACAAACTGAAAGAGGACCTTAATCCTTTGATAAGCCAGATGGATGAGTCGCTGAAATCTTTCAAAGTGCGAAGGCAAGCTTATCACTCGAAGACGTTTTGTAGGCAATCACGTGGATAAGTATATTTAGGATAAGGAAGCTAAAGCTCTGAGAGATACATACAAACTGAAAGAGGACCTTAATCCTTTGATAAGCCAGATGGATGAGTCGCTGAAATCTTTCAAAGTGCGAAGGCAAGCTTATTACTCGAAGACGTTTTGTAGGCAATCACGTGGATAAGTGCCTGAAGGTGGGTTGATGATAATTTATTTTATTTTATTTTACTTTTGACATTATTTTGACATTATATTATACCATAATGAAAACACATTTACAATCCTGTTCTTTATTTACAATAACATGTCAGTTCCGTGCACTTACAATTTAGTCAAAGAGAATAAATAAAACATTGCATTCCTCAAATGTTTTGGCTAGAAATTTCAAGATTAGCCAACTCATCATTAGTAAGAAAGGTTGGGTCCCTTGTAGCAGCTTTCTTGCAGGTCTCAGGTAACAAAAAGTTTTGGAAAATGTATAGGTGCATATTTTCCATTTGTATCCAATCAATTCGTTTTTATCCTATCAATTAGAGTCCATTGGAGTCAAAGTATCAAAGCAAGAAGAATGCACATTGACATGAATCCTATTTATCACTCACTACAACCAAAGTCTTGCACAATATTATAGTACAGTGAAAAATGGTTCAGAGCTGTACTACCTTCATGATCATCAAAGGCATTTACAATTGCATGTTACCCAGAAGATGAGAGAGTTCGCCAGATTTGTGAAGACACAAGATATGAGCAAGTCTGTAACGACTTTAGACTGCCTTGACCCAGAGAACTTTGAATTGATTACAAAAGCAGCTAGAGAATTAGCAGGCTTTAACACCAGGACAAGTTCTATGCAACCCCATCTTTGGCTCTGAAAGTAGGCCACTCTCATTGAAAATGTGCCAAAATTGTTGGGAAAAGCATCACTGGTGACCAGATATTAAAGGACAAAGCCAAGGCCTGAAATGGAATGGCGGTTTGAAGTTTCGAGTCATGCTTTTCGTACCTAATCCGAAGTTTAAATGGAAGACAACTAAGACTATGCAATAAATGTTACAGGTACATTTATTTCACATGCCCTCCATTTATACACAAATCCAATTTTAACAGGGTGTACATAACTGTTTGTCGGGATGGATTTAATTATGCTAAACTGTTCTCTTTGTGCAAAATTAAGCATTTTTATAGGAGTTGTCTGCGAAGTAATTGTTTTACAAAACTTCCAACTTATATTTTGGAATAACTGTATGATTATTATTTCTTGCAATTATTTTCAGATTGCTGAATTGTGAATGTCAACAGGATGTGAAGTTTTCGTTTGCATCAACGGGCCAATCTTTCATCCAGAGGATGTCAAAATTTGGCATCTGCAGCGGTCAAGGAAGCCCTTCACAGGCTCGCGCTATGGCGCATTTGACCCGTGCAGTAGGAGTACAAGACAGCGTTAATAACAACGCCAGAAATAATGTGGAACCTGTCGCATCGAATGCGGGTTCTCCGGAACCGCCCGCGGTAAGATGTATCTAGAAGGCAAAAAAAAAATGGTTTGTCTTAAATGACCAGCACGCATTCCAAAAACTGCCCGCGATTACTCCATAGAATGTCAGAATTTTTTCTTTTTTTCTTCAATTTTTCAATTATTTTCTTCTTTCATTTCCAAAAAGAAAATCTGTCAAAAGTCAAACTTTTTCCACTTTTGATAAAATAAAAAATACGCATTTATTCACTCTATTGATGTTTTTTATATTATATTGGCCGTACTTTGATAGAGAAACAAATACTGTACAGTATCTGTGATTAGTGCAATATATTATATATTCATCGTTTTGACCAATCAGAAGGTAGTTCTTATCTCAGACAGTCCGGGGTTTAAAATTGCGGCGGATGGACCATCGCGAGTGAATCCGTTTGATAACGGCGGCAAAATGATATTAAAAATCAAAGTTTTACATGAAAGTGGTCAATTAGATGGTTCTTACACAGAACAGATAGGAACAACACGCTGTCAGATGTGGCCGGAGACAGTAGCGTAGCCAGCGGGGGGGCAGGCAGACCTAAGATGGGGACGGCGAAGCGGAAAAATGGGGACGAGAAGAAGGGGGAGAAAAGAGAGAAAGAAGGGGGAAGGAGAGGGAGAAAGAGAAGAGAAAGGGGGATGAGAGGGAGAAAGAGAAGGGAAAGGGGAAGGAGAGGGAGAAAGAGAAGGGAAAGGGGAAGGAGAGGGGAAAGAGAAGAGAAATGGAGACGAGAAATTGTTCATGTAGTACATTTACTGTGCGAAAATTTTTGACCTCACCCCCCCCCCCCCCCCACACTTACGTGGCAACCTTTTACGAAAATGCTTAAAAATAGGGACGATATTGATGTTTGCCCCCCCACCCCCCCACCCCCCACCTCACCCCCCCCCACCCCCCCCCCACCCCCCCCCCACCCCGGAATGACAATGCTGGCTACGCGTCTGGCCGGAGAACTGTTGCAAGGGAGAAATCTGTGTTTCAAAATACCTTCCAAGGCAACTACAAGGGCTGCTACTGCCACTGGTGGTGGGACTGCTGAATTCAACACGGTCAAAGTTAAATACGGCAATGACTTGATGAATTCACCTTTTACGACCAGGTCTGAATTGAAAAAGAAGAAGAAAAAAAAATCCGCAGACTGCGCGATGAACAGTATGATCCAGAGTCGGTCAGTATGATCCAAAGTGATGATGCTAGCGATGAAGAATATGCTCCCAGCTCGGACGCTTCAAGTGATGATGAGTATGATCATGGGTCAGTTAGTTTTGATGATACTGATGTTGGTGGCCAGAGAGCATGTGATAATCAGACAACAAGTGCTGATGTTAGCCAGGGAGTTGGTGGTGGTCATAGACCTGATAGTGGTCATAAAGCTGATGGTGATCATAGAGCTGATGGTGGCGATATAGCTGATAGTGGTCATAGAACTGATGGTGGCGATATAGCTGATAGTGGTCATAGAACTGATGGTGGTCAGATAGCTGGAGGTGGTCAAACAGTCAACGTACGAGCACTGGATTTTCAATCTCTCATGTCATTTGTGAGACAAACCTTTTTTTTTGTTGCCTAACCAGGTGTCTAATGTTGCGCGTTACACAAATGGCAGGAATATTCTCGACAATGCCCAAAGACCTGTGTTGCAAGTTCTGTGGCCCCAGTTTCCATGGTTTCTGCCCCATCTTATGCACAGGATGGATGTTTGGATGTCTTTTAAGAGCAATAAAAAGGCCTTCTTTCAAATTTCAAAAATTGTCCATTTCTTTTTGTTTGAGGTGGCTATAGATCAGGGCTTCTCAACTGGTGGCACACATGCCAAATGTGGCACTTGGAGCAATGATGGTTGGTGCTTGGACTTCTCAAAAATATAAAGAAATACATTAGAAAATGGGTGCATTTGGCGCTTCATCATACATTTGATCTCATAATTGTGGCACTCCGTTAAATAATGATGAGAACACCTGCTTTTAGATAAAGGAGACCCAACAAGAGAATGCCGTAGGCTGGCAATGCTAGCCATCAAGGCATCGTCAATGTTTGACGAGAGTTCTAACACTAAAATATGGTCAGAAAATTCTAACACTCAAATATGGTTAGTTTATTTTGAAATTTGAAAGAAGGCCTTTTTATTTCTCTGGTGTAAAAGGAAGATATGGACCATCAGTGAAAAGGAGGCTGTGAATCAGCATTTTCATGAGCATATTCAACAATGGTAAACTGCCAGGAAACGTGAGATAGAGATAACAAGAAACTGCCCTTACAGATTCCACACCACCAAAGAAGTGTGTGCTAGCGCCAATACTAGCCAGTGTTTTTAATTCAAGATTGATCCCAGCTTTTACCATGAATTTAAATGTACAGAAAAGGTATACAGTGCGCTTAATATGAAAGAAATTTGTGTTATTTGTGATTTGTAGACTATAAACTTAATATTTATCCAAATAACCCTGGTGTTTTCTGTAATAGTAAGATCTGACACAAATTTTCTCTTTTCACTTCTTCTAGGACAAATGCACCGAATATAGCTAGCAGAGAGCGATTTTGACAGTAGACTAGTATTCGACGTCCTGTTGCGGGGGAAAATGCTGGTCAACCCCCCAAAAATTGGTGTTGTTTTGATAGCAGACATCAGTATCTTCAAAGAAAACCAAGATTTGAACAAACCAGTCGCTCGATAGCTGAAAAAAATCAGACTTTAATTTGACCTCTTTAGCATGTAATCTAATAGGGGAATTAATTGGTGGTGTGACACCTGTAAAGATTTCATGAGCATATTCACAATGGTAACCTGCCAGGAAACGTGAGATAGAGATTGTGAGATAACAAGCAACTGCCCTTACAAAGATTGGCGCAACAAAAGACTTTTATCCGAAACCAAAGCACACAGCAAAGGCGTGGAAAATGCTGAAACAATGATCCCATTTTTTGAAGGACTGACTGTTTGGTCTGTCAGCTATCAAATCCATATCTTCAGGCTGAAGATGGATAGAGAAGATGGATAGAGAGAAACATTAATTTTTCCTCACATTTAAATAGTTTGTTGATCTTTATCCACTCGGGTATACAAGTATGTGCCATTCTAAGGTGGCGGTCATTTTCTTTGGTAGAGGGGTCCCAAAATCAAATTTATCGTCATCATTTTATGACCCCCCTAAATGTGACGAAGCGGCAGCCGCTGAGGATTGTGCTTTGCACTTAGTATCTCTTCCTCCAAGCAAAGCGCAAAAGTTGACGGCCTTGTTTAAACACACCTATTTAGCAAATATGTTGTGGTCGCATTTTGGTCCATTTTATGTGACAAATCTGAAATCTAAGCCAATATTTTCGCGTCAAGATATTTTCCCGCATTTTGATATCATAGACATTTTGTGAGGGTTTTTTTCGTGGGCGACATTCTAGATGCATTGCATGAATGCTGAAAAAAATATTTTTTATCATTTTCGCGGAAAAATATTTTGTGTGAAAAGCGTGTTAATAAAACCACCGTGAAAATATCAGCTTTTACAGGAATAGTCACTAATTTCTAAGAGTTAAGTTTAGTGGTGTTATAGTTAGGGTTGCACCAGGATGTTAGGGTTAAAGCATGAACTCTGGGTATGCAATCTAAAAAAACATATCTTTTTTTAGGGGAAATGTAGTGGTGGCATTCTGGTCCATTTTTATGTGACAATCTGAAAATCTAAACTCACTAATCTAGCCTAATCTCTAATGTCTTAGTTAGGTATTAAGGGGTTAGGCATATAGAGTCTATGCGGCAGTTCCAGGACTCTTTTAAAACCTAGTTCTAATCATTTAAAATCATCCGAACCCTGGGCTTTTGATGGGTCAAACGAAGGCTATAGAATAGCACACAATTATGTGTCAAGAGTAAGGCTGTGAATGCACGGGGAGTTTCGTACCCGGGTACCCGACCCGTTTTTTTTTTTAAGTTTGTTAAGTACAAATTTGTCCCCAAAATGACACATAATGGGGTCAAATAGAGGTCATTTGGGGACAAATTTGAAATAATAAAAAAACTTATAATTTTTTCTTTTTTTTAACATTTCGGGTACCCAATTTGGTACCCGGGTACCCGGAATAGCGGGCGGGTACCCGGGTATAAGCCATAGCCTTAATCAAGAGCCACCCTTGGTTGAGCTTGGGACTCCATCTCCAGATTCCAACACTGTTCCAACAATGTTGAATGGCAGTATTGGGCATTGATGCTCTCAAATTAGTCAAGAGCCACCCTTGGGTGAGCTTGGGACTCCATCTCCAGATTCCAACACCAACGGTGGAGTGGTTTTTTTCGAGGACATCAACAACCGCTGTTTGTATTCAAAGCATCTCATAAAGGGATAACAATTAGCCTGCTGCTCAAGTAGCTGTATTTCCCATGAATTAGTATGTGGATTATATACAACTATCACATGCTTACATCTAAAGCGCAATTCATCTTCATGTGACACTCCACACACCAGGAGGGCACCTTGAAACGTAACTGCTGATGTCCAAATGAAACCTTTTGAGAGTGAAGGCACATCCTATTCCTTCTTCTCAAGGTATTAAAAGTGGTCGACTGTATCAGCATATATCATCTTATCTCCATCTTGATCTGATCCACCAACGGCATAAATGAAACCAGAAATATGCACCAATAGTAAGCTATGACATGCTTTGTTCATGTATGGTAAAGATTTCAATTGTTAAACTCGACAAGTTCAGACACTTTTGTTACAATCATAACTAATGAATTGTTGTAATTCATGCAACGTACTGCAGCACGGTTGGTGATGAGAAAGAGAAAGTATGACCCTATATCTCAAGATCTTGTTCACCTTCATTGGCTTCCGATTGAGTATAGGATTGATTTCAAGATTTTAGTCCTCACATATAAATCTCTCCATCAACAAACACCGGACTATCTTGCAAACTTGCTCCATGTTCAGACTGGTCGCAGGTGTCTACGCTCCACCTCTTCTGCACCACATTTGGTTGAACCCAGAACTCACCTTATCACATTTGCTGATCGTGCCTTCTCATCCTATGCTCCTCGTCAATGGAACCGGCTTCCTGATCATATCAGAAATGCAGATTCCATCAACATATTTAAACGACTTTTAAAATGTCATCTTTTTGAACATGCTTTTAAAGTAGTTTTCTCTGTGGTACATTGTGCCAAAGCGCCTTAGTACAAGTTTCTTGGTTATGGCGCTATATATATAAATTTCAGTGATTGAAATTTCAGTGATGATTGATTGATAATGAAGAAGAGAGTTGCCTGCTCTTCTGGATATGTTTCATAGTGTGATGGTTGGCAGCTTGTAACAGCTTTTATCAATTTGATAACACAATATTTACATGATCAGAGTGTAGCTGTGCATGTCCTCTCGATATGGGTTATGGTTTAGGTTTAGAGGTAAGGGTTACATAATAGAAGTCCCTTTTGCTCCCCACATGTGTTTACCAACTCATATTAATTAGTATGCATTAATCTGAAAAATAAAGTGATACTAGCATGATTATTAAAATATTTAGCGATATTTCCATGGGTTGCACTCTTTTATTTTTTTTTATTTTTTTTTATTTATTTTTTTTTGGGGGGGGGAGGGGGGGGAGCGGTGTCAGTCTGTACTTCCTACATACTTGTTCACTTCTGTTTATCAATTTGTCAAGACTTTGCATTGAAATTGGATCCTTTCTTCTTCAATGTTGAATGGCAGTATTGGGCATTGATGCTCTCAAACTACCATGCCGGACCGGAGCCTCCACATCCAAGCCACAATGAGGGAAGAGGAAGCGGGGCCAGCACCACATGGTTTACATCGGATTGACCAATCATATGCCACTTCCGGGTTGTTTTCATGCCCGCTCCCATTCCGTGTCTAACACCTCATTCGCATCTGTCTTAAGGTTGTTCCTATGGCTAATTTTGTATTTGATATTTTAATACAGCTTGCTGAGCTCCACAATAATCTGACATTTGAGATTGATCGGAGGTACGGTTTTCTAGATATGACAATTTTATTAAAATTAGCCATAGGAACTCCCTTAATACCAAGAGGATTTATCGAAAAAATAATTGTAAATATGTTAACTGTTCACGTTTATATAAAAGCTACTAGTCAGTCTTACACCATGTATAGCATTCACACATTTTGGAAACCCATTCTGCAGATAAAGAGGGGATGCAATAGGCGACAGGTCACAACAACAAGATGGCGGTGGCTTGGACGGCGATGTGTTGACAGTGGAAGTTTCAAATGAGGAGATGAACGATTTGTTTTAAGAACCAGAGGAGGAACCGGCACCGAGGGCGGTTTCCGTGGCCCTCCAACGACTAATGCTACGGTTTCCATGGCCCTCCAACGACTAACGCTACGGCGGCAACGCAACAACAGCAAGAAATGGATGTGAATGATTTTCTTATCAATAATAGGCTTTATAACGTTACCAGTCACGCCAGTAATAATACCATGTTTACAACTAATTCTCATTCAAATTCGATCGCAAATACCGCTAATAACCTGCCTCTTGCCTCAATTTGCTCCACCTTAGGCGATGAATTACCACACCACATTAAAGATAAAATCGTAACGGGGGAGTTTGTCGAGTTTAGTACATTGATAGATCCCAACACAAATTTGGTAGAGTCTAATTCAGCTTCAAATCCTAGTGATATGTCTTTCCAAATTGATGCTCTGGTCAGTTTGTTTTAAAAGAAACCAAAGTGCCACATAAAATCACTTCAATACATAATAGCTGGACAAGCGCCTTCCTGGTCTTTTGTGCAGTATATATAAGGGCCCATCCTGAAAAAACACAACAACTGCTGAAGTACTGTGCATTTTGCGCACTACAGCACAGCGTTTTGGGGGTTGGAGTGATTATGACCGCCAATTCAGAAAAAGAATGCAATCCCATCAAGAAAGATCGTGGGCAATAATTGATGGTGAACTTTGGACTCTCCTTGTCGCTGTTCCATCTCCTTTGAATGCAGGCATTAGTTGGGGGTCAAATTCCTTTCATGGCTCCAGGTGATCAAGCTCAAGAGGTTCTCAATCAGGACAGCGCTCTTACAAACCTCAAGGTCAAGACCGTAAGCAAAGTAACCGAAGATCAGGTGCATGCTTTGGTTTCAATAAAGGGTCATGTACCCGCACAAATCGCTGGTCATACTTCTTGGCAGGCGCATACGCTCAAACCCATTCCCCACAACTTTGATAGTGCATCTGGGCACAAATAACATTTTTTCTGTCAAAATCCATGTGGTTAGGCAACGCATAGAGCAAAATCTGGCGGCTATCCGTAACTTATTTCCGCTCACAAGGAACATCTGGTCCTGGATACTTCCACGGTTCAAATTCCGCCATGAGGACCGCCAAGGTGCCGGTATCGGTTGCGCTTGCAATATTAACAAACATGCCTTCCGCATTTGCTCTCTAACGCCAAACACACATGTAATCAGACATTGCCAGGTATTTAACAAAGGTACCAGGGATTTATTTTGTTACGATGGTATACAGCTGACAGATGAGGGCTTGTTAGTATTCAGGTCCCACCTTGAGGCTACCCACATCTTTTTCAATAGCAACCCAGATGAGTTTGTGTACCCAAAACCTTAAAATGTGATAGAACCATCTTTCCTTCAAAAAAAGAAGAGGGGGGGGGGTAGACAAGTTTCACCATTGTCAACTTGTTTGGAGATAATTTGTAGACTCAGGGATTTAATTCCCATTTATTGATTGGTGAATATCAGAAATGTTGTCAAAGAAAATGTATTACTATTACTAAGTCAAACAAGAATAATTACTGTTTAGGTTTCATTGATATTGTAGTATATAATTATGCCAACTGTTGTCTGGCGTTGGCTGTCTGCCTCAAATTCCCATATATTTAATTTCAAAAAGAAAATTAAAAACATTTTGCTATTCTTTATATAGTATCGATGCCACAGAAGAAACAACAACTGGACCATGGCGGGCCGCCCTGTGAACCATGGAGAGAAACACAAAAATCAATTCAAAAATCAAGTTAATGAACTGGCATAGACATCAAGTACTCTACCTAATCGCAATTAAAGATATATCAAAGGGTGATGAAATATTATATGACTCCGGTGTTAATAAGTTGCCATGGAAAAGACAGGTTAGTCAAGTTAGTTTAAGCTCCGGCATCCTAACAAAAATCATGCCATTGGCCTGATTGGAAACAGGCCAAGTCACATACACAGATGTCACATCACAGTGCCTCTTAAGTGGCCTAACAATGCCCTCCAAACAAACCTAATACCAAGCCATCAATGGATAAGGTACCAGTTTCATCCAAAGCATCCAAATTTAAAGGAGGAACAACATTACAAACAACGCTTCAATCTTAGGATGATGGTGCCACAACGAATGTTTCGATTGTCACATCCAGACAGCCACTTCTGTGCGGTCAAGGAAAGGCTAGAACATCAAACTTAATCCTGACAACCATTGGAGCAGCTGGTTTTACAGGGATCTTGATACATTGCAACTGAAGAATGGACGGAATAACTGTTTTGAATAGAGATGACGCAACAGGTGGTCGGCTAGATACAACTTGCACTCATAAGCAATACAAATCTGTGTTGTTAAAACTGCCAGAGCTCATCACATCTGATGATGTCAACAAGTACAAATCAGTATTGCAGATATCCATGCATCTTATAATGGAAACGGAAAATACAGCACAAAGGTTCTTGGTGTCGTAAAGGCAAATCAACTGAACCGAAAGGAACCATCTCAGCATATGGCTGACTTGTACATATGATGAGTTAGACGGAAGAATTTGAAGCTGATATGACAAAACCTATACACTCTTCTATTGTCAAGATGTCTGTCTACTGGTGTTGTCACAACAGATGAAAGGATCCTTCGCCAAAAAATAGGCAACATCAACTGTTACTGACGAAATTCAGAGTTGCGTAGTGGATGCAATGAGGGTGGTACACATCGATCCCCATCAATGGTCTATCCACATTCAAATCATGGGCAGTCTGAGTAGTAAATCATCTTCGAGCTCTACCAGGCTCAACACTCCATCTTGTATTTGATAATTACACAACAGACATTAAGAGCGTATCGACGAGGGATGCTAACCTCTTTGTTAGTGTCAAATAAGCTAACCAAGACATTAAACTCTTGGGTTATATTACTGGTACCCCTAAATTGAACATAAATAATAAATCATGATTTGTTTAATTTTATTTTCTCATTAATGTTAAGGTTTTCTCGAAGCAGTAAAATTTCTGTCGGACCAACACTTACATAAACTTGCTATCAATAGGACAGGAGACATGGTACTATTCAAGCACCGTTGCCTAGTTGCATTGAGAAGTGAAGCCACTGTCAGCAATAAGTATACAATCTATATAATACAATAATTACTCCCTCCATCGTCCACATCCATTTGTGCTGTTCCCCAGTACTAGGTAGTTCAAAACAATAGAAGCTATAGTTGTAATGGACCGCCATTGCCATTGTGCCATCACGCAAAATTTCAAAACGGGACTCCCAATTTGCCCATATACTACCTCATGGAAGGATACAGAAGAAAGGAAAAAGCCTGCAGTAGACAACATCAACTTCCATATCAACCATGTCAACCTAGACAACACCGTTCTACCAGTTCTAGAGCGCCCTCAACTACCATCAAGACCCATCCCACAACTACAACAACTCACGCCTAGCAATGACCAGAACATTTTGGCAGCAACAGTTCTTTCACTGGATGCACTACACCTTCACCTTGAAATTCCCTTAAGAAAAAATGGAAGACATTAATGGCAAACATCCATGATAAAGAAGAACAGGTAAAGCCCATTCCTTGTCAAACTGACTCAAATTTCGAGAACAAAGTCATTTTTATTGTGTTTTGGGGCCACTTTTTGAGCCAATTTAACTAACTACTAAACTAAACTAAAGACAAAAAATTGTTAAGGGTTATGGGGCAAACGTGACTCCACATACTTATGCATGCGAGGGTATGTGAGACAGATCTTTTTTTCTTGGTATTATTTTAAAGTTCATTAAGAATGACAACAATTGTGTAATGATTTGTTCTTAAATCCAATCAAACTTTCGATCGCAGCACATATTCAAGATGTAACTGAAAATTTTTCAGTCATTCCCCATACTGACTTTCGCCAGCGGAATAATAACCCCAATTTAGGAGACATGACCTTAAAATGGGTTCAAAGACTCTCAGAAGTTGGCAGTGTTCTCATCTTTATTAAGAGATGGCTTGTTGTCCTGAATAAAAATTGCCTTCTTGACTCCTCTCTCTAAGTACCGCAAATAACCCGGGAGCACCGCAACACTTTTAAGTTTTCAAAACTGATTTTTTGCTATTTTAGGTTGCTAATGATTTTTGAAGACTTTATAACCCCTAGTATCACCCCTCTGCTGGATACCTATCAAAATATTCACACAGCTCATTTTACAGGGGGGTCAAAGTTTGGTTTTGTACAGGGAAGTATAGGGAGAGCTGAACTTGTTTTAAACCTGGGGTGCATTTCTTTGTTGAAAGGTGTATCATGATACATTTGGTATTAAATGATAGCTGTATATCAGTATTATTTTTCCCCATGTTTAAACCAGCAATTTTTATAGCTTATATGATGTAATAAATCAATTTAAATACTTAATTATAGGGCGCCCTCACTTGACCTGTCACAAAATATATTAAATGTATGGAATGCCATTAGTGTAGTAACTCAATTATCAGTGTTTATCATCTATAAACCATGTGTTCTCTTTGATAAATATGTATTATGATAAGTAAACATGGCTTATGGAGAAATAAAAAGTTGAATCAATGTTTTTCGACCAATAGAGATGGTTTATCACATGTAAAAAATGTGCATTGACTAAATACATAAATGGCTTGCCATATTCAAGCATGTTGTATGGATATAATAAATAATCCATCTCAGATCAGAGTCCAAAAGTAAAATGCTGTTATAAATGGGCATTGCAAAAGTGATTTTGTATGCTTAATATTATTTTAAATACCAATAGTTTATAGAATATGCCAAATTTGCTCACCGGGGGTGCCACTCCTCATGCCAAGGGGTCCCATTTAGTCATGGTTAATTAAGACTGTCCAATATCAATTTATTTATTTTAATTGTGTTTTCATTACATGTTTTTACACATATTAAGAGTCATTTTCTCATTTAATAAAATTGAATGCCAATAGTTGATATGATCTGCCAAATGTACTTCCCCGGGGGTACCACTACAAAGCGGGGTCTATTCAATAACAGGTTAAATGATTGGTGTTTTCATACATTGGTGTTTTCATACATGATTTGTATTCACACATACATGTATGAGAGTCAGTATTTCCCACTGAATGCCATAAGAACATAACATGTGCCAAATATGACCCCTCAGGGGTGCCACTCCTCCTGAGAGGGGGGTTATATTTACTGGGTTTCAGTGCCCCCCTACCAAAAAAGGCACATTTTAAAGTTTTAAATGTTTTCGTTACATGTGTTTACACACATCGAACGTTATTTCCACGTTTAATACAACTTTGAAGGCTATAATATTATCTGCCAAATGTACTTCCCCGGGGGTACCACTTTCGAGCGGGGTCTATTCAATAACGTGTTTTCATTTTCATACATTGGTATTTTCATACATTATTTCAGACATATTATATTTACACATAAATGATAGTCATATGCTATTCTGAATGCCATAGAACATAAAATGTGCCAAATATGCTTCCTCAGGGGTGTCACTCCTTTTAGAGGGGTTATATAAACTAACTGTTAAGCTTAAGACAGTTCAATGCAAAAATATATCTCAATCATGGCAAATTTAAGTGTAAACGTGCACTGTTATCATGTGAAAGATGATGATCCTTTACCTAAGTGGATTTAGATATGTGCAAGCTTTTGAATTTGTCCCTCTCCTGTACATGTTTTAAGCAGGTTGTGTGAAATATAAATGATGAAAGATATTACTTACTACGACATTCTGTGCTCCATGCTCTTTCCACTTAGTAAGATAATTTATACATGTAATATCGAAGATATTCTCAGACTTAAGGATTTGTAAATCATTGTGTATGTGTATGTCATGCTATCTTCTTGTTATCATTAAAATATGAGAAAGAGTATGGTAAATCAGTGGGACACTGGGTAAATACAGGTAATTCTAACAAATATGGGATTTCAATTTGTCCTGCACTACATGTACATGGTGTGCAGATATAATAAACATCACAGAAAATAATGTGAGTTGTCGCAACGGTTATTATAAATATTATTTCACATGGCACAATATCTCTTATTTGTCAAGGAAAAAGAATGGTTAAACAAAAATAAAATACCAACATTCTTATAACATTTATATGGATCAATCGATGTAAGGCAAAACATATCACAAAATATGGAAATATCATGAAATGAAACACATTTGATACAATTTTCTAAGCATATGAGGAGTAGAGACTCATGATATGAATATCTTAGGTTAATTATTTCTTTCATTCCATATAGACATGTAAGAGGCAATGCGATATGCAAAATACTGCATTTTAAGGACTGTTTTTAACGAATAAATTAAAAACAATTTATCTTACATGAAAAAAGTTGTTAGATATGAGTTCCATGTCTGATTTCCTTTCATTTGAATCCCATATTTACATACTTTCGTCGAGGTTCCGATTTGACCCCCCCCCCCCCCTGAATTCCTTGTAGGGGGTATGTGTGAAACTTTTGTGGGGGTTTCCCGGAAACTGGTAAAACTACTTATTATGGGCTACCAAGTTACATGGTGCAACCGAAAATAGCATGAAGTATAACAAAAAGTGTCTCGGTGCTCCCGGGTTAATGCTCCTGATATCAAGAGAGCGATTATTGGACAGTTTTGGGGGGTATTTGAGGGGTTAAGACTCATGATAGGAAGATCTTAAGTGAATTTTTTCTGTAATTCCAAGATAGATATGTCATGGGCAACATATGTTCAAGAATTTTTGCAAGATTTAATGGCTTTGTAACATTGTAAAATGTGGTTGTCTTCTTTTAAGTCAAATTGTGTTGCCGAATATGCAAAATACTGCATTTTAAGTACTGTTTTTTGCAAATAAATTGAAAATGGTTCATCATACATAAATAAAGTGTCTAGATATGAATTCCTTGTTTGATTATCTTTCATTTGAACCCCATATTGACATACTTTCGACAAAGTAAAAGTTTGACCCCCCCGGAGGGGGGGTCTGTGTGAAACTTTTGGGGGGTATCCCCGAAATTGGTCAAACAACTTATTATGGGCTACCAAGTTACATGGTGCAACCAAAAATAGCATGAAGTATAACAAAAAGTGTTGCGGTGCTCCCGGGTTAAAATCATGATCTAATACGTGGAGACTTTGTCTGAATCCTGGGGATTCAATGTGAATGTGTTGCTGCGAAACTAGGGTTGAAGTGGAACTTAGACAGGTGATGAGGAATCTGATTTTAAGAGAATGTTCGGTCTCCCCAGTTTAGACCTCTGAACACTGCCTTTATTGGTAAAGAGGCACACCAATGCCATTTTCTCAGTTTGTCTCTGGGTGTAACAACTAATTGTCTTACTGTGTCTGTAACACGGAGGTCCTGCTTAGCAGCGCGTCGGAGACTTGTAAGACTTGTAAGGAAATACAATCCGTTTTTCACACTTTCCTTTTTCACCAGATTTCTTTTTCACCTTGACTGACTTTCAGTTTGAAAACCTTGTCTTCAGGATGGGTGATGACAGTATCAGCTCTGTAAAATGAAGAGTTTGAATCACCCCAATTTTGTGCTGATTAGGGTGGTTGGATCGAAAGATCAGGTCTAGATCGATGTGTGTAGGCTTGTGGTAATACCAATGTGTCCGGAAAACCCAATGCTTAGTTTTCTTCACCTTATGTTGTGAATTTGATGTCAGGATCCAAATAATTGATACAGTCAGTTAATCCATGTGTGTACATGTACATACCACCAAAGTGTGGGATTGGGAGTAATAGCAGTCAGTTCCAATAGGTGACAACAGCCAACCCATGGTTTCCATATGTCTATCTATGTCCCACAGCCATAACAGGCTGTTAGAGTGACAAAGTGATGGATCTGGAGGCCAAAGTTCTCCAAAGCTGCCAATTATCAGCTGTTTTGGTCAGGTGGTCAAAGCTCATTTCTGACCCATTTATCTATCGTTAAAAACTCCCTGTAAACGAAGTGAGTACATTTAAAGCAGACTTCAAGGAGTTTATCCACTGCCTTATCAAATGGTGAATGTCTAACTGCAACAGTTTGTCAACCAAGACACCAGGTCAAAACAGCAGTCACGTCGTACAATCTCATTTTCTTGTCACCATGCCCGTGGACATGATTGTCCCTAATAAGCTGCGCAAAATATTAAGAATTCAGCACATGGTGCTCAATAGAATTACCCACTAAGGTGAAAAGATGTCCAAAACATGTAGTAGTTATTAGTCATAGTGCCAATATTACTATCTATCTATCGTATAGGAGGGTCTCTTTCTTGTTTGCGCAGACCATAAAACATAGGCTGTGTTTCAGTTGGGAGATACAGCTGTCTATAGTCAACAAGATCAATCCCTTCTTCTCTTGTTGGCAAACAACTACTACAAGTTCTTTCTTCCATTTTGAAGCAGGATCACGCTTGTATGTTTGAGTCACTAATTAAGGTTTCACATTTATGTTGATATTCCACACTGTCGAACACAAAAAGAAGCCGTCTTTATCATCAGAAAAGGTTCAAATGTCTGTGTCCTTTATAAGCTTATTAAGTAACTCTCTTTCCTCCTTGGAAAGGTTGCGTTCAATCTCTCTAGAACAGCTTTCAACATTCACAACTTTAGATTCACTGGCATTGATAGTGGATGTCACAATGTAAACAGCAGGCACCTCAATGTCAAAAGTTGTGTGCCAAACCATGGTTGTATCCTTAACAGCGGATCACTATGCTGCTGATGCAAGTCAAAGTGGTTTGATTGAAAATTCCAGGTATGTCTTTAATATGTGTTGAGATCAAAAGTTCAATATGGCTTGAAGATCAGGTCCCAGATCTCCAACACATACACATCCAGAATGGAAATGTTATGACCACCAATAGTGTTGTGAAGAAATCTGGATTGAAATAGGGTACGATGTGTGTTATTCCTATTTTTAATCTTGTTTTAAATCTAAGAACTTCAAGAAACAAGCAAAAACTACCGTGCACTAAGATTTGCTCAATTCCTCAATCAATAATGTATTAATTGGATAAAAAATGGATTGGATACACGGCTGTTTGAATGTCCGATTTATAATTAAAATAATGGAATAAAAAAAGATTACATACTGGCCCCGTTATGGTTTGACCTGATTTAGGTAGCGCTAATGAATACGAGTATACGGTGAAAATTTCAAGAAAATTGTTTGAGCCCTTTTTAAATTATCGGCATTTTCTACTTTACACACATTTTACATGTAACTCTATGGGAAATGTGGCCGATGAGGGCGCTATTATAGTAAATAATAATATTCAAAGCTCTATTTCTCAGCAATGGCAGCAACAAATGTTCTGAAATTTCTACAACAGATGGCCAGTATATATTCAGGTACTTGAATCAGTTAAAACCAGATCCAGGCCAGCAAGTTAAGGTGTTCTCAGAATAAAACGGACACATTATGTGGGATCAAACAGCCGTGGATAGTGACTAAGAAGTCTATATCAGAGGTGGGGGAGGAGACTAAACTCTTTATATCTACATTAAATTAACTTTTGTTTCAAAACAAAACACTACTTTATCATGAATTGCCACTTACCATTGTTCCCATTCAATTTAAAAATCATGATGTCTTCCTATTCTATCTTGCAGGGCAATAAAGGCGGCTATTTCACCAAGCTGTGCATGCACATAGTGAATGTAAACAACCTAACTCAACAGAAACTACACAACTTGCTGAATATTTTCGAAGCCACCAACAGCGTTGGAGAATATGTGCCTCGTGTTCTCAATTTACACTGATATGTTGGATCGAACGTGGCGTAATGAGTTTGTGAAAGATAGCCACAAGAGAGGACTATATTTCTTGTATTTCACTACTAATTCATTTTGAGAATGTGTAGTAGAAATAGAAAGTGACTTGGAAGAAAACAGGAAATACTCTACAAATCATAGGTACACTGCGAAGGATAGCCGCAAGAGTGGACTATATTTCTTGTATTTCACAAATAATTAATTTTGAGAATGTGTAGTAGAAATGGAAAGTGACTTGGAAGAGAACAAGAAATACTCTGGAAATCATAGGTAGACTGTGAAGGATAACCGCAAGAGTGGACTATATTTCTTGTATTTCACAAATAATTAATTTTGAGAATTCATAGGCCAAATGGAAATTGACTTGGAAGAGAACAAGAAATACTCTTAAAGTAGACTGCAAAGGATAACCGCAAGAGTGGACTATATTTCTTGTATTTCACAAATAATCAATTTTGAGAATGTATAGGTAGACTGCAAAGGATAACCACAAGAGTGGACTATATTTCTTGTATTTCACAAATAATTAATTTTGAGAATGTGTAGAAGAAATGGAAAGTGACTTGGAAGAGAACAAGAAATACTCTGGAAATCATAGGTAGACTGCGACGGATAGCCACAAGGGGACTATATTTCTTGTATTTCACAAATAATTAATTTTGAGAATGTGTAGTAGAAATGGAAAGTGACTTGGAAGAGAACAAGAAATACTCTGGAAGTCATAGGTACACTGCAAAGGATAACCGCAAGAGTGGACTATATTTCTTGTATTTCACAAATAATTAATTTTGAGAATTCATAGGACAAATGGAAAGTGACTTGGAAGAGAGCAAGAAATACTCTGAAAAAGGATAGCCACAAGAGAGGACTATATTTCTTGTATTTCACAAATAATTAATTTTGAGAATGTATGGGCCAAATGGAAATTGACTTGGAAGAGAACAAGAAATACTCTGGAAATCATAGGTAGACTGTGAAGGATAACCGCAAGAGGACTATATTTCTTGTATTTCACAAATAATTAATTTTGAGATGTGTAGTAGAAATGGAAAGTGACTTGGAAGAGAACAAGAAATACTCTGGAAATCATAGGTACACTGCAAAGGATAGCCACAAGAGAGGACTATATTTCTTGTATTTCACAAATAATAAATTTTGAGAATGCGTAGTAGAAATGGAAAGTGACTTGGAAGAGAACAAGAAATACTCTGGAAATCATAGGTAGACTGCGAAGGATAGCCACAAGAGAGGACTATATTTCTTGTATTTCCATAATAATCAATTTTGAGAATACGTAGTAGAAATGGAAAGTGACTTAGAAGAGATCAAGAAATACTCTGGAAATCATGGTAAGGGCATCTAGAAACAAACTCAAGCAATTTCATAGTACACACACACAATGATCCAATATTGCCAATTAAGACCAGCACAGAACATTTAGCATGTTTAGTGCCCCAATATTGCAGTACATATATTGGATATAGTACATAGGTACTTCAATATATTGGAACAGAAATGTAAGGAAATGGATCAACCATCTTTGGAGAATTGAATGAAAATGGGACAGGTTAAGCATGTGTAGATCCATTGTAGGGCCAAGATGCAAGGGATAACATGAAATGCTTCTAGTGTTATGAGTGTGGAGAGGGCCCTAGAGGTGATGACAGGTGGTGCCATTTAATTTGTGTTGGTTTGGGACACAAGCAGTACCTGGATGAGGAGTCACAATTTCTTTATGAAGTATGTAACGGGTAGCTAATGATGATGATATGGTAAGGATACAGGTCAAGAAGGAGGCAAAGCAAAAGTAGAAAGCGCAGAAGGCAAATGTAAAGTTTAACAATATTTAAAACCAGCTGGACATGGTGTATCGAGAGGTAGTGAAACAAAGAGGTCCAAAAGACCCTACCCTATCAACAGCCGCTACCTCGGGTTTGATACAGAAGTTGACAAATCTGTTACTACCTGGGTCAAAGCTTACCTAAAAAAGAAATAAGAACACTACATTATTTCATCTGTAATGATGACATATAATTCTTTCTAGACTACTAATAGTTAGTATGAACCTGTATTTCAACTTACCAGTGATAAAGGTCACTGCATTTCTTTCAAAAATATGTGTTGAAATATTACAGCATGCAGATGGTGCAGATGGTGCAAACCTGCACTAAGGTACTGTCATGAGAGTGAAGTAATGGTATTAATTAGATTAAAAAACATTTGCACTTACCAACAGCCCTTGAATTAATCAACGGCACGTCGGCTTTTAGCCGTCGATGCCCCACCGGGTTGCCGTCGAGGCCCCTCAAAAACATCCTTAATCGACGGCCACTACTAGCCGTGTGCCCCCCGATCCAATCGCCGTCGTGCCCTTTTGTATTATTTACGAACATGATTTCAATTCCTGCAATTTCTGAGGTGAAAATAACAGCTATAAAGTAAAAATAAAAAACAAAATAAATTTTGATTCGGATTCAAGTCACTCAGTCATTACTCACGATTCCTCAAGCGCGAGGGATATCCCCAAATTACGTCATCTTCATTCTGAACATTTATTATATATCGCTGTTTGCTATTGGTCTATACATATGGTTATGAATATGCAACAACTTGTGCGACTGTCAATCATCGAGCTTTTAACTTTCAAGATGCCTCGATAATCAAGAAATGAGAAAAAGAGAAGCAGAGATTTACATGAATCTGCATCAAAATGCAAAAAGATCGACTCGTTCTTTAAAAGAAGTGAATATATAACATTCTATAATTGAAATACTAATTGTAAAAACGTTATGAATCCCAGCATGGTCCGTAAACTTGAACGACTGAAGTTGTTGTGCACGCCCCGCCCGATACACGCCTATATCGTAATGAGCTCACGAGGCGGGCCTACTGCATGCATGACTGCCGTCCATGCCAGCGGCGACCCTGCTCACAGAGCGCTGTGTTTTAACATTTTGCTCCGCACTTTCTACTAGTTCCTACCATTTTCCCGATACAATTTTACAGATTTACGTAAATATTATTCTCAATAACAAATTGCGCTTTTGCAACTTACTGAAATTGTTCAGTAGTGATGAAAATTTCTTATTTTGGATGCTGTGGTGTAATAGCGAAAGTGAACTTATTTACTATATTATCAGATTTATTCTCCATATACGAGCAGTCAATAAATAATGAAAGTCATCATGGTATGGGATGCATGAGTTATTCTATTGAGGGGATAATGTGATCAATACAAAGTATGAACCTTTGTCTTTCAAACAATACAATTTTGGATTGTTAGATACCTTTGGTTATGTAACGTCATTAACATAAACACAATAGGTTTCAGACACTGACAATCTGTCAATTATTTGGCTGGATATGTAATATGTAATATGTTGAATATGGGTTGATTGATACATTTGCGTATATCTCGGCAATGCAAGCATAAAAACAGATAACACTTGGCACATAGTTAAAATACACACTTATCTCTGTTTGACACTCTTTTTTAGATCTGAATGCCTTAATACGAACAAGGAGGGACCATCTCAAATACGCTTTTATTTAGCAAAATCCGCAATAATATACCTTAGAAAACAACAAAGGATAAAGAACAATGGAGGGATTATAATTTAATAAATTGTTGTGGGATGTAAAGCAATAATAGTGGGGATTTCAAAAGGAGCTGTTCATAAAATTTCCTCAAACCATTGAAATTATATGACGATTACTTACACAATACATATCTAGTAGCTCTAAAGATAACAGTAATAAGAGAGGTTGTGGCAGCCATCTTTGATTGATACATTCCTGTATATCTTCATTTTGACTATCACAATATGTTAACACATTGATTTAAAGCATTTTTCATTATTTCTGATTAGAATTTGAAGGCACAGTAAGCTTTTATCTGGTAAATTTCATGATTTTAGCCATTTTGGGCCCGTTTCAAAATTATCTGCCGTCTGCGCATGCGCATTTTTTCTGCAGGTTTCATGCGAATAAGTTCAGATAATTAGTTAACTATCATATGGAATCTTCCAAACTGGTTAATTGCTTGAATTTTTCCTAAATTGTTTGAGTTTCCGCAATATTAGTGATTCACTGACTGGGCATTTTAAAATGAAAAGTAGCTATTTGAAATAGTGATATTTGTATACCTTTTATTCAATTGCTTCTCCTTACTTTTTCCTCTTATACTACACATTCCAAATTACACAGGGATTAAAGTTATTGTCTTTTGTATCATATTTATGCGAACAAAAATCGGGATTTACCTGCTTCTGATGTCATGTTATGCAATCTTCTTACCACGTGTTTCATAAAAACAATTCAAATTTCCCGCCAAATAACTGATTTAGCAGTGTCCCAAGTGTACTTACTTTGAGACAATGCTATGACGTCATAGTTCACACTTAAAAATCCAAAACTGTATTGTTTGAAAGACAAAGGTTCATACTTTGTATTGATCACATTATCCCCTCAATAGAATCACTCATGCATCCCATACCATGATCACTTTCATTATTTATTGACTGCCCCTCGTATATTATTTTTGATTTCTATTTTATTTTACTTGTTTATTAAAAACAAATCTTATTTTTAAAAAAAAATTTAAGAATTTATTTTGTTTCATTTTTATTCTCCTAATCATTTTCTTAATTTTGTTATTTATTGTTTTATTATATATTTTATTATTCAGGTTTTTAGGTTTGTTCCCCTTTTTATAATCTACTTCGTCCGTATGGTGCTTGCTTTTAAAGACTCTTCTTGTCTGTAACACCATCGCGCATAAATTAATTTTAGCAATATTGACCTTTTACTCCGCCCATTTTGAGGACGTCCCCAGGTCAACACGATAGTGTGATAGCTGCTTAAATGATCATCAATTAAAGGTTGTGTGTTTTGTGCAGGAAACATTTTCTAAACTTTGTGGTGATTAAATCATGAAACAGCAAATATTTTTGAAGTTTCATGCTTATTTCATTAATATTATTAAATCAATTTTGTGATCAAATGTGGTACCAAGTGATTTATGATTAACATGCAGTCAAAAGTAATGGTGATCGACAGTATTGACTGATTTTTTAAAGGATTCGCATAGTGAAATTTTAAAACAAATAATATATACACTCGGATTCGGACAAATTTGATAATTAGATTTACGAGTAAACATTTGATGTTCTTCTTTATGTTTTAAGATCATCCTTGAGCCAGGCGCTGTATGCCCCGCCAGCGTATGAACGTGTGGAGAGCAGCGAGCTAGCGGTCCCATCCATGTGGCTGCTGAAGACCTTGACTTCTACCAAGGATAAGGAGAGCTCAAATAATTTTTTTTTAAATACTTGATGGTGTTTTTGAGCCAGTGCAAATGAAGGGGATGAACTCCACCTCCATCTCTGAGAAGTTCCTGCATAATATACCGAATCTGAGACGTAAGTATACTACCATTATGTTCAATGCAATCAAGTTAGTGGCCCCGGTTAGTGGCGACCTCACACTACTTTCCAAAATTTAGCACAGGTCGCTAGGCCGGATCGCCTGCAGTTAACTTCTATTCAACTCGTGCGCGAATGATCGCCTCGATTTAATGAGTTGCTCTTGAAGAAACAGGTAGGCCAACAACCGACAATCAGGGATAAAAGGGATAGGCATTGGAGGCAACAGATGCCACAAAAGATACAGTAAGTAAACACATTGCCTCTTTTCCAGTAGTGGAGTCCCACTACTGCCGCAAATAGAGTCGCCACAACTACCTGCCTGCAGGATCCTCCATCAGACGCATGCACAGTCTGTATGTGGATGTGTGTGATGCGGACAATTCAGCGCATAGAGTTACATTAAAGATGTATTCAGACATCTTTAATCTATCTTTCAATTTGGGTTTTTTTAGGTCTATGAAAGACCAATGTGACTTTGTATTGAATATGATAATAAGACCAACCGTGATGACGATGATGAGCGTGATTATGCCAATCATGTTCGAAATAAATTCAGAGCAAGAGAAGTTAAAGACATAGAGAAGGAGTTGTCTGGAGACCCTACCAAACATAAACTTACAGCATTTTTTGATCTTCTGGTTCTAAATTGCCCTCATGGTGAGGTATCAGTATATTTTTATAAACGGAGGTTATCCTTGTATAATTTTACTGTTTATGATGTAGTATCCAAGGATGCCACATGTTATTTGTGGGATGAGAGTGGTCATGGTAGAGGAATACTTGAATACTACCAATCTTGATTGGTGACAAAATACCAACAGGCAATGAATGCTAATTTGTTACTTCTCTTACTGAGATGCATGGACATCATATTTGCCCCATCTATCCGTGTAGCACAAGCTATCTACTTGAAGCACCTTATCGCTGAACATCATGTAGCATTTAAAGAGCTGTTTCCAGAAGAACGTTTCATAAACAAACACCACCATACGGTGCATTATCCATCTGATATCATCATGTGTGGCCCCCTCTGCAATTATTCCTGTCTGAAGTACGAGATGAAACACAGTTAAAGATATGTATAGAGGAGGAGTTGTCTGGAGACCCTACCAAACATAAACTTACAGCTTGTTTTGATCTTCAGCTGGTTCTAAATTGCATAGTATAAATGTTATAGTATATTTTTATAAACGGCGATTATCCTTGTATAATTTTACTATTTATGATGTAGTATCCAAGGATGCTACATGAAATTGGATCATGTATTTATAATTACTCAGTAGAGAAGGTAAGGTCAGGTATGGAGGATTTGGTGTTCTTTTCGACAATTGTTGGGGACAGTACAAGTCGCGTAACATTATGATAATGTACAGGGTGAGTCAAAAAGACTGCAATAGTGGAATGAAGCCATTTTGTTTTCAAAACCAAAATGAATTTTAAAACTTTTTAAACATTGCAAGAATGATGTATTTAATCCTAACTTTGCGTGAAAAAATGAAGTCAATATCATTTTCCGTTTGCCTTTAGGTGAACCTTTTGACCAGTGCACCCATTTCACACGTTTGTCCACGAGATACCCAAAATATGCATCATATCACAAAATGTGCCTCTCATTCAAATTTGGGAACTTGAGTTCATTTGTGATGTTATTGGAATTTGATGCATCCTTTCCTGTTTACATGTGAGTTAGCATAATCAATTCGTCGCTGTTCTGACATACCGGCACATGTGCCATTTTGGGCAAAATGAGTTAAGTTGCATTTTATGATCTACAAGTGAAACTCTTTATTCTCCAAAAAAATTGAGACAAAAAGGTAATTAATTAATGAGATACTGCACTAATTAGTGTCATATGCCAGGGTTTTAACATAATACCGGCATGAAAACCTCATTTTGTATTCTGACACACCGGCACATCACAATATTCTCATCTGCCATAGACCACCGTGTAACTACATACCGGCATATCACTGGCATATCACTGTAGAACTGTCTGACATACCGGCACATGACTTTATGACATAATTAATTAATAATTGCAATTTGTTGTTGTAACATGCTCATAACAAACATAAGTATATATCTATTAGTGTTCTTTGACAATGATAGTGACATTTGATGTAAATGCTCTTTAACAAGTCTTTATAAATTGGAAAATTTTCAAACACGATTTTCTCAAAACGCTGTTTTTCGTGATGTGCCGGTATGTCAGAACAGCGACGAATTATAATCATACTCATGCTATGAAAGCGTATAATGTTCTAAATATTATTCTTAAACAGTTAAGAAAATGTAAGCAATCTCATTGGTTCTCAGAGAAATCGGCGACATCTAGATGAGACAACTTAACACGGGGAGGTGGGGCTTACATTTAAACAGCGCGCCCGACCTTCACAATGCGTGGTTTGTTCCATAACGCGCACTTCTGCAGTGCGTCTTTAGCGCTTTTCCTGCGTTTATGCCGGCGCCACGACGCTTACGCATGGTTTACTCATCGCATGTGATTGGATAGAATGTTTGTGGGTTATTCGATCCTACAAGGGGTAAAAGTTGTCAAATGTGAACAATAAAATGTACTTATTTCTTTGATAAATGTCTAAAGTATGATTGTTCGATAGTATTATTTTTTGCGTAGAGCAACTCCGCCTGCGGCGTCGTTGTTCTACTTAAAATAATACTATCGTCCGCATTTATGTCAGACAATATAACACGGGTACGGTCTAAAAACAATACCTTTATTCTCTAAATAAAAAACTGACATTTTCCATTTTTTTGTTGGCGGGATATTCAAATAGGAAAATGCAATGTGTGCCATTTCAAATAAAAATCACTGTGCTCGTGGACAAACAGGTAAATTTGCTTGTGCAGCAAAGAGGGTCACCAAAGACAAACGAAAAATGCGATCAACTTCATTTTTTCATACAAAGTTAGGATTAAATACATCATTCTTGCAACGTTTAAAAAGTTTTAAAATTCATTTTGGTTTTGAAAACAAAAACAGCTTCTTTTCACTATTGCAGTCTATTTAATCAATAGTAATGACTTATCATCCATTACGCACTACTTCTTAGAAAGAGGGCACACACAAATGGAGAATGACTCAGTGCATAACACAGTAGAGTCTCGCAGCCGGAATATTCCCATCAACACACCCGTGCAGTGGGCGCAGACCTGAGAGATTCAGACACCCTTACAACGTGCATATAATGAGACAAAACAAGTTTCTGGATTTTAAAAAACAGCTGAACAGGAAGGTATCTTCCATAGGTATTATACCCTCAAGAGTCATCAAGAACAGGCAAGTTTCCTTGCAGATCATGTTGATTTAAAAACAATGCAGAGATGTACAAAGGATGTTGAGGTAGAAAGCAGGAGGTCAAGTGAGGACGCTCTTGAAGAAACAGGTAGGCCAACAACCGACAATCAGGGATAAAAGGGGTAGGCATGGGAGGCAACCCAAAGTATCAGATGCCACAAAAGATATGGTAAGAAAACACATTGCCTCTTTTCCAGTAGTGGAGTCCCACTACTGCCACAAAGAGAGTCGCCGCAACTACCTGCCTGCAGGACTCTCCATCAGACGCATGCACAGTCTGTATGTGGATGCGTGTGATGCGAACAATTCAGCGTATAAAGTTACATTAGAGATGCATTCAGACATCTTTAATCTATCTTTCAATTTGGGTTTTTTTAGGCCTAAGAAAGACCAATGTGACTTTGTATTGAATATGATAATAAGACCAACCGTAATGACGATGATGAGCGTGATTATGCCAATCATGTTCGAAATAAATTCAGAGCAAGAGAAGTTAAAGATATATAGAGAAGGAGTTGTCTGGAGACCCTACCAAACATAAACTTACAGTGTGTTTTGATCTTCAGCTGGTTATCAGTATATTTTTATAAACGGAGGTTATCCTTGTATAATTTTACCGTTGTACAATTTTACCGTTGTATAATTTTACCGTTGTATAATTTTACCGTTGTATAATTTTACCGTTGTATAATTTTACCGTTGTATAATTTTACCGTTGTATAATTTTACCGTTGTATAATTTTACCGTTGTATAATTTTAACGTTGTATAATTTTAACGTTGTATAATTTTACCGTTGTATAATTTTACCGTTGTATAATTTTACCGTTTATGATGTAGCATCCAAGGATGTTATTTGTGGGATGAGATTGTGTCTGGTAGAGGAACACTTGAAATTGGATCATGTATTTATAATTATTCAATAGAGAAGGTAAGGTCAGGTATGGAGGATTTGGTGTTCTTTTTCGACAATTGTTGGGGACAGAACAAGTTGCGTAATTTAATCAATAATAATGCTAACTTATCCTCTGTTACGCACTACTTCTTAGAAAAAGGGCACACACAAATGGAGAATGACTCACTGCATAGCACAGAAGAGTCTCGCAGCCGGAATATTCCCATCCACACACCCGAGCAGTGGGCGCAGACCATCAGGTCTGAGAGATTTAGACACCCTTACAACATGCATTTAATGAGACAAAACGAGTTTCTGGATTTAAAAAAAACTCGAACAGTGTGTGCGGAATTGTCATATTTGCACAGATGGATCGCGTCTTAATTGGCGTAAGATTAGAGTTATTCAATTCACACATGCCTCTCCAAATATAATCAAAGTAAAAACCAATTATGGTGAGGAGTTTAGGTTCGTTGATATCCATCACCAATCAAGGAATCATGTGGCTGATGTGCCAAGCTTGGTCAATGCCAGGTTAAGGCCAATTAGAAAATCGACCAATTCCTATCACAGAGGCCAAATACACAAATCTCAGGTACATATATGCAACCATCATTTGATACCTGAGGTATTTCATGCTTTTTACATGAATTTACCCCATACTGGTCCTGACACCGAAGAGTAGATAATAGCAGCAGGTAGATGGTATTGAACTTCCTCATATTCATAAAAACTATAACGACCTAGAGCCTTGATTATAAGAATAATGATACTGTTTCAATAATAATCTAATTTGTTTTTCCAGTAGCCACCATATTCTTCCAGAGAAAGCAAGTAAAGGTAAAGATACTATAATCAAAACTTATAATTGTCAATTACAGCGTTATGATACAGGCTCACGTTCATCTTAAGGTTGAACGTGTCCCTGCACGCACTACATTCCAAAACAGTCGCACAACGCTGTGCATGTACTCACCAACCGCATGGGACGCTGAAGAGACATTAACGCTATGATCAGAAATTATGTTTTGATTATAATTAAAGAGTTTCATTTGTTTGGATGTTCTACTTTAAATTTCTCTCTCACTAATCAGGTAATTTTGATATTGAATTCTGTCGATTGATAACATTCTGACATTATATGCATGTATAATTACATTACCATTATTAATACTATAAATGTGTAGTTCACCAACACACTATAGCTTTTTGTGCTACATTGTGCTTGTTTTTTCTACACAAAAGTGATCAGACATCCAGCTGTAAATATGTAAGGTGTAGTTCATGTTATAACTACTTATCTTCTTTATGATCTCAATGATATTGAGATAACATTTTAACATTCCATGCATGTATAATTAATTATATTTCCATTATTGATACTATAATTTCTTCGCGCAATGCAATGATAAGGTATGACCAACACTTTTCAATAAAAAAAATTCAATAAAAAATTTCTTCTTCTAGTGTGCGGATTGATTAGTCGTGGGTAAATACTAACCAAATTCAGGTGCAAGGGTTTGTTTAGAAACTGCTTTAACCAATGAATTAATCAATTATAGTGCAGGTAGTAAATTGAAGTTAACATTTAGGAAAGTTGCTGCTGTATGCGCTGTGCATAACCAAGATAAAAAGTTGGTAAAGAACAGTTCGATGGACATGCCCAACTTCATCAGGTTTGCGATAAATTTATGTTGTTCATAAAGAACCAAATTTAGCCTAGAATCGAACTGACAACTAAAATTCTTTTTATACCACAATAATGTACCGGTATTTCATTGTTGTTATTCTTTCAGCCTATAACGATTGTTCAATTAACAAGAACACAAAACCGCCCACTGAAAAAGGGCCAATCTTACAACCTAAAAGCGGAAAAGAAAAGGTTATCGTCAAATCTCAAGCAGACTTCGCAGAGGAGCACACACAAAAGGAAGACACACAAAGGCAAACATCTTAATCTATTCCAAACAATGGCATTGATGGCCCAATAGAAACAATCATACTATGATTTTTGAACAGACAAGAGGTATGGTTTGTAAACGATCCTTGTACCATATAATTTTGCCTTGGAGGGGGAAGAGAGCAAAAGCACAGATGGATCGCATCTTGATTGGCGTAAAATTAGAGTTATTCAATTCTCACATCCATCTCCAAATATAATCACTGTAAAAACCAATTATGATGAGGAGTTTAGGTTAGTTATATCCATCACCAATCAAGGAATCATGCAGCTGATGTGCCAAGCTTGGTCAATGCCAGGTTAAGGCCAATTAGAAATCGACCAATTCCTATCATAGAGGCCAAATACACAAATCTCAGGTACATATATGCAACCATCATTTGATACCTGAGGAATTTCATGCTTTTTACATGAATTTACCCCATACTGGTCCTGACACCGAAGAGTAGATAATAGCAGCAGGTAGATGGTATTGAACTTCCTCATATTCATAAAAACTATAACGACCTATCTAGAGCCTTGATTACGAGAATAATGATAATGTTTCAATAATAATCTAATTGGTTTTTCCAGTAGCCACCGTATTCTTCCAGAGAAAGCAAGTAAAGGTAAAGATACTATAATCAAAACTTATAATTGTCAATTACAGCGTTATGATACGGGCTCGCGTTCATCATAAGGTTGAACGTGTCCCTGCACGCACTACATGATGATGAGCGTATTCGTCCAGAGAAAGCAAGTAAAGGTAAAGATACTATAATCAAAACTTATAATTGTCAATTACAGCGTTATGATACGGGCTCACGTTCATCGTAAGGTTGAACGTGTCCCTGCACGCACTACATTCCAAAACAGTCGCACAAGGCTGTGCATGTACTCACCAACCGCATGGGACGCTGAAGAAACGCTATGATCAAAAATTATTTGTTTTGATTATAATTAAAGAGTTTCATTGCACTTGTTTGGATGTTCTACTTTATATTCCTCTCTCACTAATCAGGTAATTTTGATATTGAATTCTGTCGATTGATAACATTCTGACATTCCATGCATGTTTAATTGTTATTCTTTCAGCCTATAAAGATGTTCAATTAACAAGAACACAAAATTGCCCACTAAAAAAGAGCCAATCATACAACCTAAAAGCGGAAAAGAAAAGGTTATCAAATCTCAAGCAGACTTCGCAGAGGAGCACACAAAAAAGGAAGACACACAAAGACAAACATCTTAATCTAATCCAAACAATGGCATTGATGGCCCAATAGAAACAATCATACTACGATTTTCGAACAGACAAGAGGTATGGTTTGTAAATGATCCTTGTGTACCATATCATTTTGCCTTGGAGGGGCAAGAGAGCAAAAGCACAAAAAAACAACCACAGTTTTTCAAAAGTTGTCAAATTTAAACAAAAAGTGTAAATTTACCAAAAAATCAACAAATTGCATGAAAACTGTGGAAGTGTTTATTCTACACCTTCACATAGTCTGAATTTAGTTTTGAATCAAAACTGATGATTTTGACAATTAAATATGAATTGTGTAAGGAAAAGTGCAATATATGCGCGCGCCATCGCCATTGGAGCAGGGCATTAACGAACATTGTGAACATCACTGCATATAAAGCATGGTATCACAAACTTAATGCATCGTTATAATTTTCTTTTACTTATGCAGACCTGCCCACTTCTTAACTCACAAAACTGTATTTTAAATCCTAAAAGTCGTATTTTACCATATAAAACTGTATTTTTGTCAAAATAAGGCCTAAAAAAAAAAAGTTTGATTGGCCTAACCCGACTGACCCTAAATACATCACCGACCCTGAATATTTTTTTATTATTTTGAGGGAGGAAAAAATAAAAATAAAAATAAATATTTTAAAAAACTATGTAAATTTTTTTTTAAATAAATAAAAGTATTTTAATGCTTTGTTCAATTTTTATACTTTAAAAAGTGTCTTACTGTTTGCTTTCATTTTAAGCTATTTTAAGTCTCCAAAGCAGTTGATTTAAAAATAAACAAATTAAAATTAAAAAAAACCGACTGACCTACCCTATTTGTTTTTGTCATGTTAGGCCAATCAAACACCTTTTTTTTTAGGCCTAACACCTAATCAAACTTGTAACTATAACGAAACTGACGATTTTTAAAATAAAAACAAATTATCGAAATAAATAAGGTGATTTGCGCCTGCGTTTGTGCATTACTTTGCTTGGTGCTTGCTTGTCCGAATGTGGTTTGTAGCCAGGGTTATCAGGGGAAAAGTGTTAGGGGTAGGATGTGGGGTGGGATGTAAAATGAAATGCAGGCAAAACATAAACCATGCTGAACGGGAAGGTATATTCCATAGGTATTATACCTTCAAGAGTCATCAAGAACAGGCAAGTTTCCTTGCAGATCATGTTGATTTAAACAAAGCAGAGAAGTACAAAGGGTGTTGAGGTAGAGAGCAGGAGGTCAAATACTTCTATATCTAGTTTACCCCAAGATGATTCCAAGGTAAGGGTTTGCAAAGGTTTTTTTCTGTCAACCTTGGTCATCAGCTACTCGAGGACGCTCTTGAAGAAACAGGTAGGCCAACAACCGACAATCAGGGATAAAAGGGATAGGCATTGGAGGCAACAGATGCCACAAAAGATACGGTAAGTAAACACATTGCCTCTTTTCCAGTAGTGGAGTCCCACTACTGCCACAAAGAGAGTCACCACAACTACCTGCCTGCAGGACTCCCCATCAGACGCATGCACAGTCTGTATGTGGATGCGTGTGATGCGGACAATTTGGCGCATAGAGTTACATTAAAGATGCATTCATTCTTCCCTAATATGTTGCACTCAAACGGGAAGAAATCATTTTCAATTTCTACCTTACCCTAGGCCCTGCAAGAAAACACATATAATACACTTTCACCACTAATGCACAGTTCACTGCGCATCATTTGCATAGACTAACCTAGGTCACTGTACCAAATGAAAAGATATGACATCTTTAATCTATCTTTCAATTTGGGGGTTTTTTTAGGCCTAAGAAAGACCAATGTGACTTTGTATTGAATATGATAATAAGACCAACCCTGACGACGATGATGAGCGTGATTATGCCAATCATGTTCGAAATAAATTCAGAGCAAGAGAAGTTAAAGATATAGAGAAGGAGTTGTCTGGAGACCCTACCAAACATAAACTTACAGCGTGTTTTGATCTTCAGCTGGTTCTAAATTGCCCTCATGGTGAGGCATCAGTATATTTTTATAAATGGAGGTTATCCTTGTATAATTTTACCATTTATGAGGTAGTATCCAAGGATGCCACATGTTATTTGTGGGATGAGAGTGTGTCTGGTAGAGGAATACTTGAAATTGGATCATGTATTTATAATTACTCAGTAGAGAAGGCAAGGTCAGGTATGAAAGATTTGGAGTTCTTTTTCGACAATTATTGGGGACAGAACAAGTCACGTAACACTATGCTAGTTTATTTACATTTAATCAATAATAATGCCAACTTATCATCCGTTACGCATTATGCACTTATCAATTGCAACCCCAGCCCCTGGGTACCCGGGGATGGCCGGGACTTTGTCATCATGTTAGCCGGGGATTTGACCCAAAATGTGTCCCCGCGGGGCCGGGCATATGCCGGGACTTGTTGTATCAATTTACGTTAGCCAAAGTGCCGGGAAATTAGGCGGGGAATTTAGCCGAGTGAGGGCCGGGGTTTGGCCGTGAATTACCCGAGCTTTTTCAACCATTTCAACTGCTAAATTCAGTATGTTAGTACAAAGTAGGCCCATAACATAGCAAGTATTCAGCAGCGATGTGCGCTACATTAGCTTGATAAATCTAGAAGGTATTGCCCTTTTTTCATTTGTTAGAATATTTTAATTCAATTATTTTGCCAAAGGTTCTGTAACAATTGCCAACATGCGAACCACATGTGAGTAGGCCTAAAATACACATAGGCCTACTTTGGAAGCATTTTATGATGTTATCTAACCATTCAGAGCTCTGCAATTTATCGAATGCCGTGAAATAGTAGCCTATGCCTGCCGAATTTTGAAGCAATGTATGCATGCAACTCGCGCTACGAACATGACGAAGCACGATGATGATAGGATCGTGAGAAACCATACTCTGCAATATATTAGCAGAGTCAAGGGCCGGGATTTAGCCCAAGAAAACCCCGGGGATTGTATCAATGCCCGGCCCATAGGGGGCCGGGACTTGTCAGGGGATTACTCAAGATTTATGCCCCGCCCGTCAGGGACTTTGCCGGGACTTAGGCGGGGAATTTAGAATTTTAAAAATGCATCTCCGGCACAAGTCCCGGCCATCCCCGGGTACCCAGGGGCCGGGGTTGCAATTGATAAGCGCATTACTTCTTAGAAAAAGGGCACACACAAATGAAGAATGACTCAGTGCATAGCACAGTAGAGTCTCGCAGCCGAAATATTCCCATCCACACACCCGAGCAGTGGGCGCAGACCATCAGGTCTGAGAGATTCAAGACACCCTTACAACTTGCATATGAGACAAAACGAATTTCTGGATTTTAACACACTCGAACAGTGCGTGCGGAATTATCATATTTGCAGATGGATCGCGTCTTGATTGGCGTAAAGATTAGAGTCAAGAGGATCCAAGCAGGAAAGTCTTCGTAAACTTCCCCGCTACCCTCCGGGTGGTGAATCCAGATGGTACTTTCTACAACAAAAAAGCGAGTGATTTCTAAATCAACTTTTGTTTCTTCTTTTCTTCGTGTGTCTCCACGCAAAACTTCTTTGTAAATACAAATAACTGACAGTAAAGAAAGTGACTTCAAGTGTTCATATTTATTTCCACGAGAGCGTACGGAACATTGGATATGTGTCCATAAAATCCAGATATATTCCCTTGCAGAGCAGAACTTTCATAAAACCATGGTTATGGTCTATGCAAGGAAGTTAATGTTGTTTTGTTATTATTGTGTAAAAAACTACAAGTTCTCGCTGTCTTCGTCTCTTCATGTGATACCATCAATGGTGCTTATATTGTGTGACTCTACAAAACTCATTTATGACTGATTTAAAGTTTGTGACTCTGAATGCTAAAGGGCTTCGCGATAAGAATAAGAGACATGAATGTTTCCTTTGGCTACGTGAAAAGAAGCCGGCAATAACTTTTCTACAAGAGACTCATAGTGTTTTAAATGATGTTAAATGTTGGACAAATGAGTGGGGAGGTAAAACTCTCTGGAGCCATGGTAGTAGTAATAGCAAAGGTACTGCAATTTTATTTAATAGTTGTTTAGCCTTTTCCATTCTAAAGTATAACTGTGATCCAAATGGCCGTTTTGTTATAGCTGATATTAATGTGTCTGGTAAAATATTTACGGTATGTAATATTTATGCACCAAACGATGATTGCCCACAATTTTTTAAACAGATTGATATTATTCTTAACCAGTTTAAGTGTGATTCACTCATTTTTGGTGGCGATTATAATTGTGTGCTTAATTTAATATTGGATAAAAAAGGTGGCAGAATGCAGACTAATTTTAAGGCACAGAAAGAAATTTTGGATATGATGAAGAGAAGGTGTCTGATTGATATTTGGCGGGATAATAATCCTAACAGTAAATGTTACACATGGAGGTCAAATACAAGCCCACCAATTTTATGCCGTTTAGATTATTTTTTAATTAGCAAGACTCTTAAAGGGTGTGTTGAAAATAGTTTAATTTTAAATGGGTATAGGACTGATCACAGTATGGTTTCATTGTTGTTGAATGATAATTACGAGAAGCCTGGCAAAGGTCTATGGAAGTTAAATGTTTCTTTATTGAATGACATCGAATATGTTAATATGATAAAGGACAATATTGATATCGTTACCAATGATAATAAGGAGGCAGATCCACAGCTTTTATGGGAGACTGTCAAATGTGTCATTAGAGGAGACACTATAAGGTATTCCAAGAAAAAAGCCAGGGAGCGTAACAAAAATGAGAATGATCTTGAAAAGGAGATTAATAGACTTGAAAAATTGTATGGTCATTTCATGAATCCTCAAGACCTTGTTGTTTTGAATACCAAGAAAATGGAGTTGGAATCCATCTATGACCATAAAGCTAAAGGTGCAATGATTAGAAGTAAAGCTAAATGGGTCGAAGATGGTGAGAAGAACTCTAGTTATTTTTTAAATCTTGAGAAGCGGAATTTTTCAAAAAAAAATGTTAGCCGGTTAAGGAATGATAGCGGTGATGTAATAACTGATAGTGATTTAATTCTTAATGAAGAAGTTGATTTTTATTCGAAGTTGTATACAAGCAATATTGACTATAGTATAGATGAAAACATTCTTCATAAAATAGATATCACTGTAGATGACATTCCTAAAATATCAAGTGACGAGGCGAACATGTGTGAAGGTGTTATTTCGATTGGTGAATGTGTAAATGCTATTAAATCTATGCCAAATGGTAAAAGTCCAGGGTCAGATGGATACCCAATTGAGTTTTACAAAATATTTTGGAACCAGATTAGTCCAATTTTAGTTAAGTCGTTTAATAGCGCTTTTCAATCTGGTCAGCTATCTGTAAGTCAAAGAAGAGGGGTCATAACTTTAATTCCCAAAGATGGTAAGGACGAGGAGCTGTTAAAGAATTGGAGACCTATTACACTACTCAATGTTGATTACAAAATAGCTACCAAAGTGATTGCAAATAGATTAAAGAAGGTATTAAGCTCTGTAATTTCTAATGATCAAACAGGTTTCTTATCCAACAGGTATATTGGTGAAAATGTGCGGCTAGTTCTTGACATAATTGAATATGCAGATGTAAACAATATGCCTGGTACCCTTTTCTTCATTGATTTTGAAAAAGCCTATGATAAATTAGAGTGGAAGTATGTTCAAAAATGCCTGGAGTACTTTGGTTTTGGTAATGAGTTGAGAAAATGGATAGGAATTTTTTATGCGCAAATTAATAGTTGTGTAATTAATAATGGTCATGTCTCCAGATATTTTGATTTATCTCGTGGTGTGCGGCAAGGATGCCCGCTGAGTTGCTATATTTTCATTTTATGTGCAGAATTGATGGCTATTTCTATCAGAAATAACAATGATATTAAAGGTCTACAAATTGATAATGAGACTCACGTAAAAATAACCCAATTTGCAGATGACACCACAATTATTTTAGATGGTTCAAAAAAATCAATTTTGAATGCAATTAAAGTTGTGAACAATTTTGGGTCCATATCTGGTTTACATTTAAATGTTGATAAATCTGTGTTCTTAAACATTGGTTCACTGAAGAATGATAATGAGAATACTTTTCTTGATGAGAAGTATAAGTTTACTAAAGGTCCGATTAGATTTCTTGGTGTTATGATCTCACTTAACAGAAATGAGCTTTCTGAGCTTAATTTCGAGCCACAGTGTAAGAAATTGAGCTCCATTCTTAATATCTGGTCCCAACGTGATCTCACGCCAATTGGTAAAATAACAATTATTAAATCTTTAGCTTTGTCCCAGTTGACTTATTTGTTTTCTATTTTGCCAAATCCATCAATGAATTTTGTTAAGAAGGTTGAGAAAATCTTGTTCAAATTTATTTGGAACGGGAAACCAGATAAAATCAAACGGGACGTACTGTACTGTAATAAAGAGAATGGTGGTCTGAAAATGACAAATATTTACCATTTTATTGATTCTCTAAATATTGCCTGGGTTAAAAGATTTTTGAATAGTGAGAATAAAGGGAAGTGGAAAATTTTGTTTAAGAATGAATTGTCAAAAGTTGGTGGTGATTGGATATGGTCATGTAAACCTGCAGCTCATTCTGATTTTAATTATGATAAAATTTGTATCACATTTCTAAAAGATGTTTTGAAGTCCTGGTTTAAGTTAAGAAATGCTTGTCAAGGTAATATTGATGATGTTTTATGGTATAACTCATATATAAAGATTAACAAAAAAACTGTGTATTTTAAATCATGGAGCATCAAAGGTGTTAATTTTATCTCTGATTTAATTCATGATAAACATTGGATGCCATATATTGACTTCAAGAAAAAGTATGACATTGATTGTAATGTTTTGAAATACTTGGGTATGATTAATGTGATCTCCAAACACTATAAAGGCTATCTGACAAAATGTAAACAAAGCCAGACACCCAAGGTATTGATTGACCTGGACAATGCAGTGAAAGGAAGCCAATTTGCATATAAATTGTTGAACCAGAGTAATATCACACCTACCGCTCAGCACAAGTGGGTAGAGGAGTTTGGTAGTGTTACTGATAATAAAATCAATTGGAATGAAGTTTACTCTTTACCTTATAAGTGCACAATTGATGCACATTCTCATTATTTCCAGTACAGATTTATTCATAGGATTCTACCAACTAATGTGTTTCTTTTTAAAATTGGTATAGTTGAGAGTGATAAATGTACTTTCTGTAAGGATGAGAAGGAAACTGTCAAACATTTAATGTGGTTGTGTGTTTCGGCTTCTTCCTTTTGGAAGGAAGTAATCAAATGGTTAAATGATTTGAAATTCCAAATTACTATTTCATATATCACTGTTTGTCTTGGGTATTATGAGGTAAACAATACCAATTTCATTAATATGATTATCATATTGGCTAAGAAGTACATTTATAGGTGTCGAGTTCAAGAATCAAGGTTGGTTTTTATACAATTTAAAGAATGGGTCTTTTCTGTGCAAAAAGTTGAAAAACAAATTGCCATGAGTAAAGGAAAGATGGGAGGCCATATTAAAAAATGGGAGCCTTTATTGTAAAATAATTCTGTATTTATTATTGATTATTTATAGTGAATGTTGTCATTACAAAATACCGATTGATGGTGTGTGTTTTTTGTTTGTTTTTGTGTGTATGTACATGTACATTGTTTATTATATTGTCTTTTTATGTTGAGAGCTTGTAAATAAATAAAGACCCTCACGGGCATGAAATTGAAAAAAAAGATTAGAGTCATTCAATTCACCCATGCCTCTTTAAATATAATCAATGTAAAAACCAAATATGATGAGGAGTTTAGGTTCGTTGATATCCATCACCAATCATGGAATCGTGCAGCTGATGTGCCAAGCTTGGTCAATGCCAGGTTAAGGCCAATTAGAAATCGACCAATTCCTATCACAAAGGCCAAATATACAAATCTCAGGTACATAATATGCAACCATCATTTGATACTTGAGGTATTTCATGATTTTTACATAAATTTACCCCATACTGGTCCTGACACCGAAGAGTAGATAATAGCAGCAGGTAGATGGTATTGAACTTCCTCATATTCATAAAAACTATAACAACCTATCTAGAGCCTTGATTACGAGAATAATGATAATGTTTCAATAATAATCTAATTTGTTTTTCCAGTAGCCACCATATTCTTCCAGAGAAAGCAAGTAAAGGTAAAGATACTATAATCAAAACTTATAATTGTCAATTACAGCATTATGATACGGGCTCACGTTCATCGTAACGTTGAACGTGTCCCTGCACTCACTACATTCCAAAACAGTCGCACAACGCTATGCATGTACTCACCAACCGCATGGGACGCTGAAGAATCGTTAACGCTATGATCAGAAATGTTTTGTTTTGATTATGATTAAAGAGTTTCATTGCACTTATTTGGATGTTCTACTTTAAATTTCTCTCTCACTTAGCAGGTAATTTTGATATTGAATTCTGTCGATTGATAACATTCTGACATTCCATGCATGTTTAATTGTTATTCTTTCAGCCTATAAAGATCGTTCAATTAACAAGAACACAAAATTGCCCACTAAAAAAGAGCCAATCATACAACCTAAACGCGGAAAAGAAAAGGTTATCGTCAAATCTTAAGCAGACTTCGCAGAGGAGCAGACTTCGCAGAGGAGCACACAAAAAAGGAAGACACACAAAGGCAAACATCTTAATCTATTCCAAACAATGGCATTGATGGCCCAATAGAAACAATCATAATACTATGATTTTCGAACAGACAGGAGGTATGGTTTGTAAACGATCCTTGTACCATATCATTTTGCCTTGGAGGGGCAAGAGAGCAAAAGCACAAAAAAACCCACATTTTTTCAAAAGTTGTCCAAATTAAACAAAAAGTGTAAATTTACCAAAAAAACAACAAATTGCATGAAAACTGTGGAAGTGTTTATTCTACACCTTCACATATAGTCTGAATTTAGTTTTGAATGAAAACTGATGATTTTGACAATTAAATATGAATTGTGTAAGGAAAAGTGCAATATATGCGCCATCGCCACTGAAGCGGGGCATTATAAACATTGTGAACATCACTGCATATAAAAGCATGGTATCACAAACTTAATGCATCGTTATATTTTCTTTTACTTATGCAAACCTGCCAACTTCTTAACTCACAAAACTGTATTTTAAATCCTTAACCTTGGTCATCAGCGACTCAAAAGTGAGGACGCTATTGAAGAAACGGGCCAACAACCGACAATCAGGCATAAAAGGGGTAGGCATGGGGGGCAACCCAAAGTATCAGATGCCACAAAAGATACGGTTAGTAAACACATTGCCTCTTCCAGTAGTGGAGTCCCACTACTGCCGCAAAGAGAGTCGCCGCAACTACCTGCCTGCAGGACTCTCCATCAGACGCATGCACAGTCTGTATGTGGATGTGTGTGATGCGAACAATTCAGCGCATAGAGTTACATTAAAGATGTATTCAGACTTCTTTAATCTATCTTTCAATTTGGGTTTTTTAGGCCTTTTTAGCTTTGCATTGAATATGATGATAAGACCCACCGTTATGACGATACGATGATGAGCGTGATTATGCCAATCATGTTTGATTATGCCAATCATGTTCGAATAAATTCAGAGCAAGAGAAGTTAAACATATATAGAGGAGTTGTCTGTAGACCCTACCAAACATAAACTTACAGCGTGTTGTGATCTTCAGCTGGTTCTAAATTGCCCTCATAATGAGGTATCAGTATATTTTTATAAACCGAGGATATCCTTACTTACTTGCACGTTGCTATTTCGTGTTTAACCGCTCGTTGATTCGTTGGCAAGTACATGTTACTTAGCGGGCTGTTCGATTAAATCCAAAGAGGTATTACCACTGTTCATCGCTAGCTTTTTCAGCAACTGAGTTTTTTGTGTGTTTTTAAAATTAAAAAAACGAAAAATGATTGTGATTTTCAATGATTTTTTGAACTTGGAAGAAAAAAATGACAATTTCAATTTTTTGTAAAAAATTGCAACTGTTAAATTTGTTTCTCCAAAATTTGAAGGAAAAAAATCGAATATTTTCAAAAAAAATCTGAAAACAAATAGGACGGACGATCCGGCCCGTCCACCTTTTTTTTCTTTTCTTTTATGCCTCCTCATTTTAACAAATGTTTTTATTTATTGAAAATTACTGATGCGCAAGTTTTCAAAACCTTTCTATTTTTTTTCTGAAAAGGTGATTTCACCGTTGAAGGAGCTTGCTTTAAAAATAATTGATTTAGTATAAAAGTAATAAGAAATTAAATATTTCATGATGTTGTAATTCCTACAGAAACTAACACTTCAGAAGACCGTTAGCCCACGAGTGGGAAGTGAACAGGCATCCCAGAGGACTGTCAGAGACCGTAATAAAATCATCAACAAGGCAGTCTACCAAATCAGTGGAGGAGATGCTGATTACCAGTTATAGGCCTTCATCGATTCAAAAAGAGAGCTTCAGCAATTCATTAAAAAGATCCGTGTACCCAATGGCCATGAGTTGGGGCTGAAAACATCAATGGGGTGGTCGTGGAGCGAAATGAGGAAGTTGAAAAGGTGTGTTGTAATTTATAAAACGATATTTTTTTTTTTTAAATTTACTTTAAAATATTATAAAAGTAAAAAATTACGATGCAAACTTTGCTATAAACTCGATCAAAACAACTGAAATAGTATAACAGCGAGACTACCACGGCTTGTGTAAGTCTAGTGTATTTAAATGGAACATTTGCGCGATTTCCTGCCATTTCTAATAAGTTCAAAGGGTGCGTTACGCATAGTGCCGTGCGCACAACTTAAATTCACAGGATGAACAGCTGTGGTATACAAATATGATGAGAAAAAGAAGACAAAAATTGTGATGTTTGAAGGAAATAAGTATTTTTTCATAAAAATTTGATTTCATATTGAGTAAAAAACAAAAGAATTCAAAAGTACTTCAAGTGGTTATATCTGTTGAACCGTGCACCCGATTCACCTCCAGTAAAAGACTTTTTTGTTGTACTCAACCAGCTCTACCTTATACTTGAATATCAAGATTTTTTTGCTAACTATATAGTAACAACCTTAAACACCAACCAATATGGATTTTAGCTTTTATTCATGATTGATTCTGTTAAAGATTATAATAAATGTCAGGGCCGTCAGACACTTTTGCCCAAGGGGGGTGCGTTTTCACTTCTAAAATTTTCGTAAAAGGTTGCCCCAAAAAGTTTCCAAGTTAGTCACCTCGTGAATTTCACGTAAGTGTGGGGGGGTGAAGTCAAAAAAATGCGCACGTCAAAAAATGCGCACGTCAAAAAAATTCGCACGGACACAAAATTTTGCAGTCCAAAAAGCACTGTAGTCAATGTTTTAGGAGTAGTTTTACTATCATTGAAATTTGAAACTAAGAAAAACGCAATTTTTACCCTAAAAAAAAGAGGAAAAAATAAGATTTTCAAGGGGGGTGCGTCCGCACCCCCCCCCCCCCCCCCCCATCTGACGGCCATGAATGTGTGCCAGTATTGTTTATGAAAAGAAAAAAAAGATTGATTCTTCTTATTCTTGTGTGTATGATAGTTTAGAGTAGAGACATTGCTTTGTCAAAATTAATTTAGAAGGTAGTATAAGTGTGGGGGTAACGGGGAGGGGGAATCATGGAATTCTAAAGTGAAAAACATATGATGGTTATAAACTGAGTGTCATAGCTTTCATTAATGTACATGGAATTTATCATGACCTTAAAGGGCAGGTTCTCATTCTATAGTGATGAATGGTAAAACAACAGTTTCTACTTCATAATCATTGAGCCACTATATTTTGATCAGCTCCAAATGAACGAAGCCTCTTTACAGCAGGGACTTTTACGAATTTTAGCGCACTGCATCATGTGTATGACTTGTGCGGTCAAAACTATTTGTGAGTGGCAGATATCTCCAAACGCTTAGATAACTTTTGCTCTCAGAGAAATAAAACTTGAAATGTATCTCCCCAATTAGGAACTGATTAAACAATAGTGTAGCACAATGGATGGCCTATTTGATCACAAAACAAAAAACAGCTATCTCTAATGTAGCCTAATTTGGACTCATAAATAGCTGAGTTGGCATAATTCAGAATAATTTTAAAGAAATGATAATTTGGCAACATTATTAAAATCCACCATTAATCAGCCAGGTACGCCTTTAATTTTGTGGCAACACAGTCATGGTAGTTTCTACCCATATAAGTACTTCTTGGGTAACACTGATCCGAATCCTCAATTATCTATATTGTCACCATAATGATAGCCTAATTGGATGGGTTGGCATCACTGATGATACAATTTATATGGCAACACCGTAAGAGTTTTTTTCTACCCAATATGGTGTATAGAAATTGTTCCAATAAATTTGTATTCTATTGTGTCACTCAATTGGGCTACAAAGTGGGCTACTAAATGGTTGATTCGGCAACTTTAAAATATTATTTCATGGCAACACTGTAGCCCTTGTTGGGAGCAACACTAAGGCCAAATAATTTTTTTTAAATCATGTTTTTTAGCGTCCCCGCCCGCTTTCTTTTTAGGGGCCGCCTCCTTTTTTCTTTTTTTCAAAAACAAAAGAAATTATGCAAAAAAAATAAAAAATAAAAAAAGGTATAGTTTGCCCTATATCAGATGTTTTATGAATGTTTAACGAACTATCGGGCAAAACATGAAACAGTCGTTGGACTTTAGTATATGGTTTCCTTTTCACCCATCTCGTCTGTCGCGGATCCCACTCGTCTGGCGCCCTCATTGATCGGATTCACATGTGAAGAAATTCTTTTCGTTCTGACATTTTAAGAAGGTGAACATCTACCTCCACCATGGATACTAGCGTGGTGTTGAAACCCCACTCAACGTGTACGGGTGCATTTGGTCTTTCGCGATTATCATTTAGGTTTCATACAAAGTGCTATTTGTGGAGCGAGACATGCTCCATTGGTCATTCACGTATCACACTGGTCACGATGCTTTCCCCAGTTTTAAGGGCTGCAATGCCCCTCAGAATGACCAGAAAAGGTCACTTACTTTTTTAGCAGAGCTGTAAAGCTGTTGCAGACAAGTTGATGACATATAATAGGCGTCGGTGTGGGGAGCTAGCTACAAGCTATGCTGTTAAGTATACAGTTTTCCGTTATCATTTTAGGTAGGTATAGAGTATGTAAGGAATTTTATTCAATGAACTTGTCTCATATCAATGGTCATTAACATCATATGGTTTCACATCATTATTTAACTTGAAGTACCGTTCTTCTTTACTGCAGACATTCTAGTTTACAAAACGTTGCATGTTGCTACAAACTAAACGGTGTTTGCTGATGATGCTCCAATGTACTTTTTTCAGATCACACAAATTAATAAGTCATGCACTACATGTGCCCAAAACAAGTATTTCGAAGGTAAAAAATTGGACATGGCATTGCATTTATTACAGGGTCACAAGCAATGTGTTGGAGAGAATAGATAACTAGGTGCTTTTCATGCTTAGGCCAAACAAAGACAGTCTGTCTCAGAAGCCCGCCTGCATTGGTATGTGAAATGAGCTACGGCGCGTAGGTCTACGCGCTGAGGCCTAAAAAACTCCTTCTTTTTTCTTTCTTTTTTTTCTTAATGGGATTCTTTTTTTTCTTAATGGGATTTTTTTTTTTTTTTTTTTTACAAAAATAAATAAAAAGGGTCTGTTGAGCTTATTTGCTAAATGTTTCTGAGACAAACCTTCTTTATTTGGCCTTAAAAGCTTGAATCAATACGAAAATGACATGCATACATTTGGAAACCAAAAAATTAATCGCAAAACGTATGGTCTTTTGCACCGTCCATTGATATGCACATGTTCAGCAATGCAAGCTGAGCATGCGTCGAAGACTAGTGGTGCACCTATAAAAATCCGAAATTTCATATAAAATACCAGATCGTAATATTATATACAACTTTTAGTTCTTTTTGTTTTTCTTAGCGAGAGAAACAGTGGGGATTTTTTTCTGAACATTTTTCAAGTTTTTTAAACAATGATTGTGCAGGTAAAATTGTCTAAGGGGGACAGTCTTGCGTAACTGGGCTCTGCACGGAGACTGTGACTTTACAAGATCTCAGCTCAAGTCTCCTGGACGGTTCGAGTGGCATGAGTGGGAACTCTTACTTCCCTGCCATCGAGCAATTCTATCTTCAGTGCAAGTCAGTTGATGCTTGTTGCGGGATGAGCATTTCTGATTTGGTGGGGACATATAAAAAGAGAAAGGAAAAATTTACAACGTGGCAGGTTTATAAAAAAACTCATAGCTTATTTGCTTTTTTTTTTTTTTTTTTTAAACACACCGCACTTATATTAGCTTATTTGCCAAATGTTTCTAAGACAGACCTTACTTTGTTTGGCCTTAACAACAAAATGTCCTGTATAAAGGCAAGCGAATACAATATATTCATGCAGGGCTTCAAGGAATGGAGGATGTGTGACATGGTTCACATCAGATTATGCAGCTTATGTCTTGTCAAGAAAAATGATAACGGCACCTGTTAAAAATCATATTTAACACTATCTAATACCTTTATTTGATTTGAACAGTTCTAAAATTTAGCATGAACCCAATCTTTGCTTAGTGACTCTACTTTTCATATCAAACCCATTTCTGGCTCAATTATTCTCCAAATACTCCTAATTAGCACCCAAAATTTAATTCAGAAGAACTTTTCTCACAAATTGTAGTAAAAAAAAAAGAAATATTGCAGGTCCTGATAGACCCTATTTTTGGCTTTAAAAAGTTGCAGCGGCACATACTTTCCCCCAAAATAATTATTTTACCCCACCGTCCCAACCCGCTTGTATATTTTACTTTATTTGTTACCCTTCCAAAGATTCCCCCAGTGAAGTCATCGTGTTCTCAATCTATTGTTGAATCTTAATTTGATGTTCTTGTGGCATATATGCAGATGAAGCAGACGACAAAGGGAAACATCAGTGACAAGTGGACAGAAATTTAGAGGCCCTTTCTCATGGTCATGAAGATATAGATACAAAGTGTGTAATGGAAATTCAGGATGTTCAGTCACAGGTAATTTCAACAATGGCAAAGGATGTACAAAGAGAATGTTCAAACATTCGCAAGACAGGCAGCAAATCTCTGTTCAGAGAATCATCTGCCGAAAGCCGCTTGCATGGCAGCTGCTGAATCCTCTTAGATACACGGAACAAATGTATGACGGCACATCAAATGCAAACAGCTCTTATCCTTTAAGCAATGTGGTACTGGTGAAAAGGCATATCGGCATTTAGCCGCCCGATCCATGTGTGTGAGTTTGAAAAATGCAGACAAGGCCCTGGGGCGAGGGTTTCGATGTACCAGTGCACAATTGGGCTGAGCACATGTTTACAGATTGAAAGGAAGAGACGAGACTTATTTCATGCCTTGGGTTGGGCCGTTCTTCCTCGCTGGTGGCGCTCTGCCTCACTGGTTGAGTGGGCCTTCTTGATGGACTGTTAAAAACATAGGCTTAAAATTAAATCTTGGGTGGGATGAGGATATATCCCTCCCAATATTTGACTTAAATGTAATCATCCTCCCCCAATGTTATGCATGATAAAATGCTCACCGTAATAGAAATGTCAAATTCAGAACAAATTAAGCTAATTTTTACATTAAAAACCAAAACTATAAAAGTAGAGCTACCCAGGAGAAGTAGCTCCTGACCTATATCATTTCTTAATCAAATTGCGAAAAACATTGATCTATTTTCAAATGACTTAATGATATGTACATGATGACTAACATTTTCAAAAAAAATCTCTAAACCGAGTCTGTAGTAAGAAATTTGATATACAATTGAGAACATTTTCAATTAACCCCCGGCCCTGTAAAATGGTTTAGTCCCATTCAGCTTCCTATACGGATCTTTGTCTCATCCTTGGCGCATGCATGGTGAGTTTTCTCTACACCGATATATTTTAATTTTCTTCTCTCTCTTTGAGCTCTTATTTTACATACTAAGGCCTGTATGGTTCTGTTTTTAACTCAAATTACTGCGGTTCATAAGAACCATTATGGGTAAGAACACAAACAAAAGAGTGCAACACAAAAGAGTGTAACACAATGAATGTGAGAAAGACTGTCTATCATTTCACCATAAGGGAATGTAGAACCTGAAGAAAAATCAGAGCTACAACTTAAATAATAAGCCGATCATTATGACAATACATATATTTAAATTCTTGTCTCTAATTCAATGATGATTCATACAAACAAACAGCTTGCACAAAGACATCAGGACACCAGAGATATTTCTCACCATGGACAATTCAAAATTGAATCCAACCTTTTCTATTACATCATGCATTATCAATCAGATGAAGATAGTAAGTAATACACAATGTTTATAAGGATATTAAAAAATCCCCTTTTATTAAAACACATTTTACAAAAATTATGTACTGTACAGCATTTCATGTCGAAAATATTGCCCAGCCAGATCTGTCCCTTACACTTGCTCCATACAGAGCAAGTAATACCCACAACAAACAGTTCCATAAAAAAAGAGTAAGCGCTGTATAAGAGTAAACATCACAATCTAATACCAGATATAAATTATTTTAGAGTCTTTGTTGCGAGTACCAGACAACCCGACCTCTTTCTGCAAGTCATTACGCAATAGATTTTGTAGTTACACTTTCAAATCCGAGTATGACTGTTCATAGTTGTATTTAAACAATAGTTTTGAGTCCCTTAACCCCCTAAGAACTACCGGCCGATTGGTTGAAATTTAGAATGTGTCAAATATTGTGCCAATCAGAGACATCGTTAGAATATTACAATTTTCAAAAATATTAGCATAAAATATTTATAAGCAAAACTGTAATTGGTCATCAAAATGATTATATTATGTAATTGACCAATGAAAATTATTGTACGAAAGACAGGTAGTGCCCAGGGGGTTAAAACCCATTTACAAATCATCACAGGTGCAAAGACAAGTATTTGATGAAACAAAACCGTGAGAAAACTTTATTCTTGATTTGGGCCAAGACCGGTTATACTATTTTAACATGGAAGATCATTTCAGTTCAGTTTCATGATTCTTACTAGAACTATGCATCACCAACAACACATTATTCTTACTGGAACTATGCACCACCAACAACAAAAATGTATTCCATCTATAACCAGCTATACTTTTGAAAAGATCGGTAAAATAATAAAATGATTAAATATAAGTTAAAAGTGACATTTGACCTTTCACACAACACCAAACCATGGATTGATTGGGAAACTAGTAGTCTAGTGCAGTGGTGTATAGGGATGCATATTGTTCATTAGGCTTTTATGATGACGTTCATAATACAGGAGAAGATTTTGAACAGATTCACTATATCACTTATCAGACTAGTTTTAAACTGCCAAGCTTTTGTCAAAATTAGCTCAGATTTTCCAGTGCAAAACTAAATTACAAATCAAGCACACGCAACTGCTCCTCATCTTAATAAGTAATCATTATGGATGTGGAATGCCTCTTAGCCGTTTCTGCGAAATAATAGATGGCTCTGAAAGAGCTGTTCAATATATTGACCATTGCCCAATGGACCAACCAACAGGTAGCTCTGAAACGAGTGTTTTAAAGTAGGTCATCACTGGCCTACAAACATGCCTCAAATTAACTGGGCGCCCTGGAGTTTTTTACACCTGGTTGCCAAGTTTTAGTTCCTGATGTTTTCAAATTTTGCACAGCAAAGTATAGGACTGGGAGCTACTAAGGTCAGAAAAGTTACACGGTAGCTCCTGGTCCACATATCCTTAAATCGAAGCTTGCTTACAAAGATTATGGTTTTGAACAGGGCCTTTAAAATAGACTGCCCCTATACAATACAAAACTTGAAGATGCTTTATGATGAACATCAAAAGTGTAGATTGTTCCTTTGCCTACATACTAACGAGAGCATCAATGATGCAGAAGCTCACTACAATTCTGATTCATAAAACATGTCTATAATATATAAACCACTTTAATCTGTCCAGCATATGACAAATTATGTAAAGCTCAAATCCACATTATACCTTACATGAAACATACATGTATATATATATTATGCATTCACAGTGTCAGCAAATGTGCCCTTCTATATATGCTTCAGTTGAGATTACATAAAATAAAGGTAATTGTGTCATCTTTGACTGAACATACTATAGTAGTGGCATATTTGTTTTATGCTGTACAGGTGATGAGTCAGTATATACTATCAATTATTTGGATTATTTGAAAAGCCACACAAAACTGTGTGTTAATTATAGTTGCAGGGTTTTGCATTGATTCTAGAGCGAGAATACATCAAAGAAAAATGATATCAACTTAAAATTTGGTACAATGTCTTATCATGACTTCCTATTTAATTTCAATATCAGAGCTTCAGTTTTTGAATAATTAACTAACAAATGTATGGCCATAAAAGAAAAAAATGGTGTTTCTTGTACAGAATTATTACTTAAATTACAATGTCTTATCATGAATTCCTGTTGATTAATTTCAATATCAGAACCTGTTTTTGCATAATTAATTAAAAATTATTTTAAAAATGTATGGCCATTTAAAAAGTTGTGTTTCGTGTACAAAATTATTACTTAAAATACTGTGTAAACAAAGGGGGCAAAAAGCATTTTGACCAGAAATATTTAAATAATTGTATTTTACTTAGCCTACTGATACAATGTTTTAAGATATAATTTTTGTTGTCGGATCTAAACGCTTCGATCAATGGGCCTCATATTTGGCACACATGATTATCAACACAAGCCCTTTCAATAAATCTCTATAAAATAATGTATGAGTTGAATATTTGATCTAATTTGCATATTAATTAGCCATTTTAACGAGAAAATGACTAAAACGAAGTATTATACATCAATAGATTAAAATACATACCAATGTCCATCAAAATTGGCACAGATAATTATCTACATATTAGTCCTTTCAATAAATTGCTATAAAATAATCATGTCACTTGAATATTTAATCAAATTTGCATAATTAATTAGCTATATTAACAAGAAAATGGCTAATATCATTATTTTCATCGTCAGATCCAAACGCTTTGATGAATTGGCCCCATATTTGGCACACATAATTATCAAAACAAGCCCTTTCAATAAATCTCTATAAAATAAATAACTGTATATGAATTGATTAATTGATCTAATTTGCATATCAATTAGCCATTTTAACGATTTTAATCAATACGTTAAGATGCATTAATGATTGCGTTAAAAATGAGAATATACCAATATCCACAAAATTAGGATAGCAATATCTACATCCTTAATAAATTGGTATAACATGTGAATGTGGCTTGAATAATTAATCAAATTTGCATATTAATTGGCTATTTCAACAAGAAAATGGCTAATATAATTATTTTCATCATCAGATCCAAATGCTTTGAATAATTGGCCTCATATCTGTCACACATAATTATCAACACAAGCCCTTTCAATAAATCTCTATAAACATAGTGTATGAATTCAATTGTTGATCTAATTTGCATACTAATTAGCCATTTTAACAAGAATATATTTAAAGTTTACTCATCAATACAATTCATTAAAATGCATTTACCAATATCCATCAAATTTGGCACAAATCTACATAAGTCCTTTCAATAAATTGGTATAATTCGCATATTAATTCTAAGCTATTTTAATAAGAAAATTGCTTAAATTGATATTATTTTCATCTTCAGAACTAAACGCATTGATCAATTAGCATCATATTTGGCATATAATTGTTGCATGTACAGAATGCGGATAATTTTCTGTAACCAAATTGATCAGGAAAGTCGCTCAAATTGATTGATCAGAAATATTTGAGAGGGGCTCAAATTTAATCGACAATTATTAGATCCTTTTTGCGGAGATCCTTTAGTATGGGAAACTCTTCTGTTATAGGTTCGTCAGAAGATAAGGCTTCTTCATCATATTTGATTGTAAATATAGTTTTATCACCATCAATTGTTGCCTCTTGAAGTGAGATTATTTTCCCATTATACCACTGCGGTATTCCTGCTGGATTTATGCACTTGTGGCGTACACGCTTGTCAACCAATAATCGGGGCGACTCTAAGAATCCGTCTAAGTACTTCTTGGAGTTTTGTACCGCTCGTTTTATTCTCTGTCCTTCTAGTTACTTTGCAATTTCAATCTTCTTGAGCTTGATGGTGGGAGCGGTAAAGAGGAAGGAATACGAGGTCTTGCTTCAGACAGAGGCTCAGTCACCGGAACCATGGACTCCTCATCGGAACCTAAAAGAATCAGTTTGAAAAGTCAATTAGAAAAATTGAGATAGAAATACAATTTATTTAATAAAAATCCAACAACATTCAATCCCCCAACTTATTACCGTAGTATTTATATAATTCATGGGACATAATTTATTTAGTATTATGAATGATTGTGTTATAAAATTCTACCAAATACATACCAGCTTGATTTGATGACTCTGAAGCCATATCCAGTGAGACTGATGTTGATGGGCCAGAAAGGGAAACATTGACTTCTTCTTCTTGATGGTGGGAGGCTGGGAGCGGTATATAGGAACGAATACCAGGTATTGCTTCAGAAAGAGGCTAAATCACCGGAACCATGGACTCATCGATGTCTTCATCGGAACCTAATAATTATTATAAAATAATTAGTTTGAAAAGTCAATTAGAAAAATTGAGATAAAAATACAATTTACCTATAAAAATCCCAGCACAGGGATGTAATTTAGGTGGCGGCATCCCCTGCCAGAAGGCTTGCCTCCACTGGTGCCCTCCCACCAATGAAATGATGTGTGTGTAGGCCTAAGTAAAGTAATGTAACATAACGCAAAGTAACCTAACGTAACGTAAAGTAACCTAGGCTAAAGTAACGTAACTTAAAGTAACGTAACGTTAACTAATGTAACGTTAACTAATGTAACGTAACGTAACGTAAAGTAACGTAACGTAAATTATCCTAAGGTAAACTAATGTAAAGTAACGTAAATTAAGGTAAACTAATGTAAAGTAACGTAACGCAAAGTAACGTAACGTAACGTTAAGTAAATTAACCTAAGGTAAACTAACGTAAAGTAACATAACGTAAAGTAACGTAACGTAAAGTATTAAACGTAATGTAACGTAAAGTAATGTAACGTTTAAAGAAGTAATAAAAGCAAGTTCCGTAACATAAAGTTCCCCTACCTACCTAAACAATTAAGATTTTAATTTTTATGCAAATTCAATTTTGAAATTTGGATTAAGTCATTACAAAGAACCCTACCCCCCTCCCCAAAAATTATGAAAACTATTACTATTTGTTTTCACTATAATAAATACAAATTTAGAACCAAAACTAAAGGCATAATAAAAGGACAAGTAAGTCATGAAGTAGTAAGTTCGAATTAATTTGTATTGGAATATTTTTACTTTTCCCAATAAAAAATGTTTACATTTACGACCAGTGCAGTGCTATAATTTCGGCCTAGTAATAATTAATTAGGCACGTGCCTATATTATGCAGTATGGATGGTAAATTAAAGAAACTTATCCAAGAAATTCATTAACTCAACGCATTTTATTATAATTTCTGTCTAAAATATTGAATCATAACAAAACTCAATCGCAATTAAAAATAACCTAAGCCAGTTTACGCCCAACGTATGTGCAAAGAAAGATTTGTTTTGGGCGCATCATGTCTAATTGCACGGTTTCGATGATTTTATGAATGGCGAACTTTGAACAAGCGCCCAAATAGGGCGCATCGGGAAGGTTGTGGGCGGTTACTATAAACAAGGTGGCGGTTCGACAGAAAAATTATTGCGACGATCGTCTGGTTTCAGTGATGATTTTAAGCAAGTATTTACATCAAAACATTACAACTACTGCATTTTCAAGTGAAATACATATCAGTCCTCTACCAAGTGCACGATTTCACGGCAAAATCATGTCGTAATGAAAATGAACCGCATGTTGTATGCTCACTGCAGTGGCGTACGTGCATAAACGACATCGAGTTGCCTGCCACACTCATGTAATGGGCCAAGCTGTCAATACGAAGTATACTATAGGGTACTCAGAACAAGAACATTTCATCATGAAAGTTGCGGGTGAAAATGAATTAAAGTCTACGATATTATTAATTATTATTAATCTATATAATATTATTTACTACCATACCTACTCGCTACATTATCGGACGAAATCTTCAGGTGGAAATTTGAAGATGAACTCTTCACATCGTCGTAACTTTTGAACCACTTGATCGATTTTGAAGCGAGAAAAGATGAAGTTGGGTCATGTATGTTTTTCCGAAGATTCATTCGGCAGTGCCAAATGACCAATCAAAACCCCGCAAATTTTCCTCCGAAGACCCGAGCTCCAAACCCGGAAGTGTTTTACCCATTGAGTTTATGTCATTCGTCCACAAGTTTTATCAATGGCAGACGATACCAAACTGGTGGGGGTAATAAAAAATATTACGCACGATAATGCACGCAAATTCAGCATTTTGGCAAGGCAATATTTGCAAGTTTTACTCTTTTTCGCGAATTTTTAACAGCACCTCATGATGAAAAACCTTTGAAAACATTATTTTCCATTAATTTTGGCCGCTGAAATCGGAGATATAGTTTGAAGAATATATACAGAAGCGATTAACATCAATTAACGAAAAACGACCTCCCCACCCATTTTTGCCGCTGATTTCGTATCATGAATAATAATGATCTCTCGTAGTTAAACCAATCACAATAAGACAATCACGCTTGTACGTCATGAACACGCGTGTCATTGTTAATCAACTTTCTATCATAGCGTTTTCACATGCATTTTCAATACAATTTTGACAATAAAGAAAATAACGCAAAATTACCTATTTTGTCGAATGGCAATCAAGCCCATTTTATAACATATTTATGCGATCATATTGTTTCACTATCTCAAGTACATTTCCCGACAAATACCACTTGTGTGACCAAGATAAAACCATATTTCATAGTCGCACTTTCCACTTGACCTATACCGTGACCTTTCGCTTCGAGTCTCTTTAGCTTACTTGTAGTAAGCTAAAAAGACTTTTTGCATAATAAAGTGATCAGTGATCTTGAAGACTAGCATCCATAAGTCTGAATGATTGTCAGATATTGTCCAATGAAAAATATATGCTTGCTCTTTGATGAATATCTAAAATTTAGATTGCCCCTTAATTACATACTATGAATTCTTTTTGCATGATAAAGCGGTCAGTTATATATGTAGACAAATGTCAGAGTCTTATTGCGACTAAGCACGAATGTTTTTCAAATAATGTTTAACAGCAAAAAACATGACATTTTAATCATGAGTTGCGAATGATGGAATGATGGGTTTATCATACCACATAAGCGTCACCTATGTAGAAAGATCTACAGACAATAGTAAGATAGTTACCAGTGAGAGAAGACTACAATTATCAAGTAAGAATGATAGTTTACACCATCAAATTTCATTTGTACTCAATATGATATCCCTATTCATATAACTACTAAATTCATTTTGTTTGTAAAATGCGCGTAGGGTAATTGAAAACAAAAATGTAATTATTCAAGTTTGGGGAAGATATAGAGTTGCCAATTTCTTGTACTATATTTCAATACATTTTGAATTAATGGTTTAAATAAACATTTATATATAATAAATATGTCTTAGGAATGATTATATGTATGCTGAGTATTGCTGTTCATGTCACATTTCCTAAACTAAAACAGAATTTCTAACCACAAAACTTATTTTAAAACACAATATTGTCATACAGTAAACTCATATACAAATAGCCATTCATCTAATGAATGGGCAAGTAAAATTGACATAAACCTGACGTAAACCAGCACAATAAATAATTTACATTCCTAGAATAAAACTTCACATGAACGACAATATAATACAAGCTGCAAATCTAATATTCTCATTTGACCAGGAACCATTCTATTAACACATAACAAGTGTCCTGTAAAATATGTATGGTGTCTGATAAGAAGAATGCAAAGGTGAAGGCATAGGTTCACACATGAATGGGTTAAAGAACTGTGGTTTCTGGGAGATGAGAATACTAACAAACAGCTTGTAGCAATAAAACACTAAACATTTAATATGAGGTGAATAAATACATTACAAAAAACACTTGACTAAGACGATATTATAATAATAAATAATAAATAAAACTAGACTTATTGCAACTTTATGCAAGAACAAGATATTTCATGGTATAGCTTTTATAGCCACACAGCTAATACATGGCACAAACAGTTGGTGTAAATAAATACATTGCCGTAAATTCATTCAGAAAATATATTTCTGCTCAGTTTCAGTTTTTGTAGAAGGTTCAAAACAGGTAAAATAATAATAGTCAAATTGGATTTCAAATAGTTATAAAATCATTAATGTAAGCCAATTTAAGTGAATAAGTGGGAGTTATGACCATCATTGTTTATAAAAAACAGTTCTTTAAATCATATGGATTCATACAACAGAAAATTGTCGGATTTTCATCCATATTAAAGCCAACATTTGTACTAAATCCGTTCATTATTTCAAGTTTTATATTTTACGAATAATGTATCTAGGATGAACCCTTGTTGTAAAGATTAGTAACTGTACAATAACAATGGATTAGTGTGGTGTGGTATGATAGATCATGTGACCAGAACCATTCAAAAATAGCAATTTTCCATTTTTTATAATTGCTATAATTTTATTGGGATGCTTTAATCATGACTTTTCTAGGTTGATATGACATAAATACCCATATCAAAACAAATAGGGGGATTTGCTATGTAATGGACTATGGCAGGTAGGTCACATCATCAATCAATACAAATGTTACCTGATCTTGTACACAGGGCTGACATTCCCGTTGCTATGGAGTCTTGCATGCTGACCTGTCTGTGCAGGCATAGTAGTTTACTTACATGTGTCCAGCACTATGCTTTGTACTTGACCATCATTATGAATCACAAAATAATAACCTCTTGTACATTATAATTCGGGTAAATCATTACCCAAAAAAACTTTTACTCTAAAAGGCCAAAAGAGTAATTCTGGTGTTGTTATTACACCATAGATCTGGGTTCAAATATTTCAGAACAGCCTTTTTATATCTTATAATATTTTCAACCAATCAAGTTGCTAGCAATGTCTTATAAATAGTTTCAATTGGATTATTAAATGAATGATTTCATTCTTCACAGGAATAACTAATACAATATTTAGTACTTCTTGGTTTAGCCACATCAACCATTGCAATGACAACTCCAGAAAACTCATCAAAATTGGCCTGGACCTCTGTGGCTATCCCACATGAAGTATGATTGTGACGTCAAAGAACTTTCTATTGAGCGAAGCTTTTTATCGAGCATGTAATTCTAATTATGGCAACATATGAACTTACATGATCAAAGATCATATAACAATATGGTCGTGCAACAGATGCTTCCACCATTGGAATATGCACTGATGTCATGTTTGTACTTCAAGTGGGATTAAGTGTAAGGAGAGGCTTACAAACTAATGTTATGAACATATAGCTAACAAGAGTTACTAACATATTATGCATACACTGTGGCTATTCAAAAAGAATAATTGCAAGTGCGTCATACAGCATATCATACTATCAGAGAAAAAACATTGGTTTCATTACAAAATTGATAAAAAACTCATAACATTTAAACCAATATTTAAAATAACATGAGCTCTGAAATAACATGATCTGTAATTTTCAATCTTGAATGAATATTCACACGCAATGAAGATTTCAGTTTGAGCTCCTTTTGCTATAGGAACTTAACACTACTCAATATTCTCAACCTAAATCTATAAAAAAAGTTGCATTCTTATTGCCTTTTGAATTTGTAGTATAAAACTTGCATAGTATAAAACAGACTGCCCACAGTAACCAGTGTGATTGTCATTGTAACAAGCTTACAAAATGCAACAAATAGAGGTGTAAGCTTACAAAATGCAACAAATAGAGGTGTATTTCATATAGACTTTTAATTAATAGATCAGTAATAACCCAACACACATGTCATTTTTCTGACAGTCAATTCTACTATGGAGATCCTTATGTGCTCACTGTTGCACACAATGAAAACATTACTGGTAATTTGGTAAAGTAATAGATATAAAGACATATTACACAATGTGTCGACTTCTTTAAAATAAGTGTATTCCATGTTTTACGCACAACAAATGCTGCACTTGTACAGTATTATTCAATAGGATCATAAGGGTAATTCTAAGTTATGATAAGCACATCAGTTTACTTAATTAGCAAAAGCCTACTTGAAATACACATCTGTTTGCAACAAATCAGCTTCCAGTCATATACATAATCAATTACATTAAAGTTTTGATCTACAGAACTTGTATGTCAAATATTTTATCAAAAGTTTGTTGACCATTTCATCAAAGTATTGGTAGACTGAGACGAAGGCCACCTCAATGTACCGTTTGGCTATGTCTGCATACGTAAGAGCATCCACATATGCCAGACATTTCTTACGGCAGTTTTTAATTATTATCAATAATTGCGGTTCAATTCATTCATGTACGAACCAGTATAATATATTGCACTTTCCTTCAACCATTTTTAATAAATACAAGTCGGAGACAAAATATGCAAATTTTAAGCGACTATTACTGGGCATCTTCAAGACAATGAAAACTATGGCGAATTATTAGCACATGGTGCAATGAGCCAAGATGGCAAGGACACATATTTTGTCTCAGACTACCTAGCCTTGGCTAGCCTTGCCTTGCCTTCCATGCTTGCTTGTCTTGGGTAGTCTCTTGCTTGTCTCGCGTCTTCTCCAAACTATTGCTTTGCGCGATCTGCTTATCCGGTATAAGACTCATACAAGTTCATTGTTCCATTTGATATCCTCTTTTTTTCTCCTTCCTTCAAGCTTCCCTGCTAAACTACTGAGTGCAAGTGAGTGTCCATTGCTTTGTATAAACCCAAAGTGGGCCAATCCCCTTTTGACTACCAAATGACTACCAGACATGTGTCCTACAGTTAATCGGCTATAAGGATGGGCATAAGAGAACTTGGATATGACAACTATGCAATTGGCATCCTGGACGCGATGAGAGATAATGTTGTGTCTGGATATGCAACACTCTGAATTGGCCATTTCCTAGATATTCAATATTCTGGTTATGTGATTTTCTGAGTTGGCATCCTGGATAGTTGCTGTCATGTACATGTGATGTCCTGGATACGTTATGTCCTGGAGATTTTCAAGGATATGCAGTGTCCTCACTATGTGACACTCTGTATATATATGTGATTTCCTGGATGCACAAAGTTCTGGGTATGCATCATTCTACATGTTCGTCCTAGGATAGGTGTCGTCTTAGATGCATTTTTTCCTGGATGTGTGTGTGTTGCTTTAGACATGGCTCTCATTCAAGTAACTGAGCTGTCTCTTTATGTCTTCCATATGATTTTGAATGGGTGTTGACCTAGATATGCAAAGTCCTGGATATGCGAAGCCCTAGATATATGCAAAGTCCTGGATGTGCGTAGTTGTTGATATGCTAAGTCCTGGGAGTGCGAAGTTCTGGATATGCGAAGTCCTGGGAGTGCGAAGTTCTGGATATGCGAAGTCCTGTACGTGTGAAGTCCTCGATGTGCGAAGTCCTTGATACGCAATGCAATGTCCTTGATATGTGAGGCCCTGGATACCTGAAGTCCTTGAAATGTGAAGTCCTGAATATGCAAATCCTGGATACGCGAAGTCCTTGATATGCGAAGTCCTTGATATGCGAAGTCCTTGATATGCGAAGTCCTAGGTATGCGAAGTCCTGAATAAAAGTCCTAGATGTTATATCCCAGATATATACGAAGTCCTGAATGTTGTGAACCAGGATAGGTGTTGCCCTGGATTTGTGATGTTACGGAGATGCAACATCTTAAATGAGATAGAACCAAGAACGAGCCTGTACCTTGGATACGGCACTGGTTCAAGTAGTTGAGTTGTCTCTTTTGGTCATCTATCATATCACTGTTTCCTGATGAGTTCTATCATATCACTCAGTAGATGCGCAAGTTTGTTTGCATTTACTTTGCTTGTAAATTGCTTACCTAGAGAGAAAACAACATTTAATGACACCAAGTGTTAGTATTTTATAGCAAATTATGGAGCTTCATTTTGCCAATTCTTAATGTGACCAATCCAACAAAAGGAACTGTTAGAGGCAAATCTTGAATCCTAGTTATTTAAGTCAGATGAAAAAGGCATATTCTAAACATTAAAATGCTGCCTTGCCGAATTTGATCACATGTTAAAGTGTCTGTTTTTGATCCCATTGGTCATAATGATGTATTCAAATTTTCTGTGATTACCATAATGTCACTCTGACAACAGAATGAACAGATAAATGCATTATTTGCATGTGTTCATTAGCTTTCTTACTGCTCTCACAAGCATACATGATTGTATCCTTACAATTACAGACATGGAGAATAATAATACTGCAGTCATTTTATGATGAATATAAAAACTGTTCTTTTGGAATTATGGTCAGATTTGGAATCCCGTAGACCAAAACATTATGAACATGGCGCGTGTGATATTCAACATGTACTGTGTTGCCGTTTAATTCACTTGCGTTATATTTTGGCAGGCGTGCACTGGTACATTAAAAAACGGTCTAAGGTATTGTTATTTGAACTATACAGACTGTAACAAAAAAAGTTATACAATCGCAATTTTATTTTTAATTCAATGTTAAAATCATGCAATGTCAAAATCTCTTACACTCTGTGTTAAGTTCCGTTTTGGCTACCAGAATCATTTTAGTTGGTCTTTTTAACTACTTGCGTTTACAATTCATGACTAATCTACTAAGTCGTCTAGAAATCGGGTTGGGCCACTTTCACAATAATAGCATACAATCTTGCTTGTATAAATTAAATGGTTAGGGTATCATGCAAGGAACATTAAAGATAACAATATAATTAGTTTTCAAATAGTTTTTATTTCATTTGAATAAATAAATTCATAAAATAAATAAATCATATTTGTAAAGACCTAACCTTCTTTGTAATACTTTTAACCACTTGAAACGAACCATTGTTGTCTAACAAGAGCGCTATACTGCTATGCTCCTAGTTCGATTCCATTCATATTCATCCCAGTGATTTTACCATTGATTCAACCAAAGTGGCCCAGGTGATTTCATGACTACTTTAGACAATTGATCATATCTCTGCTTACCGACCATCGTTTGTCATGAAACAAAGCATATTCGAAAGCTAAGACAATTCCTCTTACAAGCCATTAAAACTCGAAACAGAAATTCTACGGGAGATATTTTTAATAATTTTTTCAAAACTGTATAACTTTTTTTGTTACATCCTGTAGTATTGCTTGGATCAAGTATTTCTGAGAACTTCAACCAGAAGGAGGCACACAAAGAGTGATTTCAGTATGTGTCTAAGTAACAAAATATAATTTCATTATAAAAATGTTAATAACTTGCGATGTCATATAATCATATTCAAAATCACTCAAATACTTGGTGAGTCCCTAACCAACAGTTCTTGATACAGAATCACTTCTGTCAAACATTACAAATTAGATTGAGAGATTGAGAGAGAGACCTACCATTCCAATCTAGTGATTGCAACATGTCATGGAGGGGCTGATAATTGATGTTTTGTTCACATGCAATGATCACCAACTCAGCCAAAGTATCCTCATCAATTCCATCTGAAAATAAAATTTGGCACACATTTAACAAATTATTATTATCAAGTTTCAAGGCTGTGACATTTTCATCCGGAAAGAATATAACAAATACTTAAAGGTAGATGTTCCGATTGCTGGCCCGATTTTCAACTTGATGTTTTCTATTTTGCATGAAAGGCCATCCTTAAAATTGTCACATTCCAAAGTTTGAGTTGCATATCTCCAATGGTTCTAATTTTAGAAACACAAGGTCACAATAATGTTGCTCATTGAGTAGTACACAAACTGGCTGGTGGTTAACCACCTTTGGCAGTAATTCACCACATTTTAGCCTATCATTTCTTAATAGAACATTTCTGGCCCCTAAGATTTTACAGACATAATGAGAAAAATATGGGGATTCTTCTGATATAAAAAAAATCACGATGTGAAAAAAAATCATAGCCAAAAAATAGTGATCGGAACATACACCTTTAACAACAGCTATGGTTTCTCCAAGTATGTTGGACCGACACAGGCATTCTGTCACCAAATTATTCCATAGTGATTGATTGAAAGGCCACTTCATGGTATATTTTTCTAATTTGTTCAACACTTAGCCGGAACCAATTCTCAAATCCCCCCCCCCCCCCACGCAAAATCCTGTCAACGTCACTGTTATAGCAAGGACTATGTTAAGTTGTAAAGGTTAAAGCCTAAAAGTAACCATACATAGACCAGGAGCTACTTTGTAACTTTTTTTACAAGAGTAGCTCCTGGTCCTATACTTGCTGTACAAAATTTGAAATACACCAGGAACTAAAACTTAACAACCATGGGTAAAAAGACTCCCAGCTCCCCCTTTATTCGAGGCTTGTCGAAAGGTTCTAAAATAGTTTTGCTGAAAAGCTATTACACATCTATGAGACATACGAATAGTGAATTATAGAGCTCACCTTTGGATGGAAGAATGCAATAGGCAATGATGTCTCTCAACTTGGTCACCGCAATGTTTTCTTTTCTCTGTTTTGTAGGTGGTTGCTCTTCCACAGTTCTATTATCCAAAGATTGGTTACTAGATATTCAAAGAGAATTTATGGGTGAAATATATTCATAATTATTGCTCATAAAAACATGAATAGCCATTCTGGACCTAGATAAGATTATAATTTTTTCTCTACATACATATTTATCATTGTTGCCAGCAATTTCACTGAGCAAAAATGTTGAGGGTGAAAAACCATAAGAATGGCCAAAATGTGTGCTAGAGCACTGTTAAGTAAATTTTTCAAGGGTGAAAATCAAAAGTGATGGGTATTTCACCCTTTGTATGGGGTGAGTGAAAACACTTAAGAGTTCCAATTTCTGATTTTGGCTGTATGTTACTGTCAGAAATATATACTGCGTACCAATAAAAGTGCTTTCATTTCTATAGTTGTTAATAGCTTACCTTGATCGTAATCTCTTCCTGATGATGGGGTTGTTGGCTTTGGCTACTGGTTTCAATGTGACCTTTTGTTCAGGTAAACGCATGCAAGTCAACTGCACAGAATGCACTTGTCGAGCTTCATCCATTAAGTTCTAGAAAGTATACATAACAAAAAGGGAAGTTAAGTTTAAAGATAAATCATGTCAAATTACCCTATTTTGCCATTACATGTAACACATGACAAGTACATTGACTTGAGTCTACCCCAAATGCTGCCAGTGGCCAAATCTCCTTCTATTATACAAAACTACACCTAGCAACAAAAAGTCCCTGACCAGGTAGGTGCTTTGAGGTTGGCTAATTCAAAATAGATAATCGGTACCAAAAATCTGAAATATACATTAAATGAGCAGATTTCTTCTCCGCAGTTTGATACCTCAAAGCACCTGGTCAGGGACTTTTGTTGCTAGGTGTACATCAATTTTCATGCTCTTGTGCACTATAATTATGGCCAGAAAATAAACATCTACAAATGTGGATAGTTGTCAAAAGAACACAAAATTGGGAATCCAAAAACAGGCAATACTGTGTAAATGTTGCCAAGTCTCCCCTGCCAAGATATACTGTAAAAGTGGACATTTTCGCGCTTGTAATTTTTTACGCTTTGCACATTTTGAACAATTTTGCTTGTTTTTATTTTTGCAATTTTGAGCTTCCTCACATAGACCTACATACAAAATGAATATATTTTTATTTTTATTTTCCTGCTAGCTGATTTTAGCGCAAAAGGCACGAGAATAAATGTAGAGCGAAAATTTCCACTTTTACTGTAACAAGATATATAAAAACAAGCACAAGAAAATACCTACTACAGTCCTATAGTAGGTTTTCAACACAAGCTTGGACTTTTATTTCATTTTTACCTTGTCCATCATAATAGCAGGTGAATGTAGTTGTGCATCTGATGCTCTATTCTCCTGGAACCATGGATGTTGCATTAACTCATCTATCTGTAGCCTCTCAGTTGGATCAACCATCAATAATCTGATCAAATAATGGGGAAACATTAATTATCATATCAGGTTATATGATGTGAATCTGAAAGCCGAGTCTCCTTCGGGAATCAGTATATCGTCACTGTTCTGTTAAACCCTTGTATCTCCATCGGCCCCCTTCAGCATGTATCAAGTAATATTTCTATGTATATCCTTTGGGCAGTCTGCTCTAAACATGTTTAAGGGCCAAAAACACATCTACTAAAACATTGTAAGTGCTCTTGCCCCTGAACATGTATAAAGTAACACTTCCTATGCAACTGGTGGGCAGTTTTACTTTATACATGTTGAAGGGCTGGAAAAACATACAAGGTTTTGACAGAATAGCGATGATATATCCATTAGAACCCACTTCTAAATGTACCCTGTTTCCAAGAATGGAATAAAATGATGCATATCCCATTTATCAAAATTGCCTAATCAGTCTATAACAAAGATATCTGACACCTTCTTGTCCTAGAAACATGAATCTCTAACAACCAGTTTTAGTCAATCCGGTGCTTTTCTATATGTTCTCGAGTACTCAGGCTCCGGTCATTTTTTTTTTAATTGCCCGATCGGGCAAGGCTAGGTCAACTTTTACTTGCCTGATTATGCCCGAATAATATTGTGATATTTTGGCATATTTTTAAGACTTAGAAAATAGTATTAATGGCTTAGATTTCTTGCCGATTATGCCATTTTTTAACATCATTATTTCAGCAATCGGTAGCAAACTACACAATTGCGGCAGTCACCATTTTCCCTTCCCATCATGCAATAGCCTCTATCTTTAACTGACCTAAATCATCATTACGCATGCGTTGTGATCGTGGGAAAGGTCCATTTTACAATTTTATCAATCATACGTTTTTTTCACATTTTTCGACTTTTCGAAGCCCGAGAAATTGACGCCATGCTAATAAATAGAGAGCACATGTTTTGACTCGAGATAACTCGAGATTTCCTGAGATCTTGCGAAATCACCACTCATGGGCGGTTCAGAACATGTGCATTAATCAAAGATGTGACTGAGTGATTGAGAGATTTCCTGAAAAATTGCGAAAGCGAGCAGAGCTCTCGCACCTCACGGCACGCGGTGTCAACATTTTATAGGGGCTTGTCTGGAGAATAGAGTATCACCCCCCCTAAAAAAACATGTTTGACTCTTTTTATGCTGAAATATCATCATCCGATTCCGGAAATGAAAAAAAAAAAAAAACCTTCCAAAAATCCGGATTTTATTTTTTATGGCCTAATTTCCGGAATTCCAGAAATTTCCTAAATAACATCTCTGAATCATTCGAAAGCCAAAATTATGGTCTCTGCTAGCGAGGTTCTTGTTTTTATGAAAAGCAACAAGCGGAATTGTAATAACAGAAAGGAATTAAAGCACGGCTGTATGATCCCACATAATTTGTCCGTTTATTCTGAGAACACCGTAACTTGCTGGCCCGGTTCTGGTTTTAACTTATTCAAGTACCTGAATATACTGGCCATCTTTTGTAGAAATTTTAGAACATTTGTTGGTGCTATTTCTGAGAAATAGAGCTTTAAATATTATTATTTACTATAATAGCGCCCTCATCGGCCACATTTCCCATAGAGTTACGTGTAAAATGTGTGTACAGTAGAAAATGCCGATAATTTAAAAATGGCTGCTACAATTTTCGTGACATTTTCACCGTATACTCATATTCATTAGCGCTACCTAAATCAGGTCAAACCATAACTGGGCCACTATGTAATCTTTTTTTATTCCATAATTTTAATTATAAATCGGACAGTCAAACAGCCGTGAAAGAAGGAATATGGGTACATCCTTGTGTTTCATTATATTTACAAAAGTAAAACTGACTACAAACATAGGATAATATTGCCAAATTGGTGACTTTATTATGCTTTCTTGTGAACATTTGTATTGCCCGATATGGCAGCATGTCCAGTGGTTCAGCTAGCCCGGACAAACAATGGATGCCCCAGGCTATCGGACAGGCGATTAATTGAGGCCTGTGAGTACTATCTACTTAGTTTAACATTCTGATGGATCTATTGATATACACTCGGCAAAAGAAGTTCTTGGACACTTAAATTAAATTAATATTTAATAGAATATATATAATTATATATATGATTAAATATATATAATTGCATATCAAAATAAGCAGAAAGTAATCCTCTAACAGCTTAACATGGAATTTAGACATGATCACTCATGCATGGCAGATCCCATTCACTTGACAATGGCAAGAAGATTGCAAAACATTGGATAATTCCTCCATTCAAATGACTGTAAATGCTCATTTCTTGCAATTTCCTTTTACGCACCTTACCATTGCTTAATGAATGTGCTCAGCCATGCATGAATGCGTACATCTTAATTTCATACAGACATGATAGAGAATCATTGTCTGCTTATTTTGACATGCAATTGTTTAATTTATATTAAATATTTATGTGAAATATTTGAACTTCAATGAGTGTCCAGGAACTTCTTTTGACGAGTGTATTTAATATGTGATCCCTTCTATGTTCTGCTTACCATGTACAGCACATCATAGTTTATTTGTAGTTTATTGATGTGTATTTGTTTCTTTGGTATGGATTGAGGTGACCCACTAAACTGCTGATAGAGATAAATGTTGGTCTAATGCCATAATTATTGTGTAAACTATTTCAAAGTTTCAGAAACGTTGTTATATATAGTAGTTAGAATATAAATACCTCTTGACGACATCCTTTGCCTCATCTGTTACATGAGTCCATTCTGGAGCCGGGAACTCATACTCCCCTCCCATAATTCTTAACCTCATTTCCCTCGACATTTGTTTACTAGGCGTCTCAGGGAAGAACGGTGGGTAGCCACAAAGCATAATGTAGATTATTACTCCTAACGACCACATGTCACAACTCTGAAACATAAAAATTAAATATATGAAACTTGCTCGAACAAACAATGGAATGAGTCATTATTTAGTAATTGTGAGTTAACCGTTCCTTTTTGAAGGCCTATGGTTCTTAGATTACATGATACATAACAAATCACAAGATGTTACCAGGGGTGTGTGTGCCACTCAGTTTGCCGATCGGAAGCTACTTTTAAATTGAAATTTGGCCAGCATAGCCTTGGTGGCGCTATACCGATAAGGCGTGATTACGTGTTATTCCGATACAAATTCAAAATATAGGTTTCACGTGGCCACCGTCGTCTGTGTAAATCTACCACGAGAACAGCGCCACCATGGCTATGCTGACCAAAAATTACGTCAAACGCCGGTCACGGACGCATTCCCCACATTCCGGAGGCGATTACCTTAATTTATATAAATATGCAAAAGGGACCGCTTTCAACTCAGTACATCAGTATAGGACTTTTCTATCCCAAAATTAATAGAATCCCTGATGTCACTCTCATGAGAAAGTCAACCAGCCCTCAAATTAACCGAAGGCAATTGCCGTCGGTTCCCCACCTAGTTGCCTCGATGCCCTCAACTTCTGGCTGTTTTTACTACATTGAAAAGTACATAATTGCCTTGGGGCCCCTTTCAAATTGCCTGAAATTGCATTGCCCTTTCAATTTCTTAATTTGAGGGCTGACGTCAACATTATGCTTTACAGATGGGATTATCAATAGATGATGTGACCTGTGATGTAATGCCTGGCGGTATGCGTGCGCACCTACAGGGAGTGTGCTTTGTAAATTAAATTCACACATGATTGATCATTACTTACGTTGTAGAATAGTGCAGATGTCATGGTCTGCATCCCTAGCACAATGAGAGACCAGGTACTAAATCTGGATGTCTTTGTCCATATTTGTAATGTGTTCATGCTATGTCAGTGAATAAGCCAATTAGTAAGCTGCGATCTCTACAATACAATCTCTGACATCATTCATGTAGGCTTACATATCATGAAGATGTGGGTATAATTGAACTGTGTTCCAAAGTGAAGCACCAAATGTCATATATAAATCAAAAATATAAGTTTGATTTCAATAATTTACTGACCTTGTCATATGTGTATGGACCCTGTGACATCATTCATGTAGGCTTACATATCATGAAGATGTGGGTATAATTGAACTGTGTTCCAAAGTGAAGCACCAAATGTCATATATAAATCAAAAATATAAGTTTGATTTCAATAATTTACTGACCTTGTCATATGTGTATGGACCCTGTGACATCATTCATGTAGGCTTACATATATCAGGTAGATTTAGGTATTATTGAACTGTGTTCCAAAGTGAAGCACCAAATATCATATATAAATCAAAAATATAAGTTTGATTTCAATAATTTACTGACCTTGTCATATGTGTATGGACCAGGAGATGTTGGTATAATACCCTTCTGTTCCCTTTTCTGTCTTCTTTGAGCTTCTAATACCTACACAGGAAAAAAAAGATTGATACAAATGTATTTTCTGCTTAAAATGACAACAACAAAAAATGCCTTGCTCAAACCTCCAAATAAGCCGGTGCCTGGACTCCAGCCCAGTCAAGAGTGAAAACATAACTAGTGTTTGAATCGCAATCACAATCCCTTTGACTGTTCATAAAGTTCATGTGCATGCCCATTGCCTACCAAAATATAAGGCAACTGGATCACACACAGATGCAGTTTGCATTGGGTATTACACAAAAGTTACCTTGGTTTTGTTAGGTCCAAGGGATTCTGAATCAGACTATACTTAGTACAATTTATTGGATTTGTCAAAAGAACAATTTATTCAATGAGATTCTGCATGCATATTTTGAACAAGAATCAACTATAGTAAATGATATTGATATCACACAAAGGGGATTTCTGTTGTCAGAAAGTATGACTTATGGCACTATGGCAACAATCCTGTTAAAAAGGACATATCCCCCAACACCAATGACTGGACTATGACTGGACTGGACTGGACTGGACTGGACTGGACTGGACTGGACTGGACTGGACTGTACTGGACTGGACTGGATTGGACTGGACTGGACTGGACTGGACTGGAGTCCAAATTCCATTTTGACAGTCAATATTGAATGTCCCCCTTTTTTAAGAAAGATCAATACTCACACCAAGCTTCGTGTGAAAAATGAAACGGCCAATTAAGGTGGCGAGATCAAATAAATTACCGTTTGCTGTAAATTAAGGAATGTTACATGACGAATGCAGCCATTAATTACCTGTGGTGCTACGTAATATGGTGTAAAATGTGGCGTCATGAGATTACCGTCATCCACTTTTGCGAAACCAAAGTCTGACAGTTTGACAGGTGAATCCTGATAATAGAAATAGAAAGATGTTGTAAATCATCATAAACATTAAATTAAGTATAGCACCATTGATATACTAATTGATGAAATCACAGCTGAAGTAGTTAGTACCCACTTGTACCAAAATGAAAAGTATGTACGCTCATCAATCAACATATTTTGAGGATATATGCACATGTTAGTCTTTTTTAATTCTGAAAATTCCTCTCTTCAGATTTTGATAAACTTAATCAAATTAAGCCACAAGTAAGGAACAAACTAGGTATTGTCAATAAAACTGATGCCTATCCCCAAACCCATGTAATCATTAAACCAAATTTTATTGCCTGAATAAGAAAAATCACTTCACAAAATATTGTACTTACATCAGAATTGTCTTTGAGAAGTAGATTTTCTGGCTTGAGATCCCTGTGTGCAATATTACGTGAGTGACAACAGCATACAGCTGAGGCAATCTGAAAATAAGAAGGCGCACTATGATAATAAATCAGAACTGCTTCAAGTGTTCATCTCCACAATTGTTTTAATCAGTTCTTGGTTTATTTATATGATATAATGTAAAAGCTGAGTGCAAACTGCTTATCCACAAAAATAGCCTGTGTAAGTAAATGTAATAAATATAAGAGGACCTGACGTTTCGATTCTAACAGAATCTTTATCGAAGGTAAAATGACCATTTATTTATATGAGTTAGCAATCACAAATTAAATGTGAAGTTCTGTTCATCTCCACAATTGTTTTAATCAGTTCTTGGTGTATTTATATGAGTTCGCAATGTGAAGTTCTGTTCGTCTCCACAATTGTTTTAATCAATTCTTTGTTTATTTATATGAGTTCGCTATCACAAATTAAATGTGAAGTTCTTTTCAGATTCTAACCCAAAAGGCTAAGAATAATGCTCCTCAGGGATGATAAATGTTGAATAGATTTCCATTAATCCAATTTGTTTGTAATAAAATAATTATCTGGGTGGGTGAAGAACTATTTCCTTAATCAAATAAAAAACATTTCTAAAACATTTCTAGAAACTAATAATTATTTTTAAAATTGTGCAAGTAAGTGTGTTCTTTCTTTCTCAAAATTTGGTAACCTACAATAAGACCTACCTGTTTTGCGTAGTTCATGGCCTTCCGTTCAGTAAAACCTTTCTGTTGACTAATGCGATCAAACAACTCTCCACCATCCATCAGTTCCATGACCACCAACAAGCGCCCTCTTGGATGCGTTTCACCAGGGAACTGCACCTCATTTGCATAGACATCGTATACTTTCACAACAGAGGGATGATAGCTACAACGCGTGTGAAGATTGATCTCTGTACGAGAGCTAGGCTTGTCGGGCAAGAGTTTGAGTGCAAATCGTTGACCTGTGTGACGGTTGGTGCATGGTCGAACGGGTCCATTGATGCCAGTGCCAAGTTTTTGTTGCCAGTTTATAACATAGTCATCAACTACTGATTCAGTCTGTATGGAAAGAAAGATTTAGATTTAGACACAGTAGCAAATGTTGTCTTGTAATTAAAATCTGAGAGTTAAAATATGATATCAAATAATTTCTGAATCAATCCACTCACTGCCAACTAAACAGTAAAATCACACTACAATCACAAAGCAAAAGGCAGCGGTTATAAAAGTTAGTATAATAATAAATAAAATTAATAATCAGGACACTTGTGGATTGAAGGCTGTATTCTCGTACTAAACTTTTAACTCTGCGAATCTCTGCCACAGAGTGGTCGTGCGTTCACTGTATACAGGTATTCAATTTATTGTGGCCCAGCAACCCCATGTAATTAACTTAAACCATGTTTGAATTGGTACCAGCATATGGGCCAAGTCTTTTCAATTTAATTGACCACTGTAGTAACTTAAAGGTAGATGACCCGATCACATTTTTGTAACACAGAATTATTTCAAACATACGGAGATTTTCATATCATATGAAAGCTCGTATTTTTCTCATCATCGTACTGAAATTTGACGGCCTAAATCGGTATAATTACGGAGAAATCGATGAAATAACGTCGAATTACCGCGAATGGTGGTAACCACCGATATAGTTTGTGTACTACTCAATGGGTACAGTTCACAGCATCTTGTGCGTGTAAAATAAGAACCATTAGAGCTATGCAACTCAAACTTTGGAACACGACTTTTTTAAGGATGACCTTTCATGTAGAATAGAAAACTTCAAGTTGAAAATCGGAATGTGATCGGGTCATCTACCTTTAAAGTATCATTACTGTGCATGCATGTTATACAGCACAAGATACAAGAAGTGGATAAACCCAACAGCATTCTTTCTATTAATTATATAGGGTGCTATCCCTATAACATCCTTCCTTTATGAAGAAAGTTTTAGAGTTAGTGTCCATTTAAAATGATCATTATTATGTTTTCAACTTAATATCAACTGTCCAGTCATCTGAAAAATCTACACTCGTCAAAAGAAGTTCCTGGACACTCAATGAAGTTCAAATATTTCACATAAATATTTAATATAAATTAAACAATTGCATGTCAAAATAAGCAGACAATAATTCTCTATCATGTCTGTATGAAATTAAGATGTACGCATTCATGCATCGCTGAGCACATTTATTAAGCAATGGTAAGGTGCGTAAAAGGAAATTGCAAGAAATGAGCATTTACAGTCATTTGAATGGAGGGATTATCCAATTTGTTGCAATCTTCTTGCCATTGTCAAGTGAATGGGATCTGCCATGCATGAGTGATCATGTCTAAATTCCATGTTAAGCTGTTAGAGGATTACTTTCTGCTTATTTTGATATACAATTATATACATATAATCATATATATAATTATATATATTCTATTAAATATTAATTTATTTTAAGTGTCCAAGAACTTCTTTTGCCGAGTGTATTTACATGTTGAGGCCTCATAAGGCCTCATCACCATTTTTTTCAAAAATTAGATTTTGGTATCAACATTTTCAGAAAGAAATTCTCTTTCCATAGCACACAGCCTTATCTCCATTTTAACACAACCCCTTTCAAAGTTATAGCCAGTATCACAAGGTCTTATATCTCCCCAATGTGTTTACAAATTTTCAATAGCCTTTTCTTGAAGATGGTCAAAATGGAGATAGGGTCAGGTTTTTTAAGTTGGGCACCCAAAAAAGGTGGAATATGCACATTTTCGGTAACATTTGACATTGGTTTTCTAAATAAAGTACTGTTATAAGCATAACAGATATGCAAATTTGGGCTTATATAAAAGGAATTGCAAGTTTGGTCTTATTTTACAGAGAATTTAATGCTCTAATCATACAAATTAGATAAAACATTTAAATGAAGCTTAATCAATTGATGTAACTCATTAAACATAATTAGTCGGCATGGTGGAGGTGGGGATGATAAGGTTGCAAATGATATTCAAATGAGCTTTTAGTAGAAATTGCATAGATAACCCACATTGTCTGTAAAAATAGTCATGATGTTGAAGTTTACAGTCACTATCATGTCTGTATTTAGTGTAAAAAGACACTTTTAATGAAATAAACACTAATTAATTAAGAACTAATTGAATCTTATAAACGGATGTGATTAGGGTAATCCTGGATAGGCACATTGACCTATAATGGGGTTTTGCATTTCAAAATATATGATTTATGAATTTCATAAAGTTGATAAGGGTTGTCATCTTCAACCTCAGTTAAATTGTCCATTACACTGTACAATCAATCAATCTAATATAATATTACAATGAAATGAATTAGTGCATTTTAAACCTTTTTGTACCACCCTGTATACTAGCCTGCTGTGTAAAAGTTCAAACTAAATATTATTTATCCTTTTATTCCCTGGAATAAAGGTCTAACACATGCTTGAAACACAGGCCTACTTCTATAGCCTTTTCATTCTGTATACAGTCTAACCAACCAAGTCAATAACACATTGACAGTTGACTTATTTTAAATTTTGAAACACCCTGTATAATCTTTAAAAAATAACTCCTAATTTTGATGGGGTATATTTTTTTTCAAGTAGGAAATAACAATCCTTCATCAAATTTCAGATTCTGACAAGTTATTGATATGTTTTGATGTATTTTGAGCTACTCTGAATATAGCTAGCTATTTTCTATAATTAATTAGCGTAATAATTTTCACTTTTTTCACACCCTGTATAGTATTACTGTAACTAAGAAACCCCCACAAATTATACATTTTTGGAAAGGGGAAATCATATGCTTTCTCATCAATAAGTTAGATTTTAATTTCTACATACTGGGAAAAAATGTGAGTCCTTTTAAAAAGTTAAGTATTTCATGTAAATTTCTTTTGTTACACCCTATATGATTTTTTGGCCACCCTGAATATCAGGTTAAAATTAGTGCCATTAAAATCCTTAGTATATCAGCTTTCCAAAAATGTATGGTTATACATACTTTAGATGAACTATGTTTGTGATACAGTTAAAAAGGTGCCAAGAGAGGTGATTTTCACCAAATTGCTAAATGTGCACCAATTGGGTCCCAACTTAAAAAATGTGACCATATGGCCTTTTGTTTCTGAGTCCTTGATGTACATGTCTCTTTGTGTGCACTTTATTGAACAGTCAGTCTCTTGTTGAATCAAGTTCAGAACTTCAGATTATAATCACACTATATTGTCCATCTTCTTCTGTTGTGAAATGAGAGATGGCTTATTATTTACCTACATGTATAGACTAATTTTGTAATCCAGATGTTGCAATCCATCATTCATATCAATAGACAATCGCTGATCTGAGTGATCTCTTTTCATTTTTTTCTTCTTGTTTTTGCAGCTCTACCAAATCCCACACAATTACACACTGGGGGAAAACACTCTGGCCAAAACTGAAAACCATCCATACTTAGGGGTCAACATAAATAACAAACTAAACTGGAATCAACACATACAGGAGATCACAGCTAAAGCAAACCGATCACTTGGTTTCATCAAAAGAAACTTGCACTCATGCAACCAATCCACTAAAGAGGTGGCATACAGATCACTGGTACGTCCAAAGCTTGAGTATACTGCGGCTGTTTGAGACCCTTCCACACACAAAAACATATGCAAGCTCGAAAAGTACAAAAACAGTGCTATATACAGCGTTCAATTTCCATCATTTTTTTGTGTAGCAAAAAGTGTGATGCACTATTAGTTTTGTGTAGTGATTCACAAATTTTGTATAGCACTTTTTTTCTAGTAATAAAATTAACTAGGCGATCACCCGGGTTTGGCGGTTCTCGGGTTTGTAGCTACTTCCCTGGATGGATGGGGATTGTGGATGATTAATTACTGCACTTTTGCTGTTCCACCACACTTACAATCGACAGAACTTAAAAATTCGACCCCTAGATGACCTTTGACCCCGGACGACCCAAGAAAAGCAAAGGCGTTTTATTTTTTCCATGCTCGACTCGCATTCGGAATTCACGTCCCGAATTTAAGCCCGATCGGACAAACTTTGAAAATTCGACCCTTAGACGACCTTTGACCCCGGACGACCCAAGAAAAGCAAAGCCATTTTATTTTTTCCACGCTCAACTCGTATTCGGGCTTCCCGTCACCGAGTTTAAGCCCGATCGGACAAACTTTGAAAATTCGACCCCTAGACGACCTTTGACCCCGGAAGACCCGACAAACGACCCGACAAACGCTAACCCGTTTTATTTTTGCCACGCTCGCCTCGCATTGAGCATTGTGATCACCGAGTTTAAGCACAATCCGACCAACTTCAAAAGTTGACCCCTAGATGACCTTTGACCTAGTATGCTCTATTTTTTCCACGCTCGATTCCCGTCCTCGAGTTTAAGCCCGATCGGACAAACTTTGAAAATTCGACCCCTAGACGCCCTTTGACCCCAGAAGACCTGACAAACGCCAACCCATTTATTTTTGCCACGCTCGCCTCGCATTGCGATCACCGAGTTTAAGCACGATCCGACCAACTTCAAAAAGTTGACCCCTACATGACCTTTGACCTCGTACGCTCTAGCGAATGCGAACTTGCTCTTGCGGGGACCGAGCCGCATCCACCCACCGAGTCTGAACGCCGCCCGACCCCGGGAAGGCGACGAAAAAGCGCACACAGACAGATAGACAGACAAACAGAGAGTAGCGTATTATTATATAGATATTTCATCAACTTTGCACATTCTACATAATCTGGCATGCGCATGTAACACGGTTGAACCGTGTAATGCAGGTATAACCCGTGTCTGTAAGCAAAATACAGTACACGTAACGTGTACACGATTTAGATTTTACAATTTGAACTAACACATTTTAGTAATAAAACACAAGGAAATACAGGCATTATTTCGCTCACGAGTCACGATGGATATCATAATTGTTTACATCAACTTCTTGGTAGGGGCCATTTTGTTATGATTCCTTCAAGGAATTTCCTTGTGTCCGTGGTGCACCACTAGTTTTATTCCAAGTTATTTTTGTTGGCGCCTTTTCGTAACACTCGGCAGCATGGGAGCAAGACTAGCATCAAAAGTGACGTCATGATTATAAACATTGCTCCGATTGTGTGCAGAAACCGCCATTTTTTTAAATTTAAACCGACAGTAAACCCTTCTGCGCACGTAATGTATTGTAAAGCAATGAGGATTTTGACTCTGACGAAAACGAAATATGAAATGCCAATACTTGAGGAGGATTTATCATACTTTTTTTAGTTATTTGAAGATGAAACTCAATCTTTTTAGGTTTGGCTTTGATGGAACGTGATCAAATATCAAGTAGGGAATCTTTTTGAATCACACTTTTAGCTACACATTTGTGCAATTGAATCCCAATACTTCAAAAGTTCGGCGCATTTCGCGATGCGACACCGGTTATCATGAACGCTGTATGTATATATTGGGAGTAAATGCCATATTTTTATTTGTGAAAAACACATGAACAAGTTTGTGTCTGTATTTTAAAATCGGACATGACTAGGCTGTCCGGAAGTTGTACCCAGCATCCAGCACTCTTAAAAAATAAGGGTAAAAAAAACGGCAAAGTGTGCACCTTCACAAACAGCGATCAGCAATACTGCATGCACACTATCCCATCATGCTACGCCACACACCAGATTCTCTGTCGCAAATTGCATTGAGTCGCCGTAGTGAGGACGTTCCTAAAGTCCACATCGCATCTTAGCACTTATAAAACTCGCCCATTGCTTGTGTGTTGGATTTCGATCGCGACAGGAGCATGCGCAGATGCAATTTTTGTGTAAGTGGTCTGTGATTTTGTCAATATTAGATTTTTACTGTGATTTGTCGATCTGCATTAAATGCAAAATGAAACAACGACCCCGGGCGGACTCGAACCACCAACCTTTCGGTTAACAGCCGAACGCGCTAACCAATTGCGCCACGGAGGCGGTTATTTGCTAGGCTGTTTTGGTTTGTCATGTTCATCAAACAAGCACGTCATTTTACTCGACCTAGAATTTCAAACTTACAAATTTGGCGTTCCAAAAATATCGGAAGAAGATTTTTGAAAATTCTGTTACTCTCGACTGGCTTGACCAATTTTGATCCGGTAAAAAGTATTTTGATATATCAATTCGCGCCAATACAGAAAAACTGACACGAGGGCAATCAGTGGCTAGCAAAATCTTCTGCGCAGCCGTTCAATGTACGAAGTCAATTTACCAGTGAATCAATTTGGAATTTTCCCCCAACATCGGGAAAACCCCGATGATGCGAGTGACGTCATTCAATGAGCGGCGCCCTACACGAATTAGCTCATTAGCATAATTTATGTCCGTGAAATGTATCACGCAGTTTGATAAGTGCTTAGCGCAATCACTGATGGCCATGATATTTGACCAAAATGTTCATAAAAGTCTATTCTTTCATAAAATACCACTACAAAATACCTTTCGTCCACTAGTTTTCTCACAATATCAAACTTTTTCTCTCTTTGCAACGTCAAAACATGTGCATATTTTCCCGACTTAGAAATTGCGTCTCACTGAAGTACTGGTGCATGTACACTCACTGTATTTGGTATCATTGAAAAGTGCATAACATTTGCAAGAAGGTCATGAATAAATGAATAAATTAGGGATAGATGTTAATTTTCTATGACCCTGAACAGGGGTGTGCCACTGAGCTTGCCAATCGGGTCCACTTTTAAATTGAACTTAGTCAGCATAGAATTGGTGGCGCTATACTGATAAGGCTTGATTGTAGCAGACGATGGTAGACACGAACGGTCGTTAATTTTGAATTTCCATTACTTTCAATGTATTACAATGGATTTTGCCCGGGATTTTAATTATATGACCCCATAAAATTCATCACACGTTGGAACTAAATTATTTCATCCAAAAACCGCTGGAGTTGGATAACCAACTCCAGTGTCAGCTGGAGTTGGATAACCAACTCCAGTGTCAGTATCATTTTTTGACAGCAAGCTGTGTGTAAATCTACCGCGTGCACAGCGCCACCAATTCTATGCTGACTAACACGCCGGTCACCGACGCATTCCAGACGATTATCATAATTTATTCAAATATTCCAAAGGACCGTTTTCGCTACGTAAGTTAATAGTATAAGGACTTTCCTATCCCAAAATTAATAGTATCCCTGCCCTGAATACATCTGACCAAATCCAGTTATTTTCAAAAAGGCGACGGAAGAACGCGCATGTCCCGTACATCTCCGAATGTACGCTGAATTCAAGCTGATTTTAAACATAGAAAGCATTGATTTACTAAATTTAATATTTCTAGAAAGATCTTTCTTTTAACTTCTACACAACTTTTTAAAAATAGGATTTCGAGATGGGAAAGGTGAGAAATAATTAGCCTACTTTGAGCTACATTTCACACGTTAGCAGATACGAAAATGAAAAATCACCGTTTCGCTGGACTTCCTAATGTGATATGAACGCTCACTCACACTGTGAGTCACAGTCACATTTTCATCAAGTTTACACTACAAAAATAAAAATAAAAAATTTAAAAATAAAAATAAACACCTCCCCCAAAGGGCCAAATGAAATTGCTTATTGTTGAAATTTGATGTGCCATGATGGCAAAATAAAACAATAACAAATTTCAAACAAGACTTACAAGTCTGCAACCGACTCTATCTCTATATGGGGCAAGCAGCATCTTAACAAATTCAGTGAATTAGCTTTTTAAATACTAAATAGGGGGTCTGAATGATAACTAGTACATGTACGTAGTACAAGCTAAACGTTCCCCAAAGGTATACCTCAGACGTCACGAGTAAACTGGTCAGTGTGTTTTGGGACCAATTAGCCACGTGGCTGGCGATTCAGAACTCCCACTCTCCGATAGAACATTTTTCTGAACGTCTGCGCGGAACATGGAAAGTGGTCCATCATGCATCATCAATGGCATGAATGGGAATTTAATTTGAGCCTTTTTGAGACCAGACAGAAAAGTCTACCCTCTCTTTAGGCTTTAGTAGTTTCCATTCTTTTAAACAAAATTAGTAGAGCATCTTGGTCATTTTAACTCTTTACCTTTATCTTTGGAATTATTATGGTGAGTTCTTTTTCGGTTCCTGGTGAGCGAAACCCACTTCTGACATCTCTAGTGTCCGCCATTCCGTCTGAAAATGTTATTGTTTACCTCGTGTTATCAATGATGCCATTCAAAGTGACAGTGATGTGTAGTCTATTCACGTGCTCCATTTTATCAGTGTCCTTGCAATGAGAATGATTACGACTGTGTACACGAGTAGAAGGTCAAAGGGTATTCCCGGCTAATGACTGTTGCCGTATTAGAGAAAGTAACTGATTTCAGAGAATTTATTAAATGAGTCTAGACACGAGTTTTGAATCGCACTGGAAAAACGCAATCGCACTCTATTATATTAGAAAAACCAAGAAAAAATGAAAACAATCTAAATTACATTATAGGCTTCAAATAATTGCATTTAGGCTTCAGGCTTCAAATAATTATAAATTTAAAAGTGAGTTGCACGCTGGCCCGTAAGATTTTTGTTGTGTTTTTTGGGGCGGGGGACTCTTTTTAGGGAGTGTTCATAATTACTTTGGTGGGAGGTTAATGAGACCGGGGGCGGTCAGAAAGAAAAAAAGAGGTCCTTAAAAAGCAGGAATCAGAATAAAAAGAGGTCCTTGTAGGGGGGATCAAAAAACTTATTTTTGACCACACACTGGCCGGTAGGTAAAGGGGGTACCCCCGGGGGTACCCCCAATATTGACTGTCGTGTCGGTTGAGATTGGCACTCTGTCGGTTCATTTCCTCATTTCACAAGAGAAAATCATGATGTTCAAAAGTACACAGATGGAAGTTTTTCCGACGCACTACGCGCGCATGTGTCCCCAAAAGGCAATAATTGTTTGAATGTATACCTCAATCACAGCAAAATAAGTGTAAAATCGTCGGTTCCCTTTCATTTTCTTTCCCCCACCAATAGGAAAAAGCTAGCTACGTCACTGTTTTTTACAAAAGCATTTTTAAATGAGTTGTTCAATAGGAAACCGAGGACTACTATTACATTTTGATAATTGTGGAACAATACGAATTGAAGATAAACATAAATCAATGAAAGTAAAACTCAAATCAAATTGTTGAATAGGCTATTCAGCCAGGTGAGACTTGATAGCCATATAATTCTTTACAATGGCGGCGGGATCATGGTGGCAATTAACAGGGGGTACCGTTCATCAAATGATCTTGTGATCATGGTGATCAAGGGATCATACAGAAGCTAATCAAAGAAGAAGACCTAGGCCTAACACAGATTTTGTTTGACTTTTTATCAGGTTTTCATTGTCATAATATCTTAGTTTGTGTATCTATAGTAAAATACCATAATAAAAGTAATTGTGACTATTAAAACTATATTTTATATAGAATGTTGTTCTTGTTTCTGTTTAGAGAATAATGACTGCGTAACAACTGTTTTCGTGAATTTGTTTTAAAATCAGAGGTTTTTGTTCTGGTCTGAGGAATTGTCCCGAGGGGCGCAGCCCCCGAGGGACAATTCCGAATGACCAGAACAAAACCTGAGGATTTCAAAACAAATTCACGAAACCAGTTGTTAAGCAGTCATTATTCTCATTCATTACTGAAAAAGATGCATATTTTATCCAAATCGTTGATTTGTACCGATATAATCTTGCTAATAATTAATTAGTTTTCTGTTTATTTTGTCCACCCCTTCTTAGTTATTGAAACAGTCCAAGTCGGGTCATCCCCTCATTAACATTGTTATCATTCAACCAATCAGAAATAAGCTTTAATCGTGTTTCCTCATAACTCATTGAATATTCAGTTTAGGGGCGTGAGGCGTTAATTTGATTGGTCGGTCAGTGAGCAAAACAATGGAACACTTTGGCGCAGTACTTTCGGGCAATTATTAGTAACCCGCGCTCGGCGTGCGCGTTCTCATCTAACGATTAATTTGATTGGAACGCACTTGGTACGCAGCTATCGCGTTTATTCATGAAGTAATGAATATAGATTATAGAACATAACGGGCGGGGGAGGGTCAACAAAAGAGAATTAAATTCAAAATCTTTTAAAAAGATTATTTAGTAAATTCCACGCGGCGTTGAACGGAGAGGGTGCGGGCTTGCTGAAGTATACATAACTTGAATTCAAAATCTCTTTAAAAAATTGTGTCTATCAACTCCACGTGTCTTAGAATCAAGAGGGGGGGGGGCGGGTTACGGAAGATTACAAAATTTAAATTCAACCTTAACGATTTGGTAAAGATCATTAGTGTCAACTCCACGTGTCTTAGAATCAAAAATGTCTTTTTAAATACTATTTAGATCATGTTAGACCCCGCGCCGTTCGGAGAGCGGGGTTTACGGAAGTATGCAAAACTTAAATTCAACCTTAAAGGTTTGGTAAAGTTCATTAGTGTCAACTCCGCGTGTCTTAGAATCAAAAATATCTCAGTTTTAAATACCATTTATCATGTTAGACCGGCGCCGTTCGGAGAGCGGGGTTTACGGAAGTATGCAAAACTTACATTCAAAATCTTTTTTTTGTTCTCATTAGAGCGTAATACGTTTAAAATTATATTTTTGATATTTAGAAAAAAAAGTTTTTTTCCGAATTTTGTTCCTAGTAGCGAAAATTAGACCCTCATATTTTGGTCATTTCGATAAATATACATGTTAAACTTTAAATCGTTTAAAGCAATCATCTATGTCTATGGCACGTGTCCGAGAAGCGCCAATGTCGCACAATCTTGTATTAAAAGACAGCGGGGTGGAGAAGATGTGCTTTTATACACAGCTCTATGGAATAAAATTTACATTATCGTCGATATCTCGGAAAGAAAATCATTAATCAAAATGATATTTTTTCAAATTAACTTTTTTGGGTAGGGAATATGCGGTTTTCTTCTTTTAAAAATAAAATAAAAAAAGGATAAAAGAACTAGATAATGACTTTATTTGGTTAGTCTACAATGAACATATTGCCTGTTTTGGTTACAACCAATCTTTCCCATTAATGAGAACTTTTATAATCAACACACACATGCACATCCCTAGGTCCTTAAAAGGGGGATCACTCGGAAAAACACCCTATTTTTTTTTTGGGGGGGGGGGGGTGTCAAGAGAAAAAGAGAAGTCCATGGCTCAATTTTGTCCAACCACGCCCACCAAAGTTTTTATGAACACTCCCTTATCAGGTTTTAATTTTGGCAAAAGTGGACCTTTTTAACGAAAACATTGACCCTTTTTAACGAAACTTGTGTAACTCTTCTTTTGTTCGCTCGCAAACAGCTTTTTAAACCTTGGGGGATATTTTGGGAGTGTGAGGCACTAGCGTACGACCGGGCCTTGTCATAAAATAGAGCGACTAGAAATCCCGAAGTATCCTGAAATAATAAATAAAAAAGTAGGGTCTTTTCAAAAATGGGGATATGGAATGCAAATCATAACGATTTTTCAATATGCAGGCTAAGGCTGGGGGTCTTATAAGAGCGAGTGATAAACGTGGGTGAGCCTCTTTCAGGCGGGACGGGTGCCTAGGCGTCCCACAATCCTAAATTTCCCTTACCCGAGATAGGGCCTATTTTGAGTGCCATCATCTATATAAAATATACATGCTGAAAAGGATGTTAGTGTCAATTTTGGAAAGGGATGGTTTGTAAGTTATTAGTGGTGTATACCTGTACCTTTTTATTGAAAACGGCCCCCCCCCCCTTTGTTTTTGGGGCCGGTTTTTAAGAAAATAGTAATTTCAGCTTCTTACCCCCACTCTCAGTTTTCTCGAGCTGTCTGCAAAAGAAAAAAATTGGACAACCTTTTACTTACGAATGTTTAAAAAACGGGCTTGGTCAGCCCCCCGCCCCCCCCCCCCCCCCCCGTAAATTTTAATCCTGGATATCACTGTTATTGATACCCCTATGATAGTTTGATAACAGTTTGATTATGAACTTTGGCGCTTGGGGTCCGGGCTTGGGGCCTGTGAGATAGGCCTATGCAAACCTATGCACACACATCATTTTTGTGTAGTGAGTTATAAGGGACGCACCATTTGATTTTCAGGGGGAGGGGCATGGAAGTTGGGGTCGGGCGGAATTTTTTTTTTTCGTCACCGAAGTAGGCGAATTTTTTTTTTTTTTGCCGCCTTTGGCGGCAATTTTTTTTTTTTTTCCGCCGAAGGCGGAGAAGTTTTTTTTTTTAGGTTTTAACTGTTTTTTTGTACATTAAGTTGGGTGTGTCATAATTTTTTTTTTTTACTCGGCAGTGGGTCATCTTTTTTTTTTTTTCCTGGTTGGTGGGCAAAGTTTTTTTTTTTTTTCCTGGAAAGTGGGCAAAGTTTTTTTTTTTTTTAAACTTCCATGCCCCCCCCCCCCCCCCCCCCTGAGTATCTAATGGTGCGTCCCTAACTGACAAATATTTATTTGATGGCTTGTGCTCTCATAGTAGCATATAGCCCCCGGATATAGCCTAGTTTTCAGGCGGCGATGTGCCAAGTGCTGGCAATAGCGCACTGTCTACATGAAAACAATTGAGAACTTGAGTAGACAAACATTAATAGATACATAAATAATAATCCTGGATAATAATAATTTTTAAAGAGAGGATATTGTGCGAGATAAAACGTTGGTTTGCCAAGCGATTGCAAGCACAAGCGAGCAAGCAATTTGTTGTGTCATTACTAAAACAGGACTCTGTTCGTGTGAACGTATTTGTTTTGATATATTCAGTAATAGGATTTGATGTTGTAATGTGAAATTTAAAGAGAGGTAGATGTTCCGATTTTCAACTTGAAGTTTTCTATTCTACATGAAAGGTCATCCTTAAAAAAGTCGTGTTCCAAAGTTTGAGTTGCATAGCTCTAATGGTTCTTATTTTAGACGCACGAGATGCTGTGAACTGTACCCATTGAGTAGTACACAGACTATATCGGTGGTTACCACCATTCGCGGTAATTCGACGTTATTTCATCGATTTCTCCGTAATTATACCGATTTAGGCCGTCAAATTTCAGTATGATGATGAGAAAAATACGGCTTTCATGATATGATATGAAAATCTCCGTATGTTTGAAATAATTCTGTGTTACGAAAATGTGATCGGGTCATCTACCTTTAATACTAGTATTTTTCGAAAACGCTAGTGTTGACCAAAACGGGGACCAAAAGATGTGGCTGGCTCACTGCGGTGTGGCCCACGCGAACATTTGGAAGTGTTTTAAAAAATGCATATTAGAGAATTATTCATGCATATTTTAGAAATGTGACATACAGAGAGAACTGGCAACTTGCATCGTCAATCAATCATGGCCGCTCTCATGAACAAGTTTTATCGCAGTTTTCCAATTTAGACTTGTCTATTTCGGCGTCATTATCCGTCAATATGTCGCCATTTGGCATTAAGAATGACAAGATCATACCTATAGGTTTAGGTGTTAGTGTTGCAGCAGCACTAGCGTACATTTTGTGGGGACCTGATGGTCACTCGAAGTCAAGATCAAGAAAACGTCGAAGTAAGTGAACTGAATAATCTTAATTCTTAATTTAAAGACAAACATAGACAGTCGGCGTCGTATTTCTACTGTAGAAGTGGGAATATGGAGATCGAAATTCAAGCCAGTATTTCTTGGAAATATAAACAGGTTGAGATATTTAACCGGCAATCCTGTAGGGATTTTAGGGGTTAAACTGATTGACGGAATAAACCCCAAACTCAGTCAATCCTATCAGGTGGCCAAATTCGGCCACTGACAAAGTGGGCAAACATGGCCACCATGACAAAATGCGTAATAAATTCACTATTTTTCATATTTGAAACTCAAAACAATTGTTCCAATGGAATAAAAATCTGTTGGGGAAAGGTTTAAGTTTGATTTCATGTTTGAATTAAGCAAATTATGATGTTTGTTGAAGAGATGAAGAGCAGTTGGTGATTTTGGTGTTGGGAGGCTTGATATCTCCCAGCACTATATCTGGGGGAGCTCACTAGCCAAAATGATGTTATAGGTACTTGTAGCCAATTAAATACAAGGGGTGTGTGAGGGGTGGGTCCGAGACATCCACTCAGCATCAAGCAAAAGTTTTGTCTATTGTATAAAAGTTTTAGTAGTGATGGGCACAACGGTACCATAATGATTTTTGTGACAGAAATAGGTGGAGTGTATACTCTCATCCCTATTGAATTGTGTATGAATATTGATGTATATCAAGGGGAGTATGTGGCCAATGATATGCTGGGTTTCATGACAACCAGTTATGCATGGGTTAGGAACATCCAATCAGCTTTGAGAAAAAAAGTTTGTGGATATCCTAAAATAGTGATGGGGTAACTTTTATTTGTTCTCTCTCTCTTTTTCTTTCTTTTTCTTTCTTTTTGGGATTTTTGAAGAATTATTTAGATATATTTATTGTCATGAGTGTGGATTAGTTTTTTTGGGGTGTTTTTGTGTTGATATATTTTTGTTTTGGGTGTGATTATGTTGTTTTAATGGCTTTTTTAAGGTATTTTATTGTTGTTTTCTTGTTCAGTTTTTTTTTTATTTTAATTTTTGTCTATATTAACTTTATTTATTCATTGATTTATTTATGTATTTACTGTTTGGTGACTTATTTTTTAAACATTTATTTACTTGTTTATTTATCCATGTTTTTCTTTTCTTTTATTGTTTTAAGTGTTATGGGGGTGGGGTCTTGTGGGTATTCTAGTAGATTTTGGGACAATCTTGTGCTTCTTGGCTTGTTTGTTTCTTTTTGTTGTTTCTTTTTCTTTGTTTTTTTTTCTCGTTTTTCTTGGGGTGGGCTGTGGGGATTGTCTTTTTGTTCAGGTGTGGGTGGGCTGTTTGTTTTTTCGGGTAGGGGGTATTGTCTTTATCCGGGGGGGGGGGGGGTCTTTTTCTGGATAATGGGTGGTGGGAAAAATCAAAAATCCTTATTTTATTCTTTTGTTGTTGTTTTTCTCAGGGGGGGGGGGGGGTATTGTATTTGCTTTTTATTTATATCATTTTCTGGATATTAGGTGCAGGGAAACAGCTTCTAATATGATTAATTTCATAACATGTGGAGGGGATGTTTGTTTGGTGGTGGCTGATGTATGTAATTAGGATTATTGCTCTTTTTGTGTTCAAATTGGTCTTTATTAGCTACAAGAAAATGTCTTCCTTAGCTTTTTGTTATTATATATGAACCAACACTATGTCACTTACATGTAGTATACATACCCTTTGATGGTAGAGTAAAATGAGAGGGGAACAGAATCTGCACCCCACCCATTTCTCTGCTGGAATTCCTTGACCATGCCTACACCAATTATGTTTGAAGCCAAATTAGCCATACTGAGATGTAATGCTTTATATTTGAATCTAGTAAAATAATGTGATGGTAGAAGATGTTGGATCAGTGTGTGCAGATTGGAGCATCGATGTGTACTGTGTGGTGGAAGGTTTACCAACTGACTGGCCATGTGGCATTTGTGTAACTATTGGGCAATCTTGCCTAATCCCATACACCTGGCATGGTTGCTTTTATTATGCAAATTATAATTCAATGCATGAGCTTTTACCAGGTATCTTGTTTACTAGTTCAGTTCACCTGTATTTCAAAGTTGCTATTGTTCATATGAATGTCCATTGAATATACCTTTCTTGAATCAAAGGCGTGGTCATCTGTACATGTACTAGTATGTTTGTATGATGCAATATAGCTAGTGGCCTTGATCAGCTGGGTCATAACAGGACTAGCCACACTATTTACTCAGCTGATAGTGTATTCAAACCATGGCAAAAACTAAGCGTGTAGCACCTAGGCATAACTTGAGGAGCAATGCAGGAAGGGGTAAGGTAGGCCAACCAGCCCAGCCTCATTCTAAACGACAATGTTCATGTAAAATTCATGAATACACTTTGAGGCTTTTATATTTTTCTCTGATATTACAAAATCCAAGTGAATCCAAGTATTTGTTTTGAATTTGTTGCTGTTGTAACAGCATAATAACATGCTTTTTTTGTACATGTATGTAAGTTAGGGTGCATCGTCTCCCCCTTTTGTCAACCAAATTTAATGTAGCTAGTCTTAAAATGTGCCAAATGTTAAAATAATAAGATTCCCAAAATTTAAATTCATTCTGAGTTCGTCTTCTGGGTCCTCCGTGGCCCTAAAATTTGAATGAATAACCTATGGGAACATTGTGCAATAGCCATATGGCAGCTATACATTTTCTTAAGTAATTAATGGTACATACAATGGCTGCCATGAATTTTAGGCTCATGATTACAATGGTATGTACCCGGAGTCTGTTTTTAATCAAATTTGAGTTTTAAATTCAAATGAATATAGCATATTCGCCACAATAATGAATAGCTGCCATGTGATATGACAGGCTTTTTACAAAGCGTAATGTACTGCCATTTACAAATAATGGCTGTATTTTAACTATATTTTAAAGCACACTGGCTCTTCAATGTAAGTGTCTTGAGGAGGTAGTTGGGTAGTCCTCTGCAGCTTGTGCATCTGAAGCTAGTCTACTTTGTAGCCCTTTCTCATCAAATCATTACTTCAGCCAAACCAATGCTTGGCACCACAATCTGATCCAATGATCCCAGTGAGAGAAACATTTTTCTCGGGGCGTCGCGGTTTTCGGATGGCAGCCGTTCTCATAAGATGTGATTAGAAGGAAAATAGATTTTAAAAAATGGTCTACAAAGGAGACTATAATCAGAAGCAGGATCAATACCTTCCACAATCTGGTTGCCAGACAGACAGAGGGTGAGGGTCAAGCCCAGTAGTAAGCTGGGGCCACTACCCTTGCCAGTAGGGAAGGACTGCATCCAGGGGCTGCCACATGCTGGGAGGCATCTAAAGACAACTCACGATTCCAGGAGGACAACTTGCGATTGCCGCAGGACGATTCATGGTCGATTAAGGGACAGCTCGTCCCAGGGGGCTGGAAAATACCAGGCCTGGACGAGACTCCTGAGCGCCAGCCAGTAACAGGAAGCACCTGAGAGAGGCTCTAACAACATGAGGGCCAGCTAGAGTGGTGCTCCACAGAAGATCCAAACTAAATTTTCTTTTTGGTGGGCTTATTAGCAACAAAAGAAGAAAAAATAGAGATCTGTGGCACACCACTATGGCCCTCAGGCCACGAGGGAGATGCAGAGCCTCTCTCAGGTACTGTCTGTTACTGGCTCAGGCTGGCCCTCAGGAGTCTCCACCGGGCCTGTCTCATCCGGCCCTTGTGGGACGAGAAGTCCATCGTTGACCATGAGTCTTCCTGAGGTGACCGTAAGTTGTCCACCTGCAATCATAAGCCGCCTTTGAGATGATTACGAACTTTTGTGGTGGAGGCTGGCCAACCAGCCCACCACCCTCCTGGAAGCAGTCCTTCCCTACTGGCTAGGGTAGTGGCCCCATCTACTACTGGGCTTGACCCTCACCTTCTGGCTGGTGACCAGACTGTGGAAGGTCTTCCTGCTTCAGATGCACCTGCTTCAGATGCACAAGCTGCAGAGGACAACCCAACTACCTTCCTCAAGACACTTAGACCCAGTGTGCTTTAAAATATAGTTAAAATACAGCCATTGTTCATAAATGGCAGTTCTATGCTAAATAAGCATGTCATATCACATGGCAGCTATTTATTTTTGTGATGTTAATGTCATATTCATTTGAATTTTATCTTCAAGTTTGATTGAAAACAGACTCCAGTTACATACCATTGTAATCATGATTCTAAAATCCATGGCAGCCATTGTATACCACTGATCACTTAAGAAAATGTATAGCTGCCATATGGCTATTGCGCAATGTTCCTGTAGATTATCCATTCAAACTTTAGGGCCACGGAGGACCCAGAAGACCAACACCGAATTAATTTAAATTTTGGGAATCTTATTATTTCAACATTTGGCACATTTTAAGACTAGCTACATTAAATTTGGTTGACAAAAGGGGGAGACGATGCACCCTAATGTAAGTCCCATTTCTATCAAATGTTTAAAATAAACTTTCAATGAAATATCTTGATTTTTGGAGGCCCAAAATGACTGACATTTAATTAATTTTCCAACAAAACATGAAGTTTCACAAAATGTTTAGGTATTGAGGATTTCCGTTTTGTTAATGTTAGAGCACTTTCAATGAAAGTTTGAAAACGATATTACAAACATTACAAATATTTTGGCCAAAAATGACTGAAATTGCATCATTTTTCTGGTAAAATGCAACCCAATTTTTTTCAAGCGACACTAAATATTTTGGTATAGAGTTCAGATATCGATATAGGAAGGATAGAAGATGCCATTTTGTGTGTGTGAGAGCGCTACTTTTGGATTAACTGTAAATACAGGAAAAATGTCTACTTGCCACAAAATGACTGAAATTTCATCATTTTTCTGGCAAAACGCAACCAAGATTTTTTTTGAAGCGACACAAAATATTTAGGTATTGAGTTAAGCAATTGATATATGAAAGGTAGAATTTGCCATTTTTTGTGTGGAAGCGCTACTTTTGGATTAACTGTAAACACTGGCAAATATGCCCACTTAGCGGCCATATTTGCCAGTGCACTGGCATATTTGCCAGGGCTGGGGAATTCGGCCACCTGCAAGGAATGCAGTGAGTCATGAACTTCATATTTAAACTTAAAGGTAGATGTTCCGATTTTCAACTTGAACCTTGATTGAAGTTTTCTATTCCATGTATTCTACATGAAAGGTCATCCTTAAAAAAGTCGTGTTCCAAAGTTTGAGTTGCATAGCTCTAATGGTTCTTATTTGGCAATGTCTTGCTAGACGTCCCGTAACTCAAGTGCGCATGCTCAAATCAATTAAAATACGTTGTAGCTATCACGGTTTAATCCGTATGGGACGTGAGGCAAGATATAGCCTCTTATTTTAGACGCACAAGATGCTGTGAACTGTACCCATTCGCGGTAATTTGACGTTATTTCATCAATTTCTCCATAATTATACTGATTTAGGCCGTCAAATTTCAGTATGATGATGAGAAAAATACGAGCTTTCATATGATATGAAAATCTCCGTATGTTTGAAATAATTCTGTGTTACGAAAATGTGATCGGGTCATCTACCTTTAATTCTTACGAAAACAAACATAGACAGTCGGCGTCGTTTTCTACTGTAGAAGAGGGAATAGGGAGATCGAAATTCAAGGCAGAATTTCTTGGAAATAGAAACAGGTTGAGATATTTAACCGGCAATCCTGTATTTTAGGGGTTAAATTGATTGACGGAATAAACCGTACGGTAAACTTCATTCATATTTAAGTTACTAGTCCTCACTCCTTGCTGTACCAAAATCTGTTGGTAGTCCCAATCGGTACTGTAGTCATAGTCCGGACGGCACGCTTTATAAAGGGTGGGACTCCAGAAATAAAAAAATCAACAAAAGGGTGGGGGTCAGAATATTTCTGATATAAAGGGTGTAGTTGTATAAAGCGTGGAGATAAAATAAAAAGGGTGGGGGTTTCTCTGAGGTCATCAAAATAATCCAAATACCGACCTTGTCGGCTCGCTAGAGCTAGTTGTATCATAAATATGTATCCGATATCGGGTCCGATGTACTTCGAAATTAAAAAGTCGCCATCTTTAATTGAGCAGGGATTGAGTTTGTTGTTATATAGCGTCATCTATTGTTGAAATCGTGACATTTATTCAAAATGGAAACTCACCGCGAGCTACGAAAGTGTCGTACGCGGCGTAATATCACATTTTAGGGAGCATAAGAGTACCAAAAATGCACTGATTTGATGAAATAAATCCATTTCAAATGAATCTCGTCCATAAATTTGCATTAAATAATCGTGATTTAGCCGACAAGGTGGTTTTTAAGTAACCTTTTTTCCCCCTTTTTTCAATTTTTTTTTTTTGATGAATAATTTCGGGAATCCTTGGACCCGCCCGAAAAACAAAACGGGTCCCGGGATGTTTCTTTCACTTTCTTCCAATGAGTGCCTTTTCAAATTTGAATGCACAAAATGATCAAAATGTCCCCTTTTCGGTATAAAGGGTGGGGGTTGAACATTCCCAAATAAAAAGGGTGGCTCTGTAAAAAGTGTGGGGCAAAAATAAAAAGGGTGGGGGTCTGACCCCTGTCCGGACAGTGGTAGTGCAATCGAACCACTACCCTCCATAGACTCGCGATGTCGCGATATTCACATTGAGTGTCAGCACTGCCGTTTTTCACCTCACCGTTGTGTGACGTCAATAATTACATGATGCGCTCGTTAAAATAAAAATATGTTGTCTATCCATTTGAAACATGTTCTAGAATCGCTATTAAATGCTGCGTTTCTAAATTTGCGGCTTCATAATAAATGAATGATTCAGAATTTCTATAAACGATAAATGATTGAATAAATGATAGGGGTATTATATGCTAAGTACTTAAAACATAACAATAAGATATCAAGAATTTAATTACACTTTAAAATGCTAGCCTATTTACCATCAATTTATTGATTTAGGATATATGCGGTAATACTTATAGTGGCTGTGTACATGTCTGATACAAAATGTATAAATTTCATGTATTTCACCACCTCACTCGTCAGTAACCGCACGGTCAAATTGATATAATCAATTAATTTGAATAAAATGAATAATAATTTACCCATGAATCACCAGGGTAAGGTCATCGACAACATTAGATTTTTGAGTCTGGATCGTAATTTCGCGGCGACATTTTCGCCAACCTTGGCCGATCAATGTGGTGTGTTGAAAAATATGGATGAAAATATCCGACGCAGACTCCGATCAGATGTTTTCATTCCATCATCATGTCCATAGCTCTTTATAGTCATAGTCAATAGTCATAGTTAAAGTAATATAAGTAAACATAAATTTATATAAAAAATATAAATGCAGTAGTTGGCCCGGCCTATGGTTATGACTATAAATCATTACATATCACTCAGACACAGTCTACTGTCTAATGAGTTTAAATTTCAAAGAGCTCATGTAGCGGTTCTCAATTAATTACACTTGATGGCCAATGTCTGTGACTGCCATAGACACATCTCGGCATCCAAATGGCCCATTTCAACCTTTTTGGGAGGAGGATATTCCAGCAGAAAGTGAAAACCATAACAAATTAAACTGGAACCAGGATAATAAATAGAGCTTCTAAATAAATCACCATATTGTAATTAAACATGAAGGCCTATGGACTTTTCTTCTGAAATCAAAATTTCAATTTTGGTGCCGAAAAGTTTATTGGACTGGGCTGGGTCATACTCACACACCTCTCAATTGAAATCTGATGTTGGTCTACTCTATACTCCCTTTCATAATCCCTTGGACATAATTCCATCAAATCATGCGTACGTGCGAGTTGCGTACGTATGTGCGTAGTAATGCGTATGTGCGTAAACCCGGAAGTGCGTACCAGTCCCTTTAAAAAATAATCGCGCATTCTAATTGGTCAATCGTGAAATCGTCACACGCCGTGATCGCCGGCGCGTGACCTTGTTCATGTTTATCGCGCCTGTCAAGCATTTTGACGCCGCGCCTCGAAAACAACAACAAAATACGCTCGCGTGAAATAACGCGAATTATGTCCAAGGGATTATGAAAGGGAGTATAAATACCAAAAGTATTTGTTATGGTTTAAGAGTTTTTTAAGACATACATTGTGGCTCTTTATAATTGAGACTAGGCCACCGTACCAATATCAAATTTAACAATACCAAGGAACAAGGTGATCCCATTTAATGTATTGTATTCCTACTCTTTCTTTTTCTTGATTTTAGGGAAAGTAGCTGGTCTATCAAACCTTGGTAACACTTGTTATTTGAACACTATCCTGCAAAGTCTGTCTGCTTGTCCTGTCTTTGTCAATTGGCTCTATAGGGCGCTGAGGCGAGGCTGCTTCAAGGATGGAAGGAATGAACTAGCTTACAAACTCTCAAAAACACTGGAAGGTAAAAAGAAGGGGATTTTATCTTTGCAATTGTTGTATATATATTTGGTGTATTTCAATACTAACTGCTCAGGTATAATAAGCCTATGGGAAGATAGCATTACATGTATGATTGAGAGAGAAAGATAGAGTGGACGAATGGATGTTTTAAACCAAGAATATGATATTTTACCATCTGAAAGAAATGACATAATTTCCATAAATCTTTGGCTGTGCAATATAAAATGTATAGGAACAAAATAATGTAGGACATAAAAGTATGGACAATATACTACATGCAAGTCCCAGCAAATAGTATCGCCAATCAGTACGTCAGTTAAGCATACAACAACCGATGTTGAAGCTGCAATATATTTTACAGGCAGGTACAGGAGTTAGATCATAACATGAAATATTAAAATGTTTTGTCTTTTTGTAGTTGTCAATGATCTATCAAGCAGTCATCAGGTGTATTCACCCCATGAAGTCTTGTATGCTTTGTACAATTGTCAGTGGAGAGCAAGTCAGGATCAGCAGGTAAAGAGGGATATGTTTGGTTTGTTGACATGTATTGATAGGCTGATAGCATAATAATATCACATGATATATCATTATTTTAGAAATAGGTTGCAAAAAGTTTTGTGTATTCTATGATTTCCCCCCTTTTTACCCATCATTATCTTAGAAATTGAAACATTCATAAGAAAATGCCATGTCTTTCTCACAAAATCTGTAAAAGTTAAGGTAAAAGCAAATATGTAGTGATTTATCCCCTACTTAGTGGTATATAACACCAAAAGTTGGTGTAATCGTGATAAATATGTAGGCAACCCTGCATTTGAAACCAGACACCTGAACTATGACACTGCGACTGTGCCACATTGGTAGCCAGAGTTCTACAGTGTGCGGTCATCTTAAGACATGTGTCACTTACTCAGAATAAAACTTGTTTAATTGTAATTATAGGTGTTTTTCTAATGAGATGTCTATATTTAGTGTGTGTCTAATTTACTGTGTGATAAAGAATATTACAATATAGAACCATAGTAATTTAACTGTAATCATAGTTGGGACTGTCCATATAATTCTGTGAGAGCTGTGTCACATTTTATAGCAAATTATTATTATTATACAAGGCATTTATATAGCCCTCTTACACAATGAGGTACCACAGCGCTTTACAGAATAAAATACATATAGAATTAAATACATACACGGTAAAAGGTAAAAATACATACTTGGTAAAAGAAAAAGTACATACTTGGTAAAAGGTAAAAATACATATACAATAGAATTTTCTAAAATACAAACACATTTTTAAAACAAGTTGATGAGAAGAGACAACCAATTAACAGATTACAAATTACGCAAGAAAAGATGTGTCATGACAAGATGTGACATGACAAATGGTATATGCATATTTCCTTTCTGTTTATTACAGGATGCCCATGAATTGTTCCAATTCTTGTTATCGGAGCTGAGTGAAGACAAAGAACCACTTCCAATAGCCATGCCATTGTGTGAAGCCTCTAAACTCATAGTAAGTAGGAATCTGGGGAAAACACAGTAACCTGTGTTACATGGAGAAACTAGCTATTTAGGTAATTTCATAGCTTTAATATTTCTAAAGAGCCAAATTACCTAATGGGCGCAGCATTTATTCACTTGTAAAGCATGCCTTTAGAGGTATGTGCATGTTCGAGTGGAAAGGGGTATGTGTGACAGTTTTTGGTTTTTAAATATTATTGTGCAATCTCTGTTTGTGCTACAAACTGAATCCTGCAGGGGATACATATCTGATCGATGTTATTTCGGAATTTATTACCAGAACCTCATTTATATCATTAACCCTACCTCTACTACACCACACGGCAACTGTGCGGAAAAAATGTTTTTACAACCCGCCATGCAGGTTTTTGGACCTTTCTGGTGAATTTTGGGGGTCTGAAAAGAAATCTGTTGCCGTGTGGTGATCTCGAGTTAGGGTTAAAAGAAGGGAAAAAACCCAAAAGACCTCTTCCTGTAGGTGCAGATCTCAGATGTTCTTTTTCGATATTACGGTACATGTTTTCTGTTTAATCCGTACAGGAAAATGGGAGGAATGGCCTAGGTCATGGTAATGCTGATTTGATATCCAGCATCAAAGTCAATTTACCTAAGGTATCTAATAAGGGATTAGATCCACCCTTCAGAGGACTATTAGCAAATCATCTCTCTTGTACAGTATGTGGTCATAGGGTAAGTATTGGGCATACCATACAAAACATTTTTATCTTAAGTACAGAAATTACATAAGCCAACCAAGGAAGTTATGTTTGCTATTTTCCATTCTGTACAAGGATTCTAAATCAGGGCTGGAACTTCAGAATTTTTCCAACCAGCCAGTGTAACTTGCAAAAAAAACCCCACCCAACTGAAATACCACCAGCCAGTGTAACACACTTACACTGTGAGTTGGGAAAAAATTTAACACCAGTGGCAGGTAGTTTTGTAACTTTGCCCGCCCGACGGAAAAGTTACCCGCTATGGGCAGGCGGGCGGGTGCTATTTCCATGGCTGATTTTAATTGTTGCAATACAGTACCTTTAAAGGTCACCCATCATGACTCACCTTTTACAGAAATGTTTGAATTGATCATGTGACTGGCAGGAAGCAAGCAAGCATGTTAAAAATAAGGATAATCCTCTCTTCTGTTTCTGAAGAAACACATCATTGAAATATCAATGCATATGTTTTGTTTTTCGAAAAATTAGAAAAATCAGTGCACTTTTGTTGTGCAAATGTTGATATGCTCTGAATAGCTCTTCTCTTACTGGGATGTGTCATTATTTACACATCAGCAGTCATCAGTGTGTGTGCATTGATTTGTCCAATTTATCTTGAAACAATACATAATCAATGTAGAGGAGCATTTATGCTCAGCTTGTATGACACACATTTACAACTATTATTGTCTGCTTAGTATCTTAAGACTTACCACGTGGCAGGCGTCTCTGCAGACGACATTCCAAACTCTTTTCCCCATATTTGGAATCGCCATGAGAAATGCATTGAAATAAGTACAAACATGCCTAGTATTGGTTCAGTAATCCTTGAAATAGACCTTGAAAGTTGGGAAAGGTTTCTGAAAAATATATTTTGTATGGTAAAACCAATAGCCGCATGGAAAGTATAAGTTTTAAAAAACTTAGTCTTACTCATACAACACAATAGGGAGTGCATATTATGTGATCATACAAGTTTCCTCTTGTAAAGATTAAATTGAATAAACCCAATACAGTATAACAGCCAAAAGTTCCACAACCTAATAACCAACAGTTCTATTCATTCGGGTTGTAGAACTTGGCAGAAATTAAACTGTCCCCCTATAAGGTGAAAAGAATTGTGATTCTTGAAAGTAAAGGGCTTAAAAGAGTGTTTAAGTTAAGTATAACCTATCACCCATTAGGCAAGGAAAAAAGAAACCCTGTTGTACCAGCCCGACCGACCCATTTGTTTAGAAATGGGTTTAAGAAATGTTCACGTGCAAATGAATGCAAATTTCAAAAAACTCCAAATTGTTTACAGATTTTTAAAAATGTTTACACATTTTTAGTGATTTGTGCGGTCATTTTTAAGGGAAAATAAGAAGAAGAAGAAGAAGAAGAAAAGCCCAACCGACCGACCTGAGAGGTCTGTTTGCACGTACAACCGAGTTTCTTTTTTAACATTTTTTTCGTCTTCCAAGAATATATTTAGAGAAACCTCTAACCTCTGATTATTCTCCTTCCATTATTTTCCTTTCAGAATCCAGTCACCTACACAAGTTTTGACTGTCTGAGCGTGCCCATCCCGGCCTCAGTATTTGGCACAATATCATTAGAATATTTACTGGAAAAGTTTACTCAAATGGAGCTTGTGCACGATGTGGAGTGTGCTGAGTGCTCCAAAAGACTGTCAGCGGAGATCTCATCTCCAAATGGAACTGTAATACATAGTACAAATAGCACAGAAATAATTGTGCCATCTGCTGCTAATGGCAGCTCATCTGCTGCTAATGGCAGCTCGTCACCTAAATGTCATAGAATATTTAGGAAACAGATGACGATAGGCAAGGTAAGGGTCTAATGAGATATACATGAAACAGGAATCTACCGTCCAAGTGATTAAATTCCTGTCTTATGAGGTAGACTGATCCATTTCCTCCCCTCATATTTAGCTTAATTTGTTTGATATGAATATTCTAATGATAATTATGTCCGATTCTATGTAAAACATTTGTAAAACTACCGGTAACAACTTTTGGTGTTTGAATTTTGAATATTCATTAAGCTAGAATTGCCATTAATCTTAATGTTTGAGAAATACATCATGTATATAATAATAAACAGTCATTAATTATATAAAGCAGTGTACCAACCAACCTTGAAGTTTACAATAGACAATATAACAATAACAACCAAAATTAACAAACACTGGCGAATGTCCCATCAAAAATAAACAAGGAAATTCACCGGCGGGGATTTGAACCCCGGTCTCCTGAACTCTAGGCAGGCACCTTAACCACTAGGCCACTAGTCTTGCTGATAATACGGCAGATTTTCATGGTCAAACATACAGATATGATGGTTAATAAAAGATATGATGCTACTCCTGGAAACCTTGAGGGGTTGTAATAAATGTCCCATTAAAACTACTGGCTTAAGCAAATTATATGTATCAATATTACCAATTTACCATAGTAGGTCAATATGTGATAGTGATATACTTGATATTTACTGTTTTTATACACAGTTACCCCAGTGTTTATGCATCCACATTCAAAGAGTGGGTTGGAGAAATGACGGCTTACCAATCCGAAGAGAAGAGCATGTTATGATTACAGAGAGATTAGATATGAGCCCATATAGGCAGTCAACGGCAGTGTGCAATAATAGCAGCAGTAGTAGTAATAACACAGTCTTCAAGATTATGTCAAATGAATCTATGCAAATACAAAGGTGAGATACTGTAAAACACTATATTTCGTGGATACTTTGTTTCACGAATTTAAAATACTGCTATTTTAGAGGGAGTTAAATTTTGTGAATCTGGCAATTTGACTGATACTTTCAATGCAAAATTGTCAGTTTCGCGGTTAATTTTACGAATCCACATAATTCGCGGAATTAAATCCCTCACGAAATTAAGGTTGTTCCCCTGGCTAGCAAAAAAATCTTGATATTCAAGTATAAGGTAGAGCTGGTTGAGTACAACAAAAAAGTCTTTTACTGGTGGTGAATCGGGTGCACGGTTCAACAGATATAACCATTTGAAGTCATTTTGAATTCTTTTGTTTTGGTATTGTTTTTCGGCCAACAGAGGGCAGTCTATTTTCTTTTGTTTTATATTGTTTTTTTGACTCCCTAGGTAAAATTTTCATAGAAAATTTAGTTTTTTGTTTTTGCTCTAATTTGTTATTGAAAATTCTGCAGACTCCCGCAGCACAGGAAATAACGAGAGTAGTATAACCAACATATAAACCAAGTGGTAATACATTTGGGAAAGTACATGAACTTGAAAAAATTAATTAAGGGGGCTGTCAAGTGTCAGAAATAGCTTCCGTAAAACTGCCGTAACTACGTAATTATTCATATATTCCATATACAAGTATACATTTTTTTGAAGGAAAGGGTTCAATAAATCTAACCATGAACATAAAATTGCTCTAAAAAGAACCATTTTGGAGAAAATCATAAAAAACGAGAATTTTGACCAGTCTTCAATTCGGACAAGGTAACCAAAAAATATTTTCTGAAAATCTGTCCTTTTACGATTTTTGTAATCTTAAGAAAATTACCCGGGTTCCATTTTTTTTGTTTTTTGATATCTGAGATATTTTTTTATTTATTGACCAAATAAGGCAACAAAATGGGATTTTTAAATACAACAAACGTGAATGTCCACAAAATGATCCGAAAAATCGGGAAATAGGCCTAAAACAAAAAACAAAAAAAATGGAACCTGGGGAAGATCATGGTTGTTGCGTTAAACTTACTTGCTGTCCATCAGATGCAGTTTGTATTGAGTTATCGTGTCTGTAAATCGTATTTTTACTAAAAAATGAACATAAAGAAATCAACCGATGAATGTGAAAAGTGACAATACCGCCGTTTGATCATGGTTTACGGGGAAATACACGTATTTCAAATCCTGTCCTTTAGATATTGTGGGAAACATATAAATCCCCAACTTCGTGCAAAGTTTCATTACAAACCGTTCTTTTCTTGGTATCAAAATAACCTCAAATGTGTGTTAAAAAACACCTTTTTCATGATGTCGAGTTTGAAAAAGAAGCCATACCATTTTATGCGCATTCGAAGTGCGTTCACAATTTCCGGGAAGCGTAACGCATTCAAGCGCGTGCGTTAATCGACAATGAGCGCAGACGCGCGCGGAATGTTTTGAGTTGGCAAAATAAATGGTGACGCGTGCGCGTTGAACCGGTTGACAAAGATTTAGACGCTCGTGTATTAATTTCTGTGCGCAACACTCTGCGGCTAATCATCAGAGTTTATCATTATAGGCCAGTGTAGTCGAGTCTTTATCAATGTGATCATTTAAAAATGCACCGTGGCGGGATTAGTGAGTAGTCTGGGTGTAAAAATCAACACCTATCCTAGATAAAGGACTTAGTAAAGGAGAGAGAAAAATTGGAAACAGAGAGAAAGCAAGAAATGGGATGAAGATTTAATTTAAGACCTGTCGTTTGGTAGGCTCTAGGCCTACATGTTTTCTCTTCTTCTACCTCAGATATTTAAAGAGACGGAATCGGGTAAGCTTCTGATTAACATGATTAATATGAGTCACGTCACGAATTGTAATTTCATCATAAATAGTCAAAATGTCACAACATGCCACCTGAACTTGATCCTCGTTATGCCAGCGCCACCGAAAAAGAAACTGAAATATATGTCCGATAGGTCTAATGTTTAATGAAGCAGGAAAATAAATTTAACGGTTTGTAAAATGACTATATGAATTGTCTATGGGTAAACTGTCAAGCGAACGAGTAACAGTAGCGTATCAGCAGAGTGTCCCCCCTCGACGGATTTGACCGGGTAGAACAGCTCAAACTACCGGGCTAAAAGGTTTTATTTTCTGTAAATCCAGTGGGTTGGGGGAGCAAGGGCACCAATTTGAATCGGATGGGGTGGATTTTGAGAACACCCCCACCCTCCCCGTTTTCAAATGTCGGACTCGGCGGGGGCGGCAATCCTCAGCCTGTAAAGTTAAAGCCTACCGGGAAGATACCATTTCCCCCTCTGACAAGCGATCTCATCAGATACGCCACTGGCGGGTAATGGAGCACATTTCACAGTAGTTGAATGATGAGTATTTTCCATTAGAATGGACTTGGATCCTTTTAAAATAGATTTGAATTGCTATCTACCAAAGATAATTATTAAATAGTGATTGTTCAGTGTTATAACAATAGCTCTATTAAGAATTTCGGTTGGATCTCTTATAAAAGTAGTTTGCTATCTACTGAAGATAACAATGATAACGTTGAAAACACGGTCATTATTTAACAATTAGCTCTAGTGCTAGGCCTATATACAGTATTCGGTATTTCCATTACTGCATGGTTTTATTATTTATTGGCTATCCCTATGAATTGCCTTGTCACCTATACCTAGATTGAATTTTTTTTATTGAGAGGACACAAAAGTACAAGGATATCAAAGGTGCAACCACACATTTAATTAATCAGGCCTATTGTTTACATCTCATAACTTCGTGATAAACCAAACCGATGTTACCATATTTTTTTATTGGGGTGGGTCCGAGGGGCAGAAATATAGAGCATCCTCTCCCACCATAATCCCATCCCTTCCACCTTTGCTTTCAGTCTAGAACATTCGGACGTTTCATTGATTCAAAATATGAATGATGGGCATTTAGCGATCGAAATGGGAAGATCTCTGTTCTTTGTTCAGTCCGAATTTCATTTGGAATGTTCCAGAATTTTATATTATTCAATTTAACTATGACATTTTAGGAGGATTTTATAGAAACATGACTTGTTTGGCCGTATAGGCCTACTTCTGGTTATATTGGAACTTATTTTGTCTTATATGGCATGTCACCAACCAAACCGTAGGCCTAACAGCGGGGCCTTAGACCCGAACGCAACTGAATAAATGAGCTTATAATGGATAGTATATTAAAATACATGCCAGGAGAGGCTGTCCATCCCTGCTCTCCATGGCCCTATACACCCCCCCCCCCCCCCCCCCCCCCCAACTCCACATGTCGTGTGTTTGATTGCCGTGTGTGCAAATACATGTACTATACAAAGTTAGACTATTATGAGATAACCATGTGAACCATTTGATAGCATCGGCTCATCGGCCCGAGGATGCTTCTCCGATCATGCCCATGTAGGCCTAGGTAAAACGGCACTTATAATTGATATTATGTTTGATATAACTGAATGACAAATTAGTACACCGAGTTGAACTAACTGAGAACTAGCTAACTTAACAACGAAGTAATAGGCCTACCATATTCAGTAATGACAATAAATAGATAAACAGGTAGGCCTATTGGATGGACGGGCGGGTGGAACGGACTTGTACAACATCGAAAGGCCAAACAAAAACAAAACATTAACGTCTTCGGATAAAACCCGGTGTAAGTCTTTTTGATCTCCTTACAATGTTTCACTCCGATCATGGATTCAAAATCTTTCTCTGTCCTTTATTTTTTATCTTTTTTCCTTCTCTCTTTCCAAACTCCTTGACACTAACGCTTGTGCTAAAGCCTTGTTTTACTAATAGGCCTACTTGCTTTCAGGCTCAGCCACACCCCGGCAAAAATGATGGTTTGATAAGTCGGGCCTCCGATGCGTAAACAAATTGTTTACGCATTATGCGTATGAACAAGCCCTCAAACGCGGCAAAAACATAGCGGGTAACGCAGCACGCACTGACGGCTTTCGAAATAACAGCGTCGCGTATTTTAAGCGAACTGGCGCGTGCCAATTTGTGTGAAAAACAAAACACGGGATACGCGGCGCATGGGAGTTTCGCTGATCCCCTGCGGGCAGACTTTTCCATTCTACTTTGTCAATGATCACAATAAGGGATTTAAATCCTTCTAAATAGGCTTTTGGAATTTCAAAATTGAAAATTTCTTTGCATGTACTGATAGATAACACTCTGAAGTTTTGAAAAATGAAGAAAAGTGAAATTCCTGGAAAATACGAAATGACACTTGACAGCCCCCTTAAGTGCATTAATTAGCCTAATTTTTTAATGACCTAAAGCTTCCTTAGATAATTAAGTATAATTAATTATGCAGATGTCTTACAGCCTCCCGCAGCACAGGAAAGTTTCTAAAAACTACAATTAACAAGCTCCCAAAATTTCAGCTTTGTAGCATTTTTACTTTTCTTGTAAAAATGTAATTAAACATTTTTGCATAGATTAATTATTTTGCTAGGGGGTCAACAAAATAATAAGAAACAAAAGAAATGAACGCTTCAATTTTGCTTCATTTTGGACAATAAAATTGTCATATCTATAAAACCGTACCTCCGATCAAGCTCAGATTTCAGATTATTGTGGAGCTCAGCATGCTCTATTGGAATATAAAATAAAAAATTAGCCATAGGAACACCCTTAAGTAGTTTTACAGTAGATTATTCAGAGATAGTGAAAAGCGTTTCAAACTTGAGGAGGGGTGCAATCAAAGAAGATTTCTTGTGCAGTCCAGTGTTCTTCACTTTCATCACATGACCACTGGTTTCATTCACCAGTGTCTACTGGTTTCCATTGACATTACATTGTAATGAAAGGCATATAATGTTGTTAAATGAGGGTCGTTAAGAAAATCCTGCTGCAAGTAGCAATATTGAGGTGATTTCAATTCAGTCCTCTCTTGTTTTTTCTTAAAGACTGTTTATTTGTTGTAAAACATAAGCACATTTTAGTTGGGATTAAACTTCATTTTTTAAGTTATGCCTATCTGTACTGTACCGTGTATTAAAGTAAAGTGGAAGTTGGATGACCTGCAGCTGTTAATTACTTAAGCAAATTTTTCTTTTTGGTATAAACACAACACCAAAAGTAAGTCCCCCCCCCCCTAAACAATTCGTCATAACATCGTAAATAAAACATTTTACCAATAAAACTTAGTTAGAAATAATCCTATGACTGTTTCCTAAGTGATGGTTGAAAATGAAAGATTTCCATTACTTCATGGCTGAATGAGCTCAAATGGAAGACAAAAACTGCCCTTCTCAAAAATCACAAAAGTGTATGAATTGCTTCTCACTAATGGAAAAGTACCCGTGGCTGAGCAAAATTTACTGTAATGTGTAATCAATTCATGATCATTCAGCCATGTAAATCCCATTCTTGGCTCAGATATTAGCATAGCGAGTTGTGACTTTTGAGAGGGGCAGTTTTTGTCTTATTTTTGAGCTTATTCAGCCATGAAGTCATGGACATCTTTCATTCTCAAACACCACTTAGGAAACAGTCATAGGATTATTTCTAACTAAGTTTTATTGGTAAAATGTTTTATCTTACGATGTTATGACGAATTGTTTAGGGGGGACTTACTTTTGGTGTTGTGTTTATAAAGCGCAAATGTGAACAATAGCCCAACAGACATTAACAAGGTTAATGACCAGAGTGATTAAAAATCAAACTGGTAACTCTCGAAAGAGAGCTCTGAAAGGCCAATCAATTGGTTCACTGCAAATCAGAAAATATGCATAAAACAAGAAACACAAATGGGCAGAGGCTAAAAATGCCAATGAAAGTGACATAAAAATAAGATAAAAGCCCAAACATAGAGAACAACAACAAAATATAAATTAAAGACAAATAATAATATCTGGAGGTCTGATGGGCATCAAGAGAACCTTCACAACAAACTTCAGAACTAAATCTACCAGGAGCTGCCTGTTGTCACCTGTTGGGGCGTGGCCGTATCACCAGCCCAGCTGGCTACATGCTTTACAGGACAATCCACCATCTCCCCAACCAAGTACTAACCTACACTTAACCCATGACACCATACCATTATTGTGTATCAGTCAGATGTATTGTGCTCTGTTTGTTTTGGGGAAAGCCCTGTTGGCATTGCAGTGGTGCTAAGCATGCTGGACTGTACAAGAAATCTTCTTTGGGGTGTAACAGTAGCAGGGCGGCAATGGTATCCCTGTGCTAATGATTATGCTAAACTATGCAGAAAACATACAAGATAGATAGGGAGTAGATCAGTTTCTAACATTGAACTGTGTATGTTATTAGCATTGACTGTTTCCATGGCAATGCATGCAGAGTTTATTTATGTTCATTAAATTGAAGCTGGACATAAAATATGGGATTGATCAAGTTCCTCTATAAACTCACCACTTGTCTTTCATAAAGGGATACAAAATGGCATAATAAGATCAAGGACATATTATATTAGGTCATGATGTGTCAGTCAATGGACTCACACACCAACTGCAGACCAGGAAAAACAAACCTAGCCTGAAGGTATATCAAAATAGATATTCAAGATTTGAATTTGTCTAAGAAATTGGCTATGACTGTGACTGGATTTGACTATGACTGTGACTGGATATATATTTTAAATGTAATTTTTGCCCCAGAGGTAGTGTCCATTATTGTAGTCACACCATAACATTGCAGTTGCATGCATTCAATATCTCAAGACATGTATGCACCTACAAAATACACAAAATGTGTACAGCCATTGCAAAAGGATGCAGTTGTCTCTCCAAAAGTTGAGATTTTGATATCATCTGCAACGTTTACATATATCCCATTTGTGGAGTTTGTTGCAGTACGTGACAGATACAGATACAGATGAAAATTAGCTTTTTGAATGCTTCAAAATGACACCTTTGTGGTTAAGATTGGCTACTGCTTTCTGATTCTACAAAGACAGATTACTGTAAAGTTGTCTTTAGTTTCTGTTTTTCCATGCCTAATTCCATCAATATCTTAAAATACATTTTACCAACAACTGCACCCTTTTGCCGCGACAGTACACAAATAAAAGAATTTATAAACAAATTCATAAATTTGACAATAATAATTTGGCATCCCAACCCAAAGGAAGCACTGACATTTTGGTATTCACCGCTTGATTAACTAACCCATGATTTGTTTTCTATCTCAGACCTAATGGTCAGTGCTTCATAGGTTGCAAATTCTTGCCATCACGTCAATCATTACCGCTAGTAGGCGGAGCATGGGCTCAGCTATCACCAAGGCAGACGTTAGAAAGCAGACATAACAGTCCAACACCGAGTACAGATGAAGAGCAAGAGAATGCTGACAGCAGACAAGAAGCAAGGTATGATATTTGACACTTCATCAACTCCCCCATACCTTAATTGTTAATTTGAGATAAACCATGCTGCTATGGGAAACAAACCAGCACTCCTATCAAACCGCACCATGCAGATAATGTGTTTACGTGCTAAGCAATCGCAACTGCAGTGTGTGTTGTTTTGGAATGATCATGCACACGCTGTTTACATCGACTTTTGAAACTAAAAGGAACTTGACTAATTATTTTAAGGTTTTTGAAAATTGTTTGAATGAAGTTGTTAAAAATGAAGTACGATTAAATTATGTTCGTATTTGCATTGTCTATTTATGAAATGGTGTTCAAATCCTTGGTGGTTGTTGAAAGGAATTAAATCATGTTTATGCATATGTGCATCACCAATCTACAACTTGCATTCTGCACGACGCTAACACCGTTGTAGATTGGCGATACACATACACTGAAACATGATTAAATCCCTAATTATCTGCTCATACATTGTTTTTATATTTCCGCTTTTAACTAAGATAGAACCAGGTTTACAGGTTTTAACTCAGGATTGACTGATATAATTACAACCGTCTAAAGTACTGTCTCCCTATAATTGTTCCTGGCAATCTTCAAAAACCCTATGGAAGCACAACTTGATAAGACATGACTAAATCAGTTGTTATGAGGGTATTGTGGAAATTCATAACAGTTTACCTTGGTGCCATGATTTTGTTTTGTCAGATGGGCCCAGCCCAAAGAGATTTACTAAATTTTAAATTTAAAGTAGAATGTCAAGAAATTTTGCAGAATAGAACAAATTAACTGAGTCTTTACGATTAATGAATCTGTGTTGGTAAAAATGTAGTTTGCTTTGACCAGTACAAAAAAAACCTGGTTTTTCTTCACCCTGTGGCTGATTTAAAGCCTTCAGGGAAACTGTTGAATACACAATCAACAACACCAGAGTATGGAATCGCACACTTGGTTATTCTGACATTTTACGCACCAATTTATTTTCAGGGAATAATAATTCAGATGGTCAATTCTTGTTAGTTTTATCAAAATAAATCTCACAATCTTAGAATTACAACTATGTTCTCCTTTTCTATTTACTTTATTCACAGCAACCGGTTAACAGAGTGTAGATACAGATTGGCCTCCGCCGTAGTTCACCTTGGAAACGCGTACTCTGGGCACTTTCTAACCTATAGAAGAGCGCCCTCACCATCAACTTCAGATCAGCTTTGCGACAACTGGATGTGTGTGTCCGATGAGAATGTTTACACAGCTGTGTTATCAGAAGTACTGTCACAGAAAGCCTACATGTTGTATTATCAAAGAATGTAATATTCTTGTTATAAAATTATTGTTTAACTTCTCATGTTGATGGAGTTTCACAACTTAACTCAATAACCGCAAATGTGTGGGTATAAGTACATCTTTATAGTCTGCTTCCTGTCCAAAGGATCATGGGAAGGATCATATATTTATTTGTATTTTTCAATCCACTCATGTTTCTGATTTTCACATGAAAATATTTTTTGGGAAATAATTACTCTGGAAAAAAATACTTATAATCACAAATCTAAACTAAATTCACAAATCAAATACTGATTTTAGCCAAACTTGGCCCTCATGTCTAGAAAGTGGTTGAACTCTCCTGGCTGCATGTATTACTGAAAGGTATATTATGTGATCTTTCCAGGGAATGCCCTCAACATCGAGAAAAAAAATTGAAAGCAGATTTTCTTGCAGATTTACATTTCTGATCATAAACAGTACATACATTCGAAGTTACAGGGCGATACGATTCTTAATTACTTCAAAATCATGATTTTAGAGTGAAAATAAACTGTCGGGATAACACAACAGTTTATATTTTTACTCTAAATTCACTCTAAAACCATGATTTTGAGGTAATTAGGAATCGTGACGTATCACTCTGTAACTTGGAATGTATGTACGATTTATGATCAGAAATGTAAATCTGCAAGAAAATCTACTTTCTAAAAAAATCATGAATAGAGGGCGCTCTCTGGAAAAGATCACATAATATGCCTTTAATAGCCAATGAATTCACATTATTAGATGAAGTAGAAAATGTTGCAATTAAATAGCGAGAGAAGAAACTGGTGATACTTGTCAAATGTGCTGTGGTATCTATGATAGCATATATTTTGTGTTGATTTTATTTCATTGAATCATAATTATCTTCACTCTCATATATATAAAGGTCAAAACACACATCTGACACTGTAGATCAATGTTGTGTAAAAGCATGTGACATCAACCCAACTCCAAAATAGTGAGAATTAATTTGGAACACTGTCAATGACACCTTATTAGTTTGTGTTATCCTTTTCATGATAGCTCAGTTATTCCTAGTTTGCTCCAAATTCTGTATTTACTCCTATTTGATATACGGTACATAATACTAAAATTTAAGGGCTTTCTAAATTTCGTGGTTAAAGACATATTATGTGATCTTTTCCAGGGGCGCCCTCTACTCATGATTTTTTTTAGAAAGTAGATTTTCTTGCAGATTTATATTTCTGATCATAAAAACCATGATTTTGAAGAAAGGCCTAAAAAAAAAAAGGTTTGATTGGCGTAACATTAAAAAAAAATAGGTAGGTAGGTCAGATTTTTTTTTGATTTTTTAAATCTATAAAACGTCTATGAAATTTTATATACCAGCACACATATACCATACAGACATAAACAAATGGCACAAATACAAATTTTCACTGTTTTTGTTGTTGTTTTTCTCACTCAAAAAATAAAAAAAAAATAAAAAAAAAATAAAAAAAAGGAAAAAAATCTTTTTAAAAAAAAAATTTAAAAAAAAAATGTTTAGGGTCGGCGGTAAAAATAGGGTCTGTCGGGTTACGCCAATCAAACTTTTTTTTAGGCTTAATTAGGAATCGTATCGCTCTGTAACTCAGAATATATTCACGATTTTTGATCAGAAATGTAAATCTACTTTCTAAAAAACAAATCATGAATAGAGGGCGCCCCCTGAAAAAGATCACATAATATGCCTTTAAGCCCTCAGACCGGTAGTGTATACGGTGGTCTGACTAATGTTGCTTTACCATATGATTCAGACCAGCACCCTGTTACGGTAAAGGAGAACATTTTGTTATTGGGTGATGTTGTGGCTGTCTCAGCATGTGTTCTATGAGCCTCGAGACTGATGGCATTGTAATGCAAACGTAAGGTGCTGATTGTAATCAAACATGTGACGATATCACAATTTTTAGTGCACACCACTAAATGAAGTCAGATATACATCAGTTGGAAGCAAGTGATTCTTTTGCCATATGTAGTTTAAAGTTTTTACACAGTCAACCTTGATTAATTCACTTCCATGTTTCACCCTATTATAAGAAAACTGCACCTGTTTCATGATTGTTCACATTTTTTTTATATCGACCCTATCTAAAGTGTGTAGCGTGCATGACAATATTCAATTTCCCTACCAACCTTGTTGAAGGATTAGTATTGGAAGAACAGCAATGAAATAGCTCCTCTCCTTGTGTCAGTCCTCAGCCAATTCTTTGAGAATGTGGGGTGCGGTCTCAATCAAAATATGCCAAATTCACCATTATTTTGTGCTCAAAAAACAACTTTGTCGTCTGTTCAATGAAGTGTTACATTGAAAACTAGTGTAGAGTGATGCTCTATTGATGTTTGAGCACAGAATAATGGTGATTTTGGCACATTCAGAAAGAGACCGCCCCATATTCTCAAGAAAGTGGTTGAATATTGAAACAAGTGGTTGCTACAAATTTTGTATAATTGAGAGGTTGAATTGATTTGTAACACACTATGGAGACATAACACATACAAGATATAGGCGATTAAACACAATTCTTTTTGAGAGGTTTAAGGTAAACCAACTATGCTAAATATCTTGTCAATGTTAGGTGATCGAAATTCTAGTTCATAGTTAACTACAAAATCTGTATCTGAAGTTTCAATTTTGTATAATCCAAAGTGCAGTGGTAATTTTGAACATTGAGTATAGTATAAGTTGTAGGAAAGGTTACATTCCTTGTTTCATTTGCACTCTGTGCACAAGGGCATCCCCAGAGGGGGTGTGGGGAGGTGTCACACATCAAATCTGGTACAAATCATGGTACACATGAGCTTCTGACGGTACATTTGCGATTCTGACCATAAACCATCTGGGGACACCCCTGTCTGTGCACATGGTATACATGTAACAGAATTGAAAGTGGTAATGTCTATTATATGCATCAAAATATTTATATGCTATGGATCAGGGGAGTTGGATTTCTCTAATTGGGATATGCCACGAGAAAAATGAAAATAATTTAAATAAACTCTAAAATTTACATCCAGTTTGGTTGAAATTGGCCCATTTGTCTACTTGAGAATTATTATTTCCATTTTTTGATAACATTTGCTGAAATGTTCTTGAAAAATTTAAAATTCTAGAAATGAAAACCGGTTGATTTATAAGAAATAATTTTAAAGGGGGTTATTTTTCATTATTCATTTAAGAATACAGATGACAGAGTCGCCTATTTTGTGGTATATCCTTGTTACCCCAAAATCCACAGAGCAAACTTTCACCCAGTTATAAGATGATACTAAGGGTCAACCACTTCCAGTCCAAGTGGCACACACAAATCACAGCAATTGGATGTGTTTATTTGAATGAGAGGATAAAGGTATTGTGTTTAGACCATACCCGTGTTATATTGTCTGACATAAAGCGGGCGGTAGTATTTATTTTAAGTGGAACAATGACGCCGCAGGCGGAGTTGTTTCAGGCAAAAAATACTACTACCGAACACATTTATGTCAGACAAAATAACAGGGGTACGGTCTAAAAACAATCCTTTATTGTTATTCTTAAACGGTTATAATTTAGACATTTATTTAATCAAAATTGTAACTTTAATTGCCCACATTTGTCAACTTTTACACCTGTTAGAATTGAAAAACCAAAAAGCATTCCATCCAATCCTGTGTGGTGAGTACACCATGCGTCCGCGTAATGCGCCGCATAAGCACGCAGGAAATAGGCACACTGCAGATATGCGCGTTATGGAAGAAATCTTTAGTCACCACGCAATGCGCGAGGGTGGGCATGCTAATTAATGAACGCTGTGTTAAGTTGTCTGATATAAATGTCGCCGATTTCTCTGAGAACCAATGAGAGTTGCCTAAACAATCTTAGCTGTTTAAGAATACCAAGCAGAGTATTTGCAAGAGGTATACTGTAAAACCAATGGTCTAATTCACGGCATGAACATTTCACAAATGTAAACGTTGGAGTTAACTTTGCAATGCACTGCTACAATGTAGATTGGAAAGATTTCCGGCATGACATTTTTGTGAGGAAGTGCTCCTAGTGAAATTTAAATGCACACAAACATTTCTGGTTTTACAGTAATAGAAGTACACAATTTGTTGCACCACTTTTGTCCGTTTTGCACTTGAATTTCAATAATGCATACTTGATTCACACTTTAACAGAAAAGAGATTTCTGAAGAGAATACCTATTTCATTGTATTTTATGTCAGCTTTTGAACAGTTTGCATTTAAAACATCTAGATCATTTATATTTCAGCTCAAATGATATTAGCTGAACACAAATGATATTATAATGAGCCCAAAAAGTGGAATTGTAATGATCGTAAGCGGAATTAAATTTGTGTTATGGAATTAAATTTCATTTGATCTGAGCTAAGGCAACAAACAAACAAAAAACTGTTCTACAAACAGACCTTACAGGTAGGGTAGGGTCTGTCGGGCATGGTTTTCTTTTAATTAACAATTTCTATGAAAATGTTGGGGAATTTTCAACAACAAAATAGAAATTTTCAAAAGTTTAAAAAAATCCAAAATATTTTCAAAACAATTAAAAAACCAAATATCCGTAAAACAAATTTCAAACAAATGGGTCGTCGAGCCCGTAGAACAGGTTGGTTTTTTTCCGTCGCCTAAAGGATGAAGTTTTCCTGATCACAATTTGTAAACAGGACAACTATCTTATATTTAGTCCTGAATAGAATCCGTGACATTTCCCCCAAATTATAGCATGTTGTGTTTGTTATTTTATCTTTGCAATACCTGATAATGGAATGAAAATCAAACTTTCCCCTTTTACTGTGGTGCATGAAATAATGAGGATTAAGAAACAGAATGACCACTAAATGTTTAAATATCCGCCTAATAAGATGGGTTTCAATTTAACTTAAGATGCCTAGGAGTTCAAAGGTCAGGATCTTGATCATGCTCCTGGTGCTGGGTTTATTTTGAACACTGGCTAACATGCATCTATTACAGCTTCAACATAGCACACTTGTTAGGTCATCCTTAACACATTCCATGCGGCAGGTGTCTGCAGACGATATTCCAAAATTTCACAAATGTTTCAAAAATGTCAACATGATTGAATTTCATTACCGTATTTGGAATCACCATGAGAAATGCATTGAAATATGCACAAACATGCCTAGTATTGTTTCAATAATCCTTCAGACAGGCCTTGAAAAATGGGAAAGGTTTCTGACAAATCTGGTTTGTATATGGTCATGTGTTTTAAGCTCGCCTCCTTTCGCGTTACACATGGATTTTGGCTTTCACGACATGATTTTAACTTTACACATTTATATTTGCTTGTATACCCCCTGAGGTAGTAAAAGTTTATATTTTCTGAAGGGAAATTTCATGAGGAAACCAAATATGCCATTAAAAGTATAGTACGACTAAGAACTAAAATGGTATGATCGGAAATGTTCGGAAAAATATCAGAGTTTTAAATTTTTAATTCGAGATCCATATATCTTTTTATACCTACCCCTATCATTATTTACTTTACATATTTGAATTCCTCATGAAATTACCCATTAGATGATATATAATTGTTAAAGTTACTACGTCGGTATGGTAATTATACCGGCTAGTGAATATCTCCAATTTTTATTTTATATATTTTTAGAATTTTCAAAAATATTTGTTTAAGGATGAACCCTTCCCTGATATAAACTGCATTTCTGAATTCCTCTAGTTACAAGCTTTCCAAAAATGTATACTTTTGCTATCATAGGTTGAAAACTTTTTCTGTTATTGTCATTTTTATAAATCCGGTAAATTGAGGCTGATTATTCATGTTTACTGTGTAGCGAATAGGAAGAATGCTGATGTTCATTGTCTTATCCATAATTAATTAGTTGTTACAAATAGTTGACAAGTCTGTTGAACCACATACTTAAAGACTACTAATTATCCTTTAAAATGGGACCAGAATGGTGTTTATAACATTAGGAGATGACTAGTTATTGTAAAAAGAACAAAACGTGGGATTATCCCCATTGAGTTTGTACAGGCGGCACCCCTTCCAGAAACACCCCTTCCAGCACCACCCCTGGTCCCCAAACATCAAACAGCTGTATCTCCCATTCTGTATTAGCTATACCAATGCCATTTTGCAGGCAGATAGCATGTTATTAGGGCTTTAAAATGATACCAAATTTGTTGAGATAGCTTTTGTGGTTTTAAAAATATTTGAGGAAAATTACAGCATGAAACTAAAAAATGTAACGGCACCACCCTATTGGGAGGCGAGTTCATAACGCGTGACCATATATGGTAAAACTAATAGCCACATGGAAAGTGCTAAGAAGAGACCTTTTTCATTGAATTATATAGAGGTCAATTAATGCATGTGTGTTGTTTCAAGAGAAATTAAACAAATCAATGCACGCGCGTTGATGTGTGTAGGGGAGTGCTATTGCAAGCATATTAGCATTTGCGCAAGTGCATTGTAATTTTTCAAGAAACAAAGTAATTCATTACAATTCAAAATTAACAATTTTGTGCATACTTTAGTTATCTTTAATGATGCATTGTTAACAAAAACAGGTCACGTGGAGTAGGTGCGTTGCGCGTTCTTCGCAACAGTTGATCGCGTTCACAGCATTGTCCTAGTTGGTTGTCCGCCTCAGTGATTTACTATATTCACATACACGCGTGCATACATGAGAAGTAAAATGTGGAACGAGACTATTTTGTTTTTGATTAACAAAGGCGCTGACGGGCAAATTCCAAATGTATCGAGCAGAAGGTAAAAAGTGAAAATATTACCCCAAATCTCTTTCATCTCACTCGTTTTTGTTACTGAAATGCCGCAACATAAACTTTGTGAGGGATACAATCTATCACCAACACTAGCGCAATCTACCACACGGGCAGACGGGTGAAGAACATGTTTGTTTTCTCCGGCACATGGCCATGACCTGTCAGAGCTGACAGGTCATGTAACCGAGCGTCAAATCAATCGGCTAATCGGAAGCATTCGGGTGGTCTTATATTTTCGGATTTGAAATGGCCTATGTAGTGGTAGCGAAGGTGATTATTTGACTTAAACCAACCAACCTTTTATTATTTATTTAAATGTTAAAAATGCATTAGAAAGACGATTAAAGATGCGCCGACATTCACTGCTCGAAATATGGACAAACCCATCCATTGTCACTCCAACTTGGACTTTATTTTCTAATGGTGTGCATGACAGTGCTATTTCAAATTCCTTTGTTGTTAATTTGTTTTGACAATATACCACATTGATTATTTTACATTCTATATACAAATTATTTATTTCCATATTATATGTAAATATTGACAATATCATAATTACATCATATGTAATAAAAGCTCCCATTAGCAGGAGTGTCATGTGGCATATTATGTCCACACAAATATATAGAAAATGTCTGATGTGTGAATATATTTATGTCATGTATAGGATGTGAAAATAAAATGAAACATACTTACTTAAAAGTAATTTGATCTTTAGATTTCAAGACAAGATAAAAATTACCAGGCATTTCAGGTGTTGCTACTGTTACCCTTCATCAGCAGATTTATGACCCAATTTGGGGAACTTGACTTTCCGGGAAATATAGAATCGGGTCATAGGGACGCTTTGGTCAAGTTTGCCCAATCTAGTCATAAATCTGCCAATGAACCGAAAATTCCAGGTAATTAATATATTGCATTATTTAAGATCAAAAATTAAATTATACTTCAGTCTATTTCACTTCCACAAGACAGTGATGTCACTGCCGTCATTCACTGATTGCAATAATTAACAGGCATGCGCCTACTCCAAGGTTGTCATGTTATCCCTACGGTTCACTTTTATAAAGGCTCTCATATTTGAGTGCTTTCTTCCTGTTGATAGAAGATACAGCCTAGATACATGCCTGCTGCATTGCGCCTGTGTACTTACAAAGTAGCTCTTTTTTCATGGATGTTATTTTTGTGAATTTAAATTTTCAGTGATATTCATACCATCATGAATCCCTAACCCCGGTTTAGGGTTTTTGACAGGATCACAATTTCGAGGAAAAAACACCAACTAAATCTCCGGATTCGATCCGGGGTCCTCCCCCCCCCCCCCCCCCACCGTTCTCAAGCCCCACGTCCCACCCACTAAGCTCCGGCCCTCAGCTACACATCAACTAAGCTCCGGCCCTCAGCTACACATTCGCGCAGTGTACTGCGCTCACTATATAGGCTCGGTTGACTTCATCATCGAAAACCGTCGGCGCATGCGTTTGGAGAGGGATTTAGGATTAGCATTCAGGGGGTTAGGGTTAATAGAACAAAAACAAACAAATAATGTTCCATAACCCTAACCCGGTTTAGGGTTTTTGACAGGGATCACAACTTTCGAGGGGAAAAAACACCAACTAAATCTCCGGGACCTGCCGGGATTTGATCCGGGGACCCTCCGTTCTCAAGCCCCACATCCCACCCACTAAGCCACGGCCTCGGCTACACATTAGGCTACACTAAATAGGCTCGGTTGACTACGTCATCGAAAACTGACGGCGCATGCATTTGGAGAGGGACTTAGGATTAGCATTTTTTAGCACTCGGGGGGGGGGGGGGGGGGGGGGGGGGGAGGGATTAGGGTTAATAGTAACAAACCAATGGGAAAGCAAGAAACTAGTATGCTCAGATTGCATTGAAAATGGTTATTGGTTCACTATCACTAATATTTGTTTCCTCTTCCTTGTTCACTGTCCCCAAGGTTTGTTATTCCCAGTGGCGTAAATTTGTATTTGGTGTTGGTGGGGAGTTTGCTGGCGCTTGCGCTCACGGGGGATGTCCCCCTGAGAAGCTGATTTTTTTTAGTATTTTCGAAACTGAATTTGAGCATATTGGTGAATACTTATAAGGACAATTCAAATGAACTCCCAATACACATTATTAATACCATTCACATTTCTATTAAAGCAGTATTTACATACACATGCATGGGGGGGGGGGGGGGAGGTGCATAGGCCATCCCCGTGGTCAAATATTAGGGACCCCCACCCCCAAGATTTACACATGGCTATTCCTCAGGTCCCTAAAGTTCACCCCCAAATGATTTAAACAAAAATGTTATCCAAATTGAGCTATCCTTGATTTGAAATTAGGTTGGTTATGTCTGAAATAAATATCTAGCTATTAGGGAGTGTTCATAATACTTTGTTGGTGGGGGAGGGAGTTTCAGCCTCGAATGTCTTTTGGACCCCCACCCCCAAGATTTACACATGGCTATTCCTCAGGTCCCTAAAGTTCACCCCCAAATGATTTAAACAAAAATGTTATCCAAATTGAGCTATCCTTGATTTTGAAATTAGGTTGGTTATGTCTGAAATAAATATCTAGCTATTAGGGAGTGTTCATAAATACTTTGTTGGTGGGGGGAGGGAGTTTCAGCCTCGAATGTCTTTTTTATCCCCACAAACAGCCCCCCCCCCCCCCCCCCCCCCCCCCCCCCCCCCCCCCCCCCCCCCCCCCCCCCCCCCCCCCCCACCCCCCCCCCCCCCCCCCCACCTTATGTTCAAGTACCGTACCCTGACAAATAAAAAATAATTTTAAAATGTTGCATTTTTATTTCCCCCTCCCCCTTTTAAAGGACCAGATTTTGTTTTGATCCCCCTTTGGTGGACCATTTTTCATCCACTGACCCTCTCCCCATATTGTCCAACCCCCACGCACACCTTGCCATCCTTGAAAGGCTCCATCAAAAATAGAACGGGATAGCAATTTTAAAGATTACAGGAAATCCCACCAAATTCCAGGATTTGGGTTTCTATTTCAGGAAATTCTTTTTTACCAATGTATTTATTAGAACACCCTATGGGAATCGGGGCTACCTCTACATGAACTCAACCCGAACCGAACTCGAGCGGCGTTCCGGTTCCAGTGCCCAAATGCTCAAATAGCCATTTTGGTATTCAGCATGAAATAACATTGATACTGGCATTTGATCATACAAAATTATTAGAAAAATAGAAAAATTAATCTTCAAGATATTTTATAGTGTAGAAATTGCAACCTTGGGGTTCCAATTTTTTTGTTGGGTTATACTTTAAGGTGCATGGTTAAAGGAAACACAAGGCAGCTACGCGGGTCAAGGTATATCGGTTCCGCCGCCACCTGCCGACCCTCTCATTTCGCTGCGTTTGCGCCATCTAGCGTTGTGTTTGGGGAAATCCCCTTTGACTGGCAGGTCTGTCAAAGTTCAAAGATCGTGAACGGGAAAAACAACACTGAATCCACATTAATTATATCACGTTAAAATACTATTATTTAACAATTGACCTGATCTAAAATTGACCGCAATAGAGTGTGGGACTTTTCGTCAATAGCTGATGCATCAGATTTCCTGTGACAATCATGAATTTGGCTTGAACAGGAATCTTGATCCCACCCGCACGCCGCCTGTCCAGTACCACCCAGTACGAACATATCCATTTGATGTCTGAGACTGCTGAGCATTTTGTGAACTGAACAGCTGGTGGGTGACATGGCTGGAGAACCACATTCCGACTTTGAAAGGGTAATGTATTATCTAAAGCAATTCATGAGCATAATAATTTTACCACCATTGCTATCAATTGAATATTGTCAATTGTAAAAATGTAAGCTTACAATTTACATAAAATTACAAGTTCCATTTAGACGTTTGTACGGTATGCCAAAATGCAGTAAATTACTACCAGAGGTGGTTAACCACTCGGCCAGTTTGTGTACTTTACGACAATGGGCAAATTTCATGTCACCGTGTGCTTCTAAAATTAGAACCATTATTGGAGTATGGAACTCAAACTTTGGAATACCACTATTTTAGGGATGACCCTTCATTTCATGTAGAATAGAAAACATTAAGTTGAAAATGGGGCCAGCAAATCGGAATACCAGGCGCGCGGATCCAGGAATTTTTTTGGGGGGAGAGCCAAATATTTGAATATTCGGGCCAAAGTGTGACGGTGCGCACCGCGCTAGCGCGGACATAGCTTGTTCACGTAGCGTCGCGTTGTCGTTCCTCCCACAAGCGTGGAGGGGAGATCAGTGATCGTATCGGAACAAAGTCTGAGCCACCTCAGACTTCGTGGAGAGTAGATCAGTGATCGTATCGGAACAAGTCTGAGCCACCTCGGACTTAAATCTGAGCCACCTCGGACTAGCGCAGACAGGGAGGAGTATGAGGGTGGATGTGCCACCCTCACAATTGGATTTTTTTCAATTGTTAAATCCATTTGGTGCAATCTGGTGTATACTTTTGACCAATATGTTATTGAAAAGCCACCTCTTCTTTTTCAATCAATATTTTGGTTTTTATCAATGCAAGAAAGAGGTTGAGCATACTGATAATATCCTTGATTTAAAGGGGCATTAAGAGATAGATGTATCTACGAGGGGGTATCAAAAAGTTCTTGACATCACCCAGAAGTGAAGGAGTCAGAAACTTTTTTTCGTTATGTGACCCTTCAGACATCTTTAAAAAGTCACTGTGCAAAGTCACACATTTCTCCCACTATTTATGACCTGTCCACCAGACCGCCACTGTAGAGCTCCTCAGATTGACCGCCATTGATTGATCCTCAGATTGCCTCCGATTGCGTTATTCCCAAAACAGCAATAAATAGTTTAAAGTAAAGTGTTGACATTAAGGGGTCAAAGGTCATTACAAACAAGCTTGGTGACAATAATCTTGTGGGTAACATGGGGTGTACACAGGTTGACCTCTAATGACCCCTACATTACATTTGACCCCTTTCTGTCAACACTTTAAAACTATTTATTGCTGTTTTGGGAATAACGCAATCTGAGGCAATCAGAGGATCAATCAATGGCGGTCAATCTCAGGAGCTCTACAATGGCGGTCTGTGGACAGGTCATAAATAGGGGAGAAATGTGTAACTTTGCACAGTGACTTTTTAAAGATGTCTGAAAGGTCACATAACGAAAAAAAGTTTCTGACTCCTTCACTTCTGGGTGATGTCAAGAACTTTTTGATACCCCTCGTATATACTAAATGAGCAAATAACGTAAAGATAATCATCAACATAGCCCAAATCCAAAATGTCATACGATTCCTACATCGCCTTCATGCCAAAATAAGCAAATAACGGCACTTCCGGGTTGAGATTTGCCGCGAAAGTCCGTGAGTAAAACGATGCATAACTTCTAAATTCAACACCTGAGTTTCGATATCATCATATCGAAACTAAGAAAATCATGAAATTTTATATGATAAATGGCGAATGTTGGTAAACTGTTTCAGATGGTAGTTAGTATATATGCCTAAGTATTACTTTGATGCAAAAAAACTGATTTTTAGGATAATTGAGGGCACACTCCCATACGTATCTCTCAATGCCCCTTTTCATATCGAAACTAAGGTGCTGAATTCGAAGTTATGCTAAGTTTTACTCACGGACTTTCGCGGCAAATCTCAACCAGGAAGTGCCGTTATTTGCTTAGTTTGGCATGAAAAGCGATGTCGGAATTGTATGATATTTTGGATTCGGGCTATGTTGATGATTATCTTTACATTATTTGCTCATTTAGTATATCGATACATCTCTCAATGCCCTTTAAATATAGGTGTTTAAAAAGCGTGGATAGGGGGAATGTGAGGCGGGATGTGTTGAAAAACAGGTTCCCCAAATTGTTATGTTGAAAAACAGGTTCCCATTTACCCCCGGGTTGCTGGGTAATGGCAAATGAAAGATTTAAAAAAAATAAAGATTGTGATCATGTTTTGAGGGGAGGAGGCCCAAAATGTTGTAATGTGAGTAACAGTGTAATGAAGCGCGTGTATCCGGTGGTCCAAAGAGTTGGTCCCGACAGGGGTTGCAAAGGGTGGAGCCTCTTTGCCATTGGATTTGAATTTTTTGAAATTAGTCCACTAAAAACATGATATTAGCTATTTTTCCTTTAAATTACTAGTGAGAGGTCTTTTATCTGTTTTATTTTCTTTAAATGTCCCGTTAAAGGTATATTATGTGATCTTTTCCATGGGACGCCCTCAATCCTCGAAAAAAAAATAGAAGCAGATTTTCTTACAGATTTACTTTTCTGATCATAAATCATAAATATATTCCAAGTTACAGAGCGATACGATTCCTAATAACCTCAAATCATGGTTTAAAGAGAGAATTTAGAGTAAAATTTGAAAAATAGATTGTACCGCTCGGTACAATCTATTTTTCAAACCAAGATTTTGAAGTAATTAGGAAATTTTTGATCTGTAACTTAGAAGATCTTTATGATTTATGATCAAAAATGCAAATCTGCATGAAATCTGCTTTCATAGTAAAAATCAATGATAGCGGGCGCTACTTGGAAAAGATCCCATAATATTCCTTAACACTCAAAAATAAACAGATTGGTTTGACCTTTCATGTACTTTTGTTTGGTAATGTCATCATATGTATAATTATAGTTACAAATACAAAAGGTCCCCGGTTCCCCCTTTCTCTCAGTGGCGTAGCTCAGGGGGGGGGGGGGCAAATGCCCCCCCCCCCCCCCGATGGGAAAAACCCATTTGTGCCCCCGCCCCCAAAACCCATTTGATAAGGGGAAAGAAGAAAAAAAATAGGGGAAAAAATACCGAGATTGCGTGCGGGGTACTGGTTATGTGTGGGCATATTCAGCCCAAATAGTCAAATATAAGGCAAAATTGTACATATAGTACATGTACTGTGCGATTTTTTTTTGACCGTGCAACATTTTTTGACCACCCCCCCCCCCCAATTTGGGCGCAACAAACAGTGTTTTTTGACCTAAAATAGTATATACCAACTTTTTGGGGTTCAAATTGTGAACAAATATTCAAAGACATAAAAAAGGGCGTCCATTAAACAGTTTTAGGGCATCCATTTTCGCGACAGGGCATCCATATGATGCCTGGACGTCAGTCAGGCTAATGCTTTTGCCCCGCATCTTTTTCTTTTAATTTTGCAGATTTGAATCCCATTTGGGACAATTTTGAGTCACAGAGCTATAAAGACATCCTATCTTGCACATGTTCTCTTTCCAAATACTATGATAATTCCAGTTCTTATCCATTTCATACTTTATTCCATAATACTTAATAAGGCCTACTCAAGGTCTTAGGCAGGATTTGAAGGTGTGGATGTGTAAATGTGTGTAAATTCAAAAAGCCCTTGGCCCTACTCCATTACACACAGAAGTGTCTTCATTTTTATTTTGTATTTAATGAGATAATATTTCATTCTACCTTACTATTACTTTGCAGAGTTTTTACATTCCCTCTGAACGCCTGAGTGACAAATTCCAAGAAAATGCGAGAGACACCGGCAAAAATAGGGTGAGTATTAAACACAGAGGCTTGACTTTGTATACTTGTTAGTGTCGATACCACCTAATCC